>CM030363.1:146629017-147006517 GCA_017893485.1 Hemerocallis citrina | reverse complement strand
CCTCATTAGACCGTACATCTCTCTTGGTATATCCAGATAATCGGTAGGAACATAAACTGTAACATTTTGGAGCTACAAGGATAGTTATTAAATCGTTAGCACTACATAAAAACATTCCTCCTAGAGTAGTTGTTAATACGAATAACAAAAACTCTGTTATAGTCATTTATGTAGATTCAATGTACTCTACGGATAGAAAAATACATAGAGTTGAATATAGCAAAATAAGAAATTAAAAGATTTCGTTGAAATTGTTCGTTTGGAAATTTCCCAAAAAGCTAATTATAGGTTCTTCTTTCCATCGGAACAATATGGCCGTTATGCTCATTACTAAACTTGTGGAAGAGATGAAATAGAACTAAGGTCTATCTTTCTTATAAGAGGTTAAATCGATCATCAAAAGAAGAATTAGGCCAAAAATTAGGATACATTTTTGGTAAATGAAATTTCTATTGAAGAGAAGCAAATGAAACACTTTCATAAAAATTGTAGAATCGAGAATGACGTTTTCATTCTATACATGCCAGATCATGAATTAGTAACTGCATCAATCTCGAAAAAGTCTCAATTGTTTCAAACTTTCTATTTTTTGAATGGGATATTTATGGAATCCCCGTGAATAGGATCAAACCTTATTCCATGATATTTCCATAAGATTTCTCTTTCTTATTCTTAAGCAAGCCCTCGAGAGTGTTTAGTTGATCCATGATTTATCTTTCATCTTTCTTTTCCTTTTTGTTTGTTTCGAGAATGATGCCGATCAATTCCGATTCTTTCTTTTTCTATTGATTCTTTTCCGATCGAAATGTATGGATCCATGGATCTACGTATCTATATAGATCCTGTTCATGGATTAACGAAAATGTGCAAAATCTCTATTTGCCTCTGCCATTCTATGGGTCTCTTCCTTTTTGCGTATGTCATCACCACTCTCTTTGGCAGCATCCACTAATTCGGAACTTAATTTGAAAGCCATATTTCGACCTGAGCATTTTCGGGATGCCCCTAATAACCAACATATGGCAAGTGCTTTTCCTTGTGTAAATCCTATTTCAATAGAAACTTGATGAGTCGATCTGCCTACAAGTCTTGCTCTTACTGCTATATCGGGAGTTACTCCACGTATTTCTTGACGTAAAACAGATAGTGGATTTGTTTTTGTCTTTTTTTGAATCTTTTTCACGGCTCGATAGATAATTTGATAAGCCAATGATTTTTTTCCCGTATTTTAGAATACGGTTAACCAACATGTTAACTAATCGATTACGATAAATTGGATCGGATGTTGCAGTTTTTTCTTCTGCAATACCTCGACATGACATGAGTGTGAAAGAGGTTCCAAAATCAGTTTTCTTATTAAAAGGGCTAAAAACGAATAACTTATTTTGGCTTTTTGACCCCATATTTAGAACGCCCTTGTTGACGATCTTTTATTCCGACAAGATCTAGGGTTCCTCGAATAATGTGATATCTCACACCTGGTAAATCTTTAACCCTTCCTCCTCTTACTAATACTACAGAATGTTCTTGTAAATTATGGCCAATACCAGGTATATAAGTAGTGATTTCAAATCCAGAGGTTAATCGTACTCTGGGAACATTAAGTAATGCAGAGTTTGGTTTTTTGGGGGTGATAGTGAAAAAGTTAACAGATAAGTCACCTTTACTGTCACTCTATTGAACCGTACATAAGATTTTCACCTCATACGGCACCTCGTTCAATTCTTTCAAAGTAAATGGATCCTTTTCTTCATTCGAGAATCTCTTCCCTTCTTCCACTCGGCCCCGAAGAGTAACCACGACCAATTCATTCACGTTTTCATGTTCCAATTGAACACTTTCCATTTATGATCAAAAGAGTAGATTATTCTTTTTACCAAACATATGCGGATCAAATCACGATCTTCTAATTCTAATAATCTAATCTAATAAGAACAAGAGATCTTTCTCGATCAATCCTTTTGCCCCTCATTCTTCAAGAGTCAGAAAGATCCTTTTCGAGTTTGAATTTGTTCATTTGGAATCTGGGTTCTTCTATTTCTACTTTTTTTCTTTAATTTCTATTTCATTTCGATTTTCTTTCCCTCTCTTTTCATTTTATCCCCTTCCATCATTCCTTAAGTCCCATAGGTTTGTTGATCCTATAGAATCTGACCCATTTTTCTCACGAGCGAGGGAAAAAATCAGACTGATTTTTTGATCAAAAGTACTATGTGAAATCTTTGGTTTTTTCCTCTTCCGCTATCCCTATTCCATACGTACAATGTGGAAATCAATAGAAATCCTTTTCTTCTGTATGAATCGATATTATTATATTCCAATTCCTTCCCGATACCTTCCAAGGAAAAAACCGAATTGGATCCAAAATTGACGAGTTAGTGTGAGCTTATCCATGCGGTTATGCACTCTTCAAATAGAAATCCATTTTCTGAAAGATCCTGGCTTTCATGCTTTGGTGAGTTGTCCAAGATCCTTTCGATGACCTATATTGTGTTGAAGAGATATCTATATGATCCGATCTATTGCGTAAGGCCCGCGGTAGCAACGGAATCAGGAAAAGTATATAGAAAGGCAGTTCTTTTTCTATTAGAATTCTATTTATATTAGTATTTTAGTATTAGTTAGCGATCCCATCTCGGTGGAGTCCCTTCTTCCGTGATGAACTATTGGCACTCGTCCTACAATTTTTCTCTGTGGACCATGGAGAAAGGTGGCTCAGCGGGAAGAGGGTTGTACCATGAAAGATGCAATGGAGTTGGACCCTCATGTAGATCCGAACGAATTAGCCTTTCCATAGAGGTAAATCTTTGCCTGCTAGGCAAAGAGGATAGCAAGTTACAAATTTTGTCTCGGTAGGACATGTATTTCTATTACCATGATACTATGAAATTCATAAATGAAAAAGAAAAAATGAAGTAGTTAATGGTGGGGGGTACCATTCTCCTTTTTCTTGTATGTGTACATAAGAAAAGGAATTTGTCCATTTCATTTTTCGAGGTCTAAAAAAAAGGGTGTGAAAACACATAGGAACTCTGGAATGGAAATGGAAAAGAAATGTAGCTCCAGTTCCTTCGGAAATGGTAAAATCTTTGGCGCAAGAGCAAGAAGAAGGGGTGATCCATATCATCTTTACTTGTTCCTCTTTCCCTCTTTTTTTATTTTTAACAATACCGAGTCGGGTTCTTCTCCTACCAGTATCGAATAGAACATGCTGGAAAAAAAATCTTCTTCATGGAAAACCTGGTCGATTTAGATCGAGAAAATCGTACGGATTTTATGAAATCATGTGCTATGGCTCGAATCCAGTAGTCAATCCAATTTCTGATATGAGCAGTTGACAATGGAATCCAAAGCATAACTTGGATCCATGTGCTTCATATTAGCTTGGAGTTCACTCCCGCAATATTGCCATCCCTACCCCATCACGTGTAATATCCTGATTCTTTATTTTTGATTAAATGAAGGTTTGTGAATTTTTACCTGTTTTGCACATACTAATTCATGTGCATTTTTCTAGAAAATTATTTATTTTGTAACATGAACAAATATTTTTCTATCTCTCTCTTTTATATTTTGAAAGCCTAATTAAATTCTAAAGCCTAATTGTTTATTTTAAGCCCATCCTAATTGTTTAATTATTTTAATTAGCCCATGGAGTTTTAGCCCACTATTTGAAAGCCCACTAGTTTATTTCTCTTTTATTTAACATGACTTGTAGTGTAGATCAACTTTGTAGACAATTAATTAATTTATCATGTACAACTAGTAATTAGGGGTGCTACATTTGACACATGCACTGCACTAGCACGTGTCTTAAGCAGTGCATAGTGTTGGCTGGAAATGGGAGAGATATGGGGGTGAGTTGGCTTAGTGGATAGGTGGTTACTTGTTCATGGGTAGTTGCTACAACTTCCCAATGCATCCTAACCATTTATCTTCAACCATCTAGATTAATCCTAGCCCTCCATTTCACTCAAAAATTAGTATAAATACCCCCCCCCCCCCCCCTTCTATGCATATAATACACACAAATTTTGTAAAGAAAAGTAAGAAAGAAAACATAAAATTGGGTAAAAAGATTGAGAAGAGTCTAGTTGTGTGTGTTCATCACATTGGAGGCCGACCATTTCATTTAGAGGAAGAGAGGGCTCGGGTTTCATTAGGCAAGGAAGAGGAGGCGCTCGTGGTGGCACAAACTAGGAGGAGAAGGACCACTCGTGTGTTCAAGGAGATTCTAGGAGCTTTGTAGTTGTTTTTCTTCAAATAGATGGGTGGTTTTCTCTACTTCTAATCTTAGACACCATGCTAGTGGTTTGTGATTAATGAGAATGCTAAAGAAACTAATAAGATAACCATATGTTGGCTCCAAAAAGGACTTTGTAGATGATTGAATAAATGCTTGATAAATTGCATGCTATTTGCTCTAAATAATGTTTATTGTAGTACAATTGCTTTATTGCTATGAAAATGTGAAATTGAAACCATGTTAAATATAGAATATGCTTGTGAATGATTAGTAGTTGAAAATATTGAATTTGTGCTTATTAAACTATTATGACACTAGTTTAATGATTGAGACCATGACATTGAGTATTGTGGAAATAAAAGAGGAAGAAAAGCAAGAATAAATATTTCTAATGTAGTTGTAATGCAAAATTTGGTATAGAATTAGCTAAATTGAAGTATTGCAATTGTAGGCATAGAACACAAATTAGAATAAGAAATTCAGATTTTAATGTCAAAAAAAATGTTTTTAAAACAGTGTTTTGTTAATTATATATAAACTTAGTATTCTGGAAATTTTTATGACTTTATGTGGAGAAGAAACAAAGTTAAGAGTTTTTGAAAAATGAAGAAATTTTGATGAACAGAGATTCGAAACAAACCTATTTTAACCCACTCTCATATCAGTTGACCCCTAAGGTCATACTGGTTAGAGGGAGGCACCATTTGCGCTCTACTGTAGCTCGGCGGCACCCTGTGTGTGGGTTCGAGTCTCGGCAGAGGCTTTTATTTTCCAAAAATTCGATTTTCCATTAATCTCGAGAACGGAGCTTAACCCTATTAATGCTCCCCTTTAGTGCAGATGGGCACTGTGTCCCTTTTGGCTAGCGCGTGGGGGTTTAGAGCGGTGACTGTTCACTGTTGGGGCCCTTGTGTGTGGGTTCGAAACCAGCTGAAGCCACCTTTGTTTAAAAATCCGACTTTTTTTAATTACTTTTGATTTTTTTTTTTGGGTTTTTAAATATGATAAAAATTGAGAAAAATATTGGGAAGATTTCTGAAAATATAAGGACTTCACAAAAATTATTTTTCTAAATATTTGGACTTTTATGAGAAATAGGAGTTAAATTGAGAATAAAAATTCATAAAAATATTGGACTTGATTCTTTCATGATTCCAAAACAAATTAGAAATTTTTTTGTTGAAGGGAGATCAAATTGAGATTTTTCACTTATAATTATTGAGTAGAATTAAATGAGAAATTGGTTAAAGAATATGCAAGTTGTGCATGGAAATGTGTTGAAAAAGAGAACTTGATGAAGTGTAAAATTTTGTGAACAAGTATGCTTTCTTCTATGAACATGAAATGAGGACTTAGACTAGAATTTTAGCTAAGACTTTACATCGGCAAGAATGAAAAGTATTGAAAAGAGAAATGCAATATTTTGACCAAGTTTGGGTCATTGATAATGATTGATGTTGGAAAGACCGATGTAGGAGTAATGCTAGATTCTAGAATATTGACCTTCATTTATACATAAGGATTAGATACATAGTGGAGATGTGATGAACGTAAGAGAAAAACATGAGTATGAGGGCCATTGGATTGGCAGCGTGAGATTATTCACAAGATGTCCTATGATGCATCATGAATAAGGCGTGGATACTACTTCAGAGTACCATCCTGGTGGCGACGCTTATGGGGTGGTCTAATGACTACGGGTGGTGCCATGTCTATGGTAGGAGGTGAATTGACCACAGGATGCCTGCATGATGAGTCATGTGTCAGTGCGTGGGGTTCTCTCCAGGGCGCCTAGACGTGGGCTCGTAATTCATAGAACACCTAGGATACTTACCGTAGTTACCATAGTAGATTAAGTCATGGCGAGGGATCGAACCCTACAAGATGAAGAACGGTTAAGGGCTTGCCCTCGGACCTATGTAGTATGGGCTGCATAGACTCTAAACAAGTGTGCATTAGTGTCATATAATATAAACAACTGCATTAAAGAATAAGTGCACAGCACAACACGACATCAATAGGATAGTCCCTCTGTAGCTTTGTCTATGATCAAGTGTGTGGTTTGCTTAAGTATTGAAAATCATTATGCTGTTCGGCATAGTGAGGATGGCCATGTATAATATTTCTTCGGTTGTAAGCAACTGATGTGCCCACATTTTTCTATGCAGGATAAAGTGATTGACAAGATTAAAGTATGCATGCTGCTTAAAGATTGATTCAAATGTTGTATATTTTTATTC
This sequence comes from Hemerocallis citrina, assembly GCA_017893485.1. Lineage (NCBI taxonomy): Eukaryota > Viridiplantae > Streptophyta > Magnoliopsida > Asparagales > Asphodelaceae > Hemerocallis > Hemerocallis citrina. The sequence continues at coordinate 147,000,031 of CM030363.1, read as the reverse complement.
ATATAATTATTGTAAAATTGCTTCGCTGTATAAGTGTAATGTAAATGTAACTCTGATGTAACAAACGTTTTTAATTCCTTGTAAAATTGTACGAAGAGAAGTGTAAAGATCCTGTGGAACTTCGAAATCAGTCTGTTTTGGAATTCGGGGTGTTACATCACGTCAACCCCACAAGACTCTTATCCATTTTCGTTCGATCGCTGCGGGGGAGAAAGTCAAACAAAATAGAAAAACTCACATTGAGTTTAGGGATAATCAGGCTCGAACTGATGACTTGCACACATCGGCCCATCGAGGCAATCATCGATAGATAGGTCTTCTTTTAACGTTTCATTTTTAGTAAATAGTGAAGGATATTCCTTTAATAATGCCAAAAGGAGTGGTGGGGATACGTATTTGTTGTTCAGGTCGATTAGGAGGTGCGGAAATAGCTAGAACTGAAAATGAGAACTCTTTCTGATTCGAATAATTCAAAAATAGATGGAAAAAATTTTCGTGCAATAGGATTTGAACCTATACCAAAGGTTTAGAAGACCTCTGTCCTATCCATTGGACAATGGATGCTTTTCATTCATATTTTATTCTGTAGATTCTATGTAAGATATTTGAGGTAATAATTTTTTTTTTTTGCATATTCTGATGTATGATCCATGTAGACTAAGGAATATGGAACGGAGCGGGTAGCGGGAATCGAAACCGCATCGTTAGCTTGGAAGGCTAGGGGTTATAGTCGACGTTGATTTATCATTTGTAACGTCTCTAAGTCAAATCCGAACATGAAATTTTTGTTTCATTCAGCTCCTTTATGGAGGATCGATGTATTCCCAGAGAAAAAAAATAGATCCATAACATCTATGTCAGCTTTTCTTGTTGAATTGAATGCATCCAAAGCTATATCGCTTTCTAGATGGTCCTTCTAGAGGAGGGGGGTTATACCAAACCTGTCTAATCTAGTTACTTCGTTCCTTATTTCTACTTGAGGGACATTTATAGTCTATCTCTTTCTATATATGGAAAGTTAAGAAATCATTATATAATAATCGATAAATTGAAATAGAAAAGAAAAAGGGGAGCTTTGTGATGATTTTGAAATCAAGTCTACTAGGTAATCTATTATCCTTATCCATGAAGATAATAAATTCGGTCGTTGTGGTCGGACTCTATTATGGATTTCTAACCACATTCTCCATAGGACCCTCTTATCTCTTCCTTATTCGAGCTCGGGTTATGGAAGAAGGAACCGAGAAGGAGGTATCAGCAACAACTGGTTTTATTACGGGGCAGCTCATGATGTTCATATCGATCTATTATGCGCCTCTGCATCTAGCATTGGGTAGACCTCATACAATAACTGTCCTAGTTCTACCGTATCTTTTGTTTCATTTCTTTTGGAACAATCACAAAAATATTTTGGATTATGGATCTACTACCAGAAATTCAATGCGTAATCTCAACATTCAATGTGTATTTCTGAATAATTTCATTTTTCAATTATTCAACCATTTCATTTTACCATGTTCAACGTTAGCTAGATTAGTCAACATTTATATGTTTCGATGCAACAACAAGATGTTATTTGTAACAAGTAGTTTAGTTGGTTGGTTAATTGATCACATTTTATTCATGAAATGGGTTGGATTGGTATTATTCTGGATACGGCTGAATCATTTGATTTGATCTTATAAGTCCCTTGTGTCAGAATTGAGAAATTCTATGGCTCGAATCTTTAGTATTCTCTTATTTATCACATGTGTCTACTATTTAGTCAGAATGTCGTCGCCTATTGTCACTAAGAAACTTAAAGAAACCTCAGAATCGGAAGAAAAGGGAGAAAGAAAGGAAGAATGCAATGTAGAAACAACTTACGAAACGAAGAAGACTAAACAAGAACAAGAGGGATCCACCAGAGAAGACAAAAATATCCCAGTTTACGAAGATTCTTATCTTGATACCCACAAGATAATTGGGAATTCAGAAAACTTCAACAATATCAAAAATGAAAGGAAAATTTTCTAGATTGAAAAACCTCTTTTAACTTTTCTTTTCGATTATAAACGATGGAACCGCCCATTGAGATATATAAAAAATGATCAATTGGAAAATGTTGTGCGAAACGAAATGTCACAATATTTTTTTTTATACATGCACAAGCAATGAAAAGAAAACAATATCTTTTACATATCCACCCAACTTATCGACTTTTTCAGAAATGATAGAACAAAAAATTTCTTTGTACATGACAACACCAGAAAGACTATCCCGTGAAGACCTATATAATTATTGGACCAATGAAAAAAAAAGAACTGGAGCAATGAATTCAATACAAATTCAAGAAAAAAGAAAAGGGATGTTTTTGCTTTAGATATACTAGAAATAAGCGCCAGATTAAGCAATGATGAGAATGAACAAGAATACTTTCCCCAAAAGTATGATGATCCTTTTTTAAGCGGACCCCTTCGATGAAAAATGGAAGAAGAAGAAATACAAGAAAAAGAAGCAGAGGAAAAAGAAGAAGAAGATCCACGTGCAATCATTAATAATTTAATCACTTCAACAGCGGATTTCATAAAAATGTTTTGGATAAATAAATTCCATGGTCTATTTCCTAATGATTCTCGAGAATTTGAACATCAAACTAATACGTTTGACTTTCAAAGGGAATCCTTATTTAATTGGACTGAGAATTTTTTAACCTCAATTGATGAATTCTCTTTTGAATACATGCAAGAAATGGATTCAGAAAATAAAGCAAAGTCTTTAAAATTTGTATTCGATATAATTACAAATGATCCAAATGATCTAACATGTAACGCCCCGCCCCAATGCTCCGACAAATCATAAATACTATGTAGTTCCACTGCCCACCACAGGCTGCCTCTCAAAAGGTGGTTAACCGAATTGGTGACTCTTGATCCTCGGCAATAGTATTTATACTCAATTTATCTTCGCAAATTCCCGATATGGGACTAAATTTCTCAAATCTACTCACAAATCTCAATAGTCAGTCGACTGCTGACAGTACCAGTCGACTGTCTACCAGTCGACTGCTGGCAGTACCAGTCGGCTGGTCTGGAGTAATACATACACCCCCCCTTAGGAATCAGCGTCCTCGCTGAGAGCACAGGGCACACATCTCGTGTAGGACCGCCCTTTCTAGCACCCTGCCACTTCCATGGATACCCCACGAAGCAAATACCGGAGACTCATCTCCCTGCCATGTACCCCACGAATAGGCCTTCCAGACCCTCGACGTGCAGATACACCTGGTGTCTAGAAAGTCGGCTCTGATACCATTTGTAACGCCCCGCCCCAATGCTCCGACAAATCATAAATACTATGTAGTTCCACTGCCCACCACAGGCTGCCTCTCAAAAGGTGGTTAACCGAATTGGTGACTCTTGATCCTTGGCAATAGTATTTATACTCAATTTATCTTCGCAAATTCCCGATATAGGACTAAATTTCTCAAATCTACTCACAAATCTCAATAGTCAGTTGACTGCTGGCAGTACCAGTCGGCTGGTCTGGGGTATTACAGGATGGCATCGAACTACTCTTCCAACAAAATCCACAATCACTATGGTGGTAGCTCTAAGTCTTCCAGAGCCATCCAGGACAAAGATTTAAAGCTCCCAAATGTTTTTGTCGAATGCAGACAATGGTCAAATATTCTACTTCGGAGAAGAACCCTGGTAAAGCCTACTACAATTGTCTTAATTTTCCTAGCGGATGTGATTTTTTTTGTTGGCTATAGAATTATGGGGAAGACAAGGATAAAAGTGCTACAATTAGAAAATTGTATGTGTAACGCCCCGAATTCCAAAACAGGCTGAATTCGAAGTTCCACATGATCTTTATACTTCTCTTCGTAAAATTTTACAAGGAAATAAAAACTTTTTATTACATCAGAGTTTACATTTACATTACCAATTTACAGCGGAAGCAATTTACATCAATTTACATGAATTGAAATGTACAACACTTGGATCATTCTTTAATCAGCATGCATTCTTTAGTATTGTTAATCACTTTACCCTGCATAGAAACTGTGGGCACATCAGTTACTTACAACCGACGAAATATTATACACAGCTATCCTCTGTATAACGAGTCTCAAATACTTAAACAAACCACAAACTTGATTACAAACAGAACTACAAGGGACTATCCTACAGATGTCGTGTTGTGTGGTGTACTTATTCCTTAATGCAGTTATGTATATCACATGACACTAATGCGCACTGTTCAGATTCTATGCATCCCATACTACATAGGTCTGAGGGCAAGCCCTTAACCGTTCTTCATCTTGTAGGGTTCAATCCCTCGTCATGAATCAAACTACTACTATAACTACGATAAGTATCCTAGATGTTCTATGAATTACGAGCTCATGTCCAGACAGGCTGGAGGGGAATCTCACGTCATGTCACGATGCATCGTGAAGAACCTATGGACAATTCAGCCTCCGTCATGGGACATGACACCACCCGCAGTCATCAAACACCCCACAAGCATCGCCTGCGGTACAAACTTCTGGAGACATATCCACGTCATGTCACGATGCATCGTGAAGACAGTATATGAATATTCTCACACCATAGCTCCGAGACCCTCATACTCGTGTTTTTTTCTTATTTTCATCACATCTTCACTATGTATCTAGTCCTTAGTTATTTGAATCATGAACAAGATCAATTCTCTAGAGTTGGCCCTTCCACTATACCGGTCTTAACCATTTATATCACATGACTCAAATCTTGGTCTTTTCATTCAAATTTCATTTCAACATATTTCTTTTCCAATGGCGGTATGAGGCTTAACTACACTCTAGTTCTCAATTTCAAATCATAATCGCAAAATTGAGTCTTTATACTCATAAGTTCTTTTTCACAATTAACATGATTTCCATTTTTTTCTATGAATCAAATCTCACATATCAAGTTCAATTTCAATTCTTGTATTTCATGCTCAAAGTTTCTTTTCAATAAAGACATTAGACTCTCATACTATAGTTTCTTTCCTTTACTTAATTCAATAGTCATAAAGTCATATTTTTCACTCATATACAATATTCAACTTAGTAAGTAAAATCTCATGAATAACACACTTAAATTTCTTTCATTCAAAATTCTCTTTTGTAACTTAGCATGATCCTCTCATGAAAATAACCATTTTTCATATTTATACAAATGTCAACTTCATGCAATTCTACTTAATTCTTTACTTCTAAACCACCTTTATTTTAGTCAAATCATGCCCAAATATTTTTCATTAAGTCCACATAATTATAGAATAATTATAGTATTTTTTCCCAAATTTTTAAAAACCAAAAATCAATTTTAAAAACACAAAAATATCAAAAGTTTTCATTCCTACCGAAGCCAAGAGTCGAACCGACGACCACAGAGTAACCAACTGCCACCGAGGGCTAGAAAAGCCTAGGCGCCGATGCGATAGAGACTGGGGGTTAATTTAAGATAAAGTATGTCTCGGGTTTTAGATTTTTTTGAAAAAAGGAAAAACAAAAGGCTCATGCCAAGTTCGAACCCAAGACCCATGGCCACCCACGCTACAGTAACTGAACCCAAATGTACCGGCTAACCAATATGGCCAAGTGACTAACCTGATATGTTTTTAGATTACGGGGCTTGTAATCTAGGTCTCTGTTCTTTTCGAATTTTTAAAAAAATGAATGTTTTTGAGTTCTCTTCTTCTCCAAATTTATTCAAAAGCTCCAGATTTTATTTTTCATCTCAGTACAACATTTCAGTAAATTAAAATTTGATTTTTGATACAAAAAAACATAATTTGCTCTCTACTTTATTTTGCTCTTCAATTTTCGAATTTAGGGGAAATAAGCATATTCTCCTTATAAATTACACTTAAAATTTTCCAAGGTCACTTATAATATTTATATTAATATTGTACAATTATCTCAGTAATAAATTTTTTTTCATACTATTTAACAATTCAATAATCAAAATCACATATTTCCATAGTTCTCTCTTCAATTATTCAGCATACAAGCATGTATTCTTAATTAGCACATAACAATCAAATAGAGCATGGTAGCATGGTAAACTCTACATTAACAATCATAATTTTTGCAATCAATTTAACACTCTTTTAACATACATTCAAACCAATAGCAATTTGTTTCATTCTCATAACACATGGCTAAATTAGTTAAAATTTCTACTTAATTTATCAACCACTTCCTAGCATGATGTCTAATTAGAAGTTTAAGAGAACCACCCACCTTAAATGGAGAGGAAAAATCAAATTAACTCCTAGAGATCCCCTACAATGAATGAGTGAAGCCTTCTCCTCCTAGATCAAGCCACAAAAGACACCTCCTCCTTGTTGCAAGCTAGAACCCGAGCCTCCCTCCTTGGAAAACTGGCCACCTCTCCTTGGATGAAGAACACACTAGCACTCAATCTTTACAACTCACAAAACTCCTTAATCTTTTGTCTCACTAACGTGTATTATTTTTTCTCTCTTTCTTTTCCAACTTTAGGTGCAAGGAGAACTAGTGTAGGGGGAGGGGGGGAGGGGGGTATTTATACAAATTTTTAGGATGAATAGAAGGCTAGGATTAGATCATATGGTTAAGGATTAAGGGTCTAGATGCACTAGGGAGTTGTAGAAACTACCCATGATGAAAGTAACCAACTCTCCATCACTCCCATCTCTCCCACTCTCCTATCCTATCCGGCGTACCCCAAAAATGTGCACATTGCACATGCTAGTGCATGCACGTGCCGCTCTAGTGTCCCTCGTTTACAAATTTGTTCATGTGACAAAAATTAATTGTCCATGAAAAGAGTCTACACTACAAGTTAGGCCATTTTAAAAGAGAATTAAGTTAAATGGGCTCATCAATGGGCCAATTTAACCATGGGCTTTAATAATTAAATTAATTAATTAATAGGGTGGGCTTAAAAGAGACAATTAGGCTTAAATTTTAATTAGGCTTTTAAAGAAAATAATTTTTGGAAAATAAAGAGAACAAATACTATATAAGAAATATTTTATAAAAGAAATTATACAAATGAAATTATACGTGCAAAACACGTAAAATCACAAAATTTCATAAATCAAATCTAGGGTGTTACAGTATGATGAGCACGTGATTCAGTCATTGTTGAGGTCAGAAGAATGTGATGGTGAGAAGAAGAATGGTTACAGGACAGGTCCAAAGCATTATTCGGTGTTTGGATTTCTCTGTAGGGTATCGGTGTCCACGTTGTTGTTTCTTGTGTTCTTGAAGTAGTAGTGAGGTGGTGGTGGTGGTGTGGTGGTGGTGGTGTCCCTTGAAGTACAAATTTTTTCTTTGGTATGTTGTAATGGTGGTGTATTTTGGGTGGATGTTTCTATTTTGGTATGTTGTCTTTTTAGTCGGACTCACTTGTATCAGGAACATTAGTATTTTGGTGGATGTATCTATCTTCTATTTTGTATTTTGGTATGTTGTATCTTCCTATGTAATGTTTAATTATTAGTGAATTTGTGAAGGGTACGAGAAGGTTAGAATGGATTTTGTAAAATTTTTAAGTATGAACTTGAAGGTTAATATATTTGTATTATGGTGGTTTTGGACAAGATCTATGATACTATGTAATGCTTAATTATAAGTTAACTTGTTTCATTTTCTATATGTATTGTGATGCACATTTCATATTTGGGACTTTGATACCATAATTTATTGTCAAGGGTACCAGAAAAAACATTGCAAAATCTGTATACATATCTAAAGACTGTGTGCAAATATCTAAAAACTGTGAAATTTTTTTTGTCAGGGATAGAAATAACTGGTGTGCAAATAAGATTTAAATTTTGTACATTTTGATCACTACCAAAAGACTGTTTCACTGAGTAGCATTTGATCTGTATACATATCTATTCTATTCTTATATCTTTCTTTTCTCCCTTGTGACAATCGTTACAATGTATACATCTTTTTACGATCGAGTCAGTCCACATCAAATAAAAGATTTGGTTGGCAAAGAAATTAAAACTTGTTCTCCCTCATGTTGTAATACCCTGATTTTTCAATTAATGAAAAATTATTTTATTTTGCACGTAGTGTGCACGTGCAATATTTTGGTTGAATTAAATCTTATAATTATTTTATTATGATGTGTATGAATATTTAAATATGTGTTCTCAAATTATTTTGTACAAAAGCTTTTCTTTAAAACAAATAGAAAGCCTTACTTTAATTTAATTAAAAAGGCCCTTTTCTTAAAAGCCCAAATGTATTTTATTTTATTTATTTTAAGAACTATTTTGGCCCAAAAATAAAGCCCATGGATTAATCTTCTTTTTATTTAAACTTGTCATGTAGAAGACTATTTTATAACTATTTTATTTTTGTACAAAATTAAAGTGTACAATTTTGGCCTAGTTGCATGCACGTGCACTACACGTACACGTGCATTGCACACCTTTTCCAAGGCCGGGTTGCACATTTTTGGAGGGAGTTTTGAAAATAGTCATGGTGTTCATGGAGGTGGTTATGTGGATGTGGGTAGTTTTTATAACTCCTACTCTAATCTTGGCCCTCCATCTTTCAACCAACTAATCAATCCTAGCCCTCCATTTCACTTGTTTTCTAGTATAAATACCCCCCCTGGCTATATTCATATGCAATTATATCTTTCCAAATTATAGTCTTGTTTTAGTAATAGTGTGAGTTAAAAAGATAGAGAGATTGTGTGGGAGTGCTTGCTTGTTCCAAGGAGGAGAGGCCGGCCATTACAAGGGGAAACTTTCGGTTTGTGCTTGGGCTTGGAGGCGCACGCATCGGCTAGGAGGAGGTGCATCTTGTTGCAAGGACTTGGTTGCTTTGTGTGTTTATTTCTCTCCATACAAGGTGGGTAAACATTTCATATTTCTAATATAGGGATCTACGCTAGATTCAATTATCAAAAAGATGCATGAAAAAATACTAATAAGAACACACTTTAATTGAGAAGTTAGTTTATGAATTGATTGAAATGTGGTGATTAATTTGTATGTGGTTCTAGTATTAAATTAAATTAAATTGTGTGTAGAATTATCCATGATTATTAGTATGTAGTAATGATGGTGATTAAATTCCCTTAAGAATGTTGCTACTATGATTTGAGACTTGATGCATGAATAAGAACGCTTGTTAATTGTAAAGTTGAAACATGGAATTGATTAAGAAAGAGTACACTTTAATTTGAAAAGAGTGAATTTCTTGAATGATTGAGATGTGATTATGCAAATTAATAAGTGATTATATATATCGTGACATAGATTGATTAATGGAACTACTTTGTTATCATCAAAAAACTACTCATAAAGTTAGTAGTTGAGTTTTGCCTATTCATGTGCTAAATAGACCTTTATGTTGATATGGGTATGGACAAGTTCAAATATATCTCTTTGTTGAATAAAGAGTTAATAACAGTAAATTATTATAAGAAAATTTGAATAAAAAGATTAGGAGATCAATTGTTAAGCAATGTCGAAAATGAAAAATATAGTAGTTTTAATGAATGATACATTGATTGTGTGAAAAATATATTTTTATTAGTACAAAAATGATTTTTATCATACTGATATGAAATTCATATGAATGAAAGTTGATCTGGAGATTTTCAGTAATTTTTACAAAAACAATAAGAAACAAAGTTTGGTTGAACATCGAAATATTTTTATAACAGTGGGAATTAGTCTAAAAGGAATTTAACGCACACTGTAACAACCTGAGCATGTAGCTCAAGTGGTCACAGCGTCACGTTGGGTTCTCTGCCGTGACTGGTTCGAACCCCAGGATCAACAATATTTTTGTTTAGTTTCTTTCAAAATAATTAATCAGCGGACTGAGAGCATAGCTCTCAGTTGCGTTTTATACTGTGGCGCAAACCGGCCTAGTGGCCTGTGCTTTGGGATGTGTCGGTGGTGTGCTGGGTTCGAATCTTGCTATCGGCAAGATTGAAAAATACTTTTTTTGGGGGGTTTTATGTATCGAAAAATTATGAAAAAAATATGTATATTCTTCTAAAAATGTAAGGGACTTTCTAAAAATAGTTTGGGGATTATTTGAATGAATTTAACTATGGTTTGTAGTTAAAATGCATAAATAGACATATAGTTCTATATGGATTATTGATATGAAATTATAATTTGAAAGAATAAGTGAATTGAAACATTAAGAGTTGATTTGGCAAAAAGAAATGTGGTTATGTGACATGATGCAATTATTTTCTCACTTGTCGAACAATATGAAGTGTGCATATTGTTTAGTAATGTGGAATTATTGTGATGTGATAATTAATTAAGTGCATGCAAATTTATGTGCAATGATGGACTTGTGAACAAAATTAGAAATCATGAATTGAAAAAGAGAATATACATGTGAGTATGAGAACTCAACATGGAAAATTTACAAGTTGAAGATTGTGAAATGAAAATTTGAAATAGAGTAGCTAAGTCTCCCCCGGCAATGAGAAATGAAATGAAATGAAATTAGACCAAGGTTGGTCATGATGAAATAAATGAATAAGTCCGGTTAGTGGAGAGGCTAACTCTAGAGATTAATTTTTGTTCATGATTTTTAAATGAAACTAAGGATTAGTACATAGTAAAGACGTGATGAAAGTAGAAGAAAAACACGGGTTTGGGGGCCATCGGATTTGCGGCGTGAGGGTATTCACAGGTTCTTCACGATGCATCGTGACATGACGTGGATACTGCTCCCGAGTACCGTCCCGGTGGTGACGCTCGTGGGATGTTCGAGTGGCTATGGGTGGTGCCATTGTTCCATGGCGGAGGCTGAATTGTCCATAGGTTGCCTGCTCGATGCGTTGTGTCAGTGCGTGGGATTCCCCTCCAGGCTGCCTGGACATGGGCTCGTAGATCATAGGACATCTAAGACACTACCGTAGTTACAGTAGTAGATTAAGACATAACGAGGGATTGAACCCTACCAAGATGAAGAACGAATAAGGGCTTGCCCTCGGACCTATGTAGTATGGGATGCATAGAATCCGAACAAGTGCGCATTAGTGTCATGTAACATAAATAAATGCATTAAGGATTAAGTGCACAATCACAACACGACATCAATAGGGTAGTCCCTTTAGTTTGAATGTGACAAGTTTGTGTTTGTTAAATATGGAAGGTTAAGTTATACTATTTCCGGCATAGAGAGGATGGCCGTGTATAATATTCGTCGGTTGAATAAACTGACGTACCCACAGTCTTATATGTAGGTAAATGACATGTCAAAGATTAAAGAAGAATGGATGCTTAAAGATTATACCATGCTGTTGTACATTTATTTAATTGTTGTATTTTACTTCCGCTGTGCAAAAGAAAAGTGTAATATTGATGTAAACTCTGATGTATGATGAAAAGTTTAAATTTCCCTGCAAAATTGTACTAAAGAAAGTGAAAAGATCCTGTAGAACATCTCGAATTCAGTGTATTTGGGATTCGGGGCGTTACACATGTCCATGTCTCATGTCCATTCACAAGTTGCTTCTCTCTATCTAACCTCTCATGCCCATTCCCAAGTTGCTTCTCTCTGTGTATCCTCTTTTGTGCTCATTTTCTTTTAAACTTTACTTAACTGACTCATTTTCTGAGCTATCTCTTTCTCAAGTTAATTAATTTGACAAGTTATGACTCAATAAGCCTACTACCATCAACTAATAGTTCTTTGCATGCCATGGATATGAGCAAGGGATTGAAATATGAATATGCATTCTCAGTTAATTTTTTCGACTATTGTAGCACAAAAATAAATCAGATGCGTCCATAGTTCAACACCCGAATAAAGTATCATCTCAACACTCAAAATTCAAATATCAAACCAAGTAAATATACTGCTACTGTTTCTCACGAATTTGGTTACAAAATCACATGTTCTCACACTTCCATATTGCATTACAAAAAAATACTGCTACTGCAAACAGATCAATACTACTACTGCTACAAAAAATTACAATATTATCTGTCATTCAATACTGCTACTGCTTCTAATGCTGCTTAAAAATTACTGCTACTGCTGCCATTATAAAATACTGCTACTGCTGCAACTCTTCAATGATTTTCTACTGTTACACTGGAAAATAAACAATAAGGAAGATGAATTTAGCCCAAATTTAGCTGAGAACAAGAATTTAGATAATAGAAAGCATGATTTAGCTCATAACATGAATTTAAGTAGGCTCAGAAATCACATGAATTCACAACACAAGATTATCAAATAATCACAACTTTTTGACTGGGGGAGCATAAGTGTATCAAGCATAAGTATATGGGTTTAGCACTATGGCTGCAGTAGATTGCCACGCCTAATAGCTGCTACCTTCACAACCCCCACCTCTTCCAAAATCAAATGTATGCATTCTCTCAACAAATCAACACAGTATAAAGAGAGCTCACATTTTATGATAAGAGATTACATTTTAACAAAGCTCAGAAATTTTAAGAGATCTCTAATTGAAACAGAGCTCAAAGATAAACAGAGCTCAATGTGAAATAGAGCTCAATTATAAACACAGCTCTAATTGAAACAGGCTTAAATTTAAACAGAGCTCAGACACCAGCTACAATTTGAGTTTGGACTCCAATTAATGTATACTCCATGTAGTGCTCCGAATTTCTAATATAATATCTTAGAAAATACGTGGCACAATTCCCAACATCAACTTCAATGTAATAGTACACATAGCCCAAAAACACAGATAATGTTTATTTCAAACTTTTGTTACAACAATTATTTACAAACACAGCGGAATACAAAACTCTTTGAATTACAAACTTTCCTTTTACAACACTTCTTTTACAAATTTTACACAAAAGCTCTATTATATCAATTTATCTCAAAACTATCTCAAGCATCCAAACCTCCTAGCTCTAAGCAACAACCTGTAACACATGAGGCTAGAGATGATCCTTAACCCCCAAAACTAAAGGGGTCAGTCATAAAGGTGTGAGTGACATAAAAACAAACAACATAATTAAATCATAAAACACTGAGTCATCAACAATATGTATTAACAACAATAATAAATGAATGAGAAATAACAAGTAAGTAAAGCATAAAAACATCATGGAAGATAGTAATTAGGAATACACGAAAATATCAAGTGAATCTAGACTAAGTGTCAAGTGTAGGAAAAATAGGAAAAACACAAGCATAAAACAAAGTCAAGAAAACACAATCTATATGCTGACTTTCTAATGTATACTTGTCGGATTCTATACATTTCATAGTATATAGGTCCGGTGCAAGCCCTTAACGATCTCCATTTTATAGGGATAACTCCTCGTTATGCAACTAATCCTACTACGGTGATGGGAAACAAGATCCAGAATACTCCGCGAATAGGCACCACAGCCCTCGACGCGCAAGCATCATGTAAGATAGCTCAAAAACAACAACCGGAGAATCATCTTCCAAACCGTGTAACCGACGAATAGGCTTGCAAGGCCCTCGACGTGCAGATTGTTAGGGTTATATACTGAAAACATCACTTTTGTATTAACTTTATTTCCTTATTTTTTTTGAATGAGAATCATATGGGCATATGTTTGCATATTATGTTTATTATAATATTAATGCAAGTATCTGATATTCTATAAGGTTGATAATATGGTGTAAGGTGACACACAGAAGATCATATTATCAGTTCCCTATGGAATATATAAATAGTTCACAACCTAGACGGACTTGGACAATCCATTAGAAAGGTTGTAGTGTAATCTGGTATTAGTCTATCTTGACTATAGGTTTACACTAGTACAGTTTGTGTGTATTGAACAGGACCACTTGAGGTTGTTCTCTTTGTACTGACTACAAAAGAGAACAAACACCTCTGTTATTATGGATGCTTATGCTCTTAATCCAGATATAATAACAGACATGTATATGTAGTGTGCATTACTTTGACTCATAAAAGAGTGAGATTCATTATGGATCAATAACCTCTATGAATTGGGTAATAGCATTGTATGTATGATGGGCTGTTGATTGTAAAAGAAATCCATGTCCCGATACGTCGGGTTGATGATGTCCCCTTAAGGAGCTCATAAGGATTGTCATGTAAACCCTGCAGGTGTATTACATCCGACATGACAAATAAAGTTGAGTGGTACTACTTAAGGATAAAAGATGTTGATCAATATAGTTGTCAGTAACTTAATTTGATCGACGGACATTCGATATCTTAACATGGGGAGCTGAACGAGCATATAATAAAAGGAGCCTATAAATATAATTTGGGATTAGGAAGGTAGTGCAACAATAGCTCTTTAGTGGACCGAGCTATTGTTAATGGGCCTGGGTTGTGTGTTCGGGCTGAACACGGGATACCCAGATTCGTTAGGAGACCTAACCCTAATTTCTCCTCATGGTCCCTGCCGTAGCCTTATATATATATCCTCTATTCTCTGGCCATCATATTATTATCAGAGATAAGAAGCTTTCTCTAAATTCGTGATTCACGTAAGGAGAGAAAGAGAGGTCAACCAAGGAGAAGAAAGGTTGGGAGACCGTCGTCCACCCGACGTCCAACCCGAGGAAGGAATACGTGCAGAAGATCTTGGGGTCGCTGAACTATCGTCTTCTTCTCATCGCAGGTATAATTCGTGAACCCTAGATTCCGCTATAAAGGGTTAGATCACATATTAAATCTGTTAAGCTTTTATGATCGATACGTACACCAATCCGTGGTCCTGGGACTCATTGCAGTTCCATCAATACACCAGGTACATTCCGTGAATAGGCCTGCCGATCCTCGACACGTGAATGCACCCTGCATGCTCCGTGAATAGGCCTGTAGACCCTCGACACGTGAACATACAAATGTCCTCTCGAGACAGAACAACAAACAGTTCTGGAACGCATCCGTTGGACTAACAAAACCATGAGCCTATACTTACGTTTCCCATGTTCCATCACATCCCCACTAGTGCCTGTCCTTAAGTTGGTTATTATTAAAACACAAAATCTCCATCTCTAGAGTTAGTGTATCCTGCCGGACTTAAATACTCAACAACAACTAAACCAAGACCCCCCAGGTCTAACTCAACAAATCTCAACTGCCGGTTCACAGGACTCCCACTCAACTCCTAGAGATCTCAACAAGACCAAAACTCACTAATCCATCGTCAAAACGATCAAAGGGAGAAACCTCTCCAATCAACAAAACCTAAATCTTTATAAAATTCCATAATCCAAATTCAACAATGAAATATCTTTAAAACATATGTTCTGTAGAAACAATAATATTTAGAATAGTACGTTGTAGGTCAAAACATTTAGAGAATTAGTCGTTTAAAGAACATCAGAATACCTCAAGAAAATATCAGCAACAGTCGACTGTAAAAGGGTCATCAGTCGACTGTCCAGAGCGAAAAACCAACATCTTTAAGAAAATGATACTAAGTGTTGACGGTCGACTGTGAAAGACACCAGTCGACTGTCCAGAGAGAAATCCAACATTTTTAAGAAATAAATTCTAAGTAGTAGCAGTCGGCTGTAAAAGGGTATAGGTTGACTGTCCAGAGTGAAAAATACAATAACTTCGAGAAAATAATTCTAAGTGGAACCAGTCGACTGTAAAAGTCATCAGTCGACTTTCCAGAACGAAATTCCAAGAAAACTATTGAAAACAGCAGTCGGGTCGTGCCAGTCGACTGTAAAGGTCACAACAGTCGACTGTCGACCTACAGACTGCAGACTTTAGGTTGTGTATATATCAACTGATACGAAGATTTACTTTACAAAACGAAATCTATAAAAAGTATATTTCTGATATGGTCAAATACAACTTATAGGATACACAAAGATCCATAGAAACCAATCAAAACCACTTGAATAGATAAAATAACTTTTTGATGAACTTCTTCAAGTAAACCATGAATGTGTGCATATATCAAAATTAGAGTTTTTAAGAAATCAATCATACATCAAAATAACTTTGTTTCATATTCCAAACCATATCAATACCAAAATATTCAGGTTTAAACTTAGAATTTGAGAAATCCAAATTCGAACAACATCTTTCACAAAATCACAAATCCCTATTTTAGTCATCATAACTCAATCCTCAAAACATGGTCTTTTATTCCATTACTCATTCTCAAATTTCTCAAACTCAATCTCAACTAATATCAATAGTTGATTCATAAATAAAACAAATTTATCATCAACATGGCCAAGTTGTTTTCATCCAACTCACCAATAGTCCCAAAAATCTCATCTTTAATTAATTAATACATAACATCCCTCATACCCAATCAAATCAGCAATAATTCAAAGAAAATGCCTACTCACAATTTATGTTAGGTTCTCCAACAAATCTAAAATCATTCACATGCAAATATCTAGGGTTCTTCTCAAAGATCCAATTTTTCATCCAAGCATCCAATATACATATTCATACCAAACCCTAGCATGCTTTCTAATATATGGAATTCAACATCCAAGATCAATCAAAATATTCATATCATTCGCATACAATATACACAAATCAAAAGAAAACAAACAAGTCACTCACATACATAAAACAAAATAACAAAACAATTATATCACTCACCTCAAATGAAGAATCCAATCGAATAAGCAAAACCCTTCTTTGCGAAATCCAAGATGTTCTCTTTCAATCTCCAAGAAAAATAAAAATAATAAACCTTGTGTTGTGCAGCAAAAGACGGCTGCACTCCACCTTTTATACAGGCCAGAAATGAAGAATTAGGGTTTTGAAACATGTTTGCAAAATAATCCTTTAACAATTATTACTTTACATATATAAACCTTTCTTTATAAAGTAGTTAAAATAAGTTAAATAAATTAAAACCAAATAAAATCCTTTTACTAATGAGTTTTCCAGAAATCCAGTACAGCCCAGCAATAAGTAAAATTTGGATTTGCACTCAGGGTGGCAATTTTGCACAAAAGCCCTTCTTTTTGTAATATTTGCAAATACATCATAAAATATTCGTAAAAATTCAGAAAATTTAGAAATAATATCTAATAATACATATTATATTTTCCAATTAAAATATCTGACTTTTACTTCCAGGAAAATATTTGCACAAAATCCAACATAAATTCCATATTTGTAAAAACACCATATTTGTTTAAATCTTTACCAAATAAACTCTAAATAAAGTTTAAATATATTTTAATTTCAATGATGACCATGGAAAGCCCTAAAATCAGTAAAAATGAATTTTCATTATTTATTTCAGATCCAAACGGTTTTTTACATAAAAGCCCCTCTCTTTCGAGGTATTTATAAAAATAGTTTCTTTACTCAGAAAAATCCCAAAATTTAGAATATACTCTATTATAAGTAGGAGAATTTATTAAAAATATAAAATTGGATATTTTTCCCAAAAATATTTGCACGTGTTTCGCACGTGTAAAAGATAAATCTTTAGAAAAATATTTATTAAATCTCCAGAAAATCATATTAATTCATTTTCAAATCTCAAAAATAGTATTTAAAAATACGGGGTACTACACTCCAGGTGCAAACAGAGCATATAAATTGAGAAGCACTATAATACCCAACCTCTTCCAAAATCTAATATCAAGAGAGCTCAATAACCAAACAAACATTAACAGAGCTCAATTTTTAACCAATCAAATTAACAGAGCTCAAAGGTAAACAGAGCTCAAGTTTTGAAACAGAGCTCAAAGAAGAGAAAATACTGCTACTGAGAAGGAAAAAGATAAAGAGAGGAAAGTGACTGACGAGCTAGGGGAAATATACAAACTACCCCTCTTTAAGTATGAGATGAGCGGGAGCGTTGCACAGCCACTTGATATGGATCATGATCAAGTGTAAGATCAGAAGGCTGAGGAGGAATGCACATGGCTGCTTGCACCAGCCCAGTAAATATATAAAAACAGAGAAGCACAAAAATATATTTGACTTGGTAGGTGGGGAAAACACTTAATTTAACCTGACAATTCCATACATTCATCACTGCCTACCAATTCATCCCCAAAATAAATTACAGTAAGGCATCAAATTTACCACATGTTAGTGAATCAAATACTTCCCTCAGTTCATGTAATCGGTACCATCCTCGGAACTATCTTCAGTAGAGGAATTCACATCTTCTTCATTGAATGCACAAAAAATTTGAAAACATGAAGCAAAAGTAAGTCAATATGCAGATTTAAACAAATAATAAGAAAGTGTATGTTAAATTTTGATTTTCAAATATAGACAAGTTCATGCTATACCTATCTAGCTTCTTTGGACAAATTCTCGCATCATGGCCTTCCCTGCGCAATCCGCAACAATTGCACTTTCTTGGTTTTCCTCTTAATTTCTCGCGCATTGGTTTCAACCTCTTCCCACTTGGTCTTCCCTTGGTATTACATTGACGATGTTCTTCAACCGAAACTTGAGACAATACCACTTCCTTCCCGTGTAATCTTGTTTCACTACCTTTAGCCACTCCACTACCTTCAGGTGCCATAAGATTAAATCCATCATTACACTTGATTATATTGTCACGCATGAACAGTACCCTTCATTTGTTCCTAATCCAATCTCAACTTGTTTTTTGGCTAGGTTACTCAACTCACAATAGCAGGAAGCAAAATTGTCACTATTATTGCCTTCATCGATGCCATTTGGATTTATGAATGTGTAGCTTCTTCTGATTACTTCTCGGCTCCATCTTCTTAAAATATATTGCTTTGGAAGTTTATTACAATTAGAGTAATTAAGAAAAGCCAAAAGATGCTTGCAAGGGATGCCAACAAATTCAAACATGAAGCATAAACAACACCCAAACCGAGTATCCTTGGAATAAGTAATCATGGTCTCCTTTTCTGACCTACCAATGAATGCCACTGCATAATACACATTAGCAGCATTGACGTCACCTTCCATCAAATTCACATTATATAATAGGCTTGCTTTGAGTTCCTTTTGGAAGTCATAAAACATTGCCAAAGTGTACACCTTGGCCATTTGTTCCTCCATATACCATCCAGTCTTCAATTTAGGTTTTCGATCAAGTGTACGATGGTTCTCTTTAACTTCTTCTTCTCTTTGTCTACCAATTACTCTTTCGAATATCAAGGCAAATTCATGAAGTGAATACTTCTTTTGCGTGTGCTTCCTTAAGAAAGAATCATTCCCTCGCTTCTTTGGCTACTTGACATGTCGGCCCAAAAATGAGCCCTATGATATACTGGGGCCTATTTCTCACAAATTTCAAAAATATCATTCAACCATTTATTGTTTTCTTCCCAAAATTCCAAAACAAATGACTTCTATTGTTCTTCAAAGCAAACACTATTATATGAATTCCAAATATTATCTTTAAAAGCATCCATAAACTTAACAATTTGAACCAATTGAGGCACCTCCTCGGAAATTTTATCTAAAATATGCCATATGCAATATCTATGGCGAACTTGAGGAAAATTTTGTTTTATTGCAGTAGAAATACCCCGGCCTTGATTTGTTACAATGCCAAGAGGTGTAACGCCCCGCCCCAATACTCAGACAATTTTAATATTTTTAGAAGACAAATTAGATACTATGTAGTACAACTGCCCACCACAGGCTGCCTCTCAAAAGGTGGTTAACCAATTAGGTGACTCTTAATCATAGGCAATTATATTTATACTCAAATTATTTTTGTATACTTTCCATGTGGGACTATATTTCTCAACATCCTTCACAAATCCCGTTCAAATCCCGTGAGCACATCATTGGAAGACTACCACGTCATCCATTTCTCAAACCAAATCCACATCTTTAACAAATCTCAACATTATACAATCTGAAACCAAATCCTCCAATCACATCCTACCGGATGACATCATCATCCCACATTCAAATATCAAACCAACAGTATATCAACCGTAGGCTTCTTTTCCCTTTTTAATGACCGGATTTTTATACATCTCCCTATAGAAATATTTCTATAGGACAACCCCCAAATTCCATTATATATTTTTCAAATCATATATATATATTATTTCAGAAATACGGGGTATTACATACACCCCACCTTAGAAATCAACATCCTCGCTGAGTACAGGGCACACATCTAGTGTAGGATCCGCCTTTCTAGCCGATGTAGCGTCGTCCTCGATCCCGGCTATCAATCACTCTCAACACCGCAGATCGGATACCCGGCTATCAATCACTATCAGCGACTCTCAATACCGCAAAATATACCCGACCCCGGAGATCAATGACTCTCAATACCGCAGATCATACTGAGGCCCACTTCTACACCCGGTGTCGAAAGTCGGCTCTGATACCATTTGTAATGCCCCGCCCCAATACTCAGACAATTTTAATATTTTTAGAAGACAAATTAGATACTATGTAGTACAACTGCCCACCACAGGCTGCCTCTCAAAAGGTGGTTAACCAATTAGGTGACTCTTGATCATAGGCAATTATATTTATACTCAAATTATTTTTGTATACTTCAATTATTTTTGTATACTTCCCATGTGGGACTATATTTCTCAACATCCTTCACAAATCCCGTTCAAATCCCGTGAGCACATCATTGGAAGACTGCCACGTCATCCATTTCTCAAACCAAATCCACATCTTTAACAAATCTCAACATTATACAATCTGAAACCAAATCCTCCAATCACATCCTACCGGATGACATCATCATCCCACATTCAAATATCAAACCAATAGTATATCAACCGTAGGCTTCTTTTCCCCTTTTAATGACCGAATTTTTATACATCTCCCTATAGAAATATTTCTATAGGACAACCCCAAATTCCATTATATATTTTTCAAATCATATATATATATTATTTCAGAAATACGGGGTATTACAAAGAGGAATTTTCTTCATGACTCCTGGCCATTTTTGAAATAACCAAACAAAAGATGAAGTCGTTTCATTTGGGATGAAACCACAACCGAGAAAAACAGACGGCCAATGATGATTTATTCCAATAAATGGAACAAATAGCATTCTGCAACGGTTTGTACTATGTGTTGCATCAAAGGAAACTACATCACCAAATAGCTCATAATTCATCCGAGCAATCCCATCAATCCAAATACAATGAGACAATTTACCAGACTCATCTTGCTCGAATGCATATAAAAAAAGGATCTTTTTCCTTTTGCCATTTGAAAAAGTCTACCAACATTTGACCATTGTGACCTTTCATTGACTCCCTGATGTCTCTTTAATGATTTCTAGCATCGGTTTCGGTAAATCCAACACTATCACATCCCCACTTGAGTTTTGGAAAAAATCATTTGTTTGCATGTAGGAATATTAGCACCCGTAAGTTGCTCCATTATTACTTTATCGGAACTTGACACAACACGATTATGTGGCAACAAATGCCGTCTACCGGGTTAGGTGAAAGTATGATTGTGTACCTCATGAAAAGAATAAAAAGACTATGCATTCGTTTCTTTGTTTAATTTCATACGAACCAATGCATTGCAAGCAGTTCTAGATGTAGAACCCATTCTAATTTCATTATTCTTAATTTTCGTCACCCCCGCTTTATTACAAAGAAACATTTTTTCCACTACCTCACCATTCTTCAGTTTATGAGGTCCCTTATGCATTTGAAAACCCGCACATTTCGCATAGCAATCATAATAATTTTCTACTAGCTCAGGGCATCAAATTTCATACCTAACTTTGGTATTAGATGCTCGTCAACTGTGGGTGTAAAATCACTTTCTTGAATACACAAAAAATTATCACCGAGTTGTGAGAAACCTTCCCTACTCTCCATACCTATTACAAATTCCAACATATAATCAAATAGCTATCACAGTACACGTACATATTTGATTCAATATATTAGGGTTTTCCAATTAGGGGAAAATCAAAGGGAAAAATTATTACCTAAGATCGGCACAAGATGGTGCTACGTATGTAACCTGAGATCCAAAAAAGAAAAGGAGAATTGAGCGGTCTCGCAGCAGCGAAGGGGGAGTGATGAGATTCGCAGCTAGGGTTTGGGGTTTCAGGTGAGAGAGAGCAGTGTCAACCAAGAGAGAGATAGAGAGAGCTTCGTCGACCAAGAGAGAGAGAGAGGTAAAGGTGAGAGAATAGGGTATCGTCAATCATGAGAGAGAGAGGTAGAGCGATCTGAGAAGGAGAGGATAGAGCGTAGGCAGGGATTAGAGTTGAGAGAGAGAGATAGTAGCATCGATAGAGAGAGAAAGAGAGAGGGAGAGCAGCGTCAATGGAGAGAGAGGGAGGTAGAGCGATTAGGGTTTCGATTTTGAGGAAATGGGGGAGCTCGAAACGACCTGAGAAAGGAAAGAGAGAAAGAGAGGAAAGAGACTGAGGGGTATGGGAAAACCCCAAACTACCCCTCCGTAAGTGTGAGAAGAGTGGGAGCTTCTCTCAACCAGTAGATCTGGATCATGATCAGTTGTAAGATCGGACGGCTGAGGAGGAGTGCACATGGCTGTGTGCACCAGGCCAGTGCACAATGGAAGGCCCCCCCTATATATATATATATATATATATATATATATATATATATATATATATATATATATATATATATATATATATATATATATATAAGGGAAGTCTTCCGTTGTGCACCACCTATGGTGCACACAGTGTGTGCACTCGGCCTTCCTACCTTCGTATCGACGATCCGAACCTTTCACATTGATCTACACATCTAAATTAGTCTATATATGTAAAATCAAATTATTTGAAATTCATTTGCCCATCCATTGAAGTGTTACAAAATTGTATGGCTGAAAATCATTGTTTTTTATTATCACATGATGGATGGGCAAATAAATTTCAAATGATTTGATTTTACATATTTAGACTAATTTAGATGTGTAGATCAATGTGAATGGTTCGGATCGTCAATACGAAGGCGGGAAGGCCGAGTGCACAAAGAATGGTGGTGCACAATAAAAGATTTTCCTATATATAATATACTTTTTTATATGTATTGGAAAATAATGGCGATTTATTCCTGTGCAGCATCCATTAACAAGAAGAAATAAAAAATCAGAAATATTGAAAAATTCTTGTGTGGTTCAAGGAAAAAAAGACCGCTTCTCCAATTTCTTACTATATATATCGAATTTAAATATCAGAATAGCCAATATAGTCATGATTCAATGGGTTAGGTTCCCTATGAAATTAGGCATGGAACGGAGCCACTACGAAGGAGTTCCAAGAGTTACGAAGTAAGCTTCGGACTCATGGGTGGAGAACAAGAGTTGAACTCTATGAGGTCGAATCTCCCGTTGTTCCTCAGTAGCTCAGTGGTAGAGCGGTCGGCTGTTAACTGATTGGTCATAGGTTCGAATCCTACTTGGGGAGATTGGATTGATTATTAATTAAAGAAAGAAGAATTGAATTAAAGAGCTCGCTTTGTCCGTTAGGGGTAGGTAACCCGTTCCCTATCTTTGTCTCTATTGCATTCAATCTCATCCTATCACATTCTATTCTACGATATTTGTTGAGAATCACCATCAATATCTCGGAGTAGATCCGGATTAATCCCTTGTAAATAGTCCTGGGGCTATTTACAACTAGCCAATTCAAAATTCTCAGATGATGTACTAGTAGTGTATCAAAGATGCAATCATCGATTCTCCCGATAGGCCATAATTAACGCTAACGCGAGCAAACATATTAATGACGAGGAACGCATTTTTGCCAGGAGGAAAGCCAATCAGTAACACACATTAGTGAAAGCTAGGATGCCTTACGTTTGAAGCAATGTGGTAGAAAGCAACGTGCGACTTGAAGGACATGATTCGCTGTGGATTCTTACATCCACCATTTTCCATAGAAATGAAGATGCTCTTGAATCGACATAACTTTTCCTGTTCCTGTTAGGAACCTAATTTGTGTTGGGTTACTAGATTAGGATTAGGAACAGTACATGATGAAGCTCGAGCAAAAAATATTGATTCATTTATCGTTATCGAGGGGAAGAATCTAGGGTTAGTAACAATTAATAAGTTAGACCAACTTTGTAAGTATATCCTCAATATAGAAATCGAGGGGTCAAATTCGAATAAGTTTGAAATATAAAAAATGAAAGTAAATTTTGTTGAAATTGTAAAAACTTTTTGGATTCCAATTCCAATGAAAAAGTATAATATTACATGTTACAATGGAATCTGACGTTCGTATTCTTTTTCATAGAAAGAAATAACAAAAAAAACAAAAGGTATGTTGCTACCATTTTGAAAAAGAGTATGGATCACCGAAGTAATGCCTAAACCTAATGATTTTACAAAGTAAAGAGAACGGATTCCGGAACAAGGAAACACTTTTTTTTTAATTGTCTCAATATTTGAATTATAATTAAGAATAAAAAGAGATTCGAGATGAGACAAAAAAAGAGGTTAGAGACGACTCAAGAAATTTTTAAGGATTTACCTTCGAAGTTTTTCAGAATTTACCCACTTGAGTTATGAGTATGAATGATATTCTCTTTTTATAATCTATAAGTAAGAACAAAAAATGACTCAAATCATAGTCTAATTTATGATTTTATTCATGGGTCTATTTGCCGTTATATACAGAAAGATTAGAATCATTTTTCTCGAGCCGTGTGAGGAGAAAACCTCCTATACGTTTCTAGGGGGTATTGTTTATCTACATCTATCCCAATAAGCGATCAATCAAATCGTTGCAATTGATGTTCGATCCCGAAGAAAAGGAAGAGATCTTTAAAAAGTGGGTTTTTACGATCCAATACAGAATCAAACTTATTTAAACGTTCCCGCTATTCTTTGTTTTCTTGAAAAGGGTGCTCAACCTATAGGAACTGTTCAGGATATTTTAAGGAAGGCCGGATTATTGAAAGAGAGAGCTTTAGAAAAAAAGGTTAATAATAAAAATAATAAAATAAATAAAAACGTAACTATTATTCATTTTTGAGTAACCTAATTTGCTCTTTTCTTGTTCTATTCATATCATACTTAATCTTAATTTCTTAATTTACATTCAACTTCATTTCTTTTTTTGTTGCTGGAATCCGATAATAAACAAGGGACGAAACCTACTTAAATTGTTCTTTAGTTACTAAAGAAACCTTCCATTTTTTAATCTAAATTTTGGATTTTTATTTATGTTGTGCCAATCCAATAAAAATTCTTAATTGATTTATTGAATTAATTTCATTTTTTTTTTGTTTTCGCAAGATTCCATTAATATTGACAATGGTGTATCGAACAAATATAAATCCATCGTAGATAAATAACTTTGTTTATCCTGACCTCCTATTGGTTTTTGTTTTACTTCATTCAAATGATTGGTTTGCCAGATTTACTGTTATAACTGTTATACAAGATCTATTTTCTTGATATAGAAGATGGGTTTTCTTCATGAAAACAAACTTGAGACAATTTTTTTGTAAATTTTGACATTTCTATTGAGAATATGTTGTTTTTTGATTTGCTAGTTCAATATTTTGATGTAGTTGTACAGTGTAATGCAATTTTCAATGGAAGTGGCTTTTTTTTTTATCATATCTACATATCATAGCTATTTGGGTTGCTAACTCAACGGTAGAGTACTTGGTTTTTAAGTGCAACTATGATCTTTTACACATTTGGATGAAGCAACGAATTCATCCAGACTATTGGTAGAGTCTATATGACCGCGACTGATCCTGAATGGTAATGGATGGAAAAAACTGCATGTCATAATAATAAGAAGAAGAAGAAAAAAACAATTCTTATTCTTTCTAGTAGAATTTTGAGTTTTTACTTAACGGATCATTACAAAATTTTGTTTTTCTTTTTTTTTAGTGGGAAAAAAGAAATTCACATTTAAAGTTGGGTCTAATGAATAAATGGATAGAGCCCTGAGGCTCTAATTCTGGTAAAAAAAAAGGCAATGGGCTTTTATTCTTATCTTATCTTAAATTTGTTTGAATAATTACCCGATCTAATTATACGTTTTTAAAAAATAGTGCCTGATGCGAGGAAGGGTTCTCATGTGAGTGGAACTTTTATTCTTTATTTCTTTTAGAATAAATCCTAATTATTCTCTATTATAAAATTCTAAATTCTAAATTGGAAATGAATGTGTAGAAGAAACAAATTACTGATAAAAAATTTGTTCCAAAGTCAAAGAGCTATCGGGTTGCAAAAATAAATGATTTTTTACCTTCTGGTAATAATAATGAAGATAATCCCATCGGATAGAAGGGGAGAGGAAAAAGAATGTCTACAACACCTCTAAGAGAGGAACAAATAGTCAATTTAGAAAGAACTTATTGTTAGCCTCTTTCAGATATGAATCTATCTTATTCAGAAGGGAAAAACTTGCATCAGTATCTCAGTTTCAGTTCAAACATGGGTTTGATTCGCACTCCATGTTCTCAGAAATATTTACCATCCGGAAAGAGGAAAAAACGAAGTCTTTGTCTAAAGAAATACGTTGAGAAAGGGCAAATGTATAGAACCTTTAAACGAGATAGTGCTTTTTCAAATCTCTCAAAATGGAATCTGTTCCAAACATATATGCCATGGTTCCTTACTTCGACAGGGTGCAAATATCTAAATTTCACCATTTTAGATACTTTTTCAGACCAACTGCCGATACCGATACTAAGTAGCAGTCAAAAATTTGTATCCATTTTTCATGATATTATGTATGGATCAGATATATCATGGCTAATTCCTCAGAAGATTCTTCCACAACGGACTCTGATAAGTGAGATTTTGAATAAGTATTTACAGAATCTTCTTCTGTCCGAAGATTTGATTCATCGAAATAATGAGTCACCCATTCCATTGATATGGACATATAGGGGTAAAGCACTATTTCAGTGCGGGCCGCGAGAGCGGCACCAAATCGAGGCAAACTCTGAATACTAGATATGACCCAAAATAACAGGGGTCAAGGTCGGCCAGTAAGACGATGGGGGATAAGCTTCCTCGTCGAGAGGGAAACAACCCGGATCACCAGCTAAGGCCCCTAAAGGACCGCTCAGTAATAAAGGAGGTAGGGGTGCAGAGACAGCCAGGAGGTTTGCCTAGAAGCAGCCACCCTTGAAAGAGTGCGTAATAGCTCACTGATATAGCATTCTTGCGCTGAAGATGAACATGGCTAAGTGATTTGCCAAAGCTGTGGGATGTAAAAATGCATCGGGAGGGGAACGTTCCGCCTTAGAGGGAAGCGCCCGTGCAAGCAGGTGTGGACGAGTTTATCAGGACTGATGTTACCTGCTTCTGGAATATAATGGGATTTTCGTAAAGGTGATCGTTATGAGTATTACAATAAATTCGATTGGAAAGTTCAATGGAAAAAAGAGGGAGTGTAACACTCTGAATTTTTTAAATAATGTTTTTGAGATTAATAAATGAATTAAAATGATTTTTGGTAATTTAATAAATATTTTTCTGAAATTTATCTTTTTACACGTGCAAAACACGTGCAAATATTTTTTTGGGAAGTTCAAATTTAGAAATTATTTTGGAAAAACCTAATATTTATTAGTAGGTATTATTTTTGAATTTTCTGGATTTTTTTCTGATATTTATTTGACCTATTTGCAAATATTACTAAAAGAGGGGGCTTTTGTGTAAAATTACCACTTGGAGTGAAAACTCCAGATTTTTGGATTTCTGGGTTGAGCATTATGCCTAGACAACTTAGAGGTAAAAATTTTACTTTTTGTTTTAATAGGTTTGGTTTATTTCCCAAATTTCTTAAAAAATGGTCTTTTTTTGCAAAATTGCCACTTAGAGGCAAAAATTACAAAATATATATTCTGGGTTTACAAACGGTGCCAGCCAGATCTAGAGTAGTTGTATTTGAATTTTAAATCTAAATTTAATTGGTTTATCTAATTTCCAAGTACAAGAATTTATATATGTAAAGGTATATTCAAAAGGGATATTTTGCAAATCTATTTAAAAAACCCTGAAAACTTAATAACTGGCCTATTTAAAAGAAGGTGCAGCCGTCTCTTTGCTGCACTACACAAAAGGTTTTCTTTATTATTATTTTCTTGGAGTTTCGAAGCGAGAATCTTTGTTTTCTTGCAAAAGGAAGGACTTTTCTTATTTATTTTTATTACTTCGGTTGATTCTTCAAAAAGGTGAGTGACATATGTTTGATTTCTTATTGTTCTAAGCATGTTGTATGTGATGATTTGTTTATTAGAAAGCATGTTAGTTGATGTGATGATGATATAATGAATTTTAATGGATGAATGAATAAAAATTGAATCTTTTCATAAAAACTATGCTATTGATGATTAAAACCCTAAATAGATGACTTAAGATTGTTAAGAACCTAATAGAAATCATGGGTATGTTGCTTTCATTCATATTGTTGCTTAGTTGAACAAATACCTTGGGATTGTATGTTTTGGATGAATAAAAGTGAACAAAACCATCCTTTTTTTGATAAAAAGGTGACCTCGTCACCGCTTCATTAATCAAGAATTAATGAAACAAGTAGTACAAATAATAATATCTATCTGTTCCAAACGGAACAGTGAAGAACAATTACAAAGTACAGTCTACATCTCTACCTAGTCCCTCCCCTAACTAAGCACGTAAACTTGGCATTTGCACACTATTCTCCCACCAAAACCTCCTAGATGTACTTTAAATTCTAACAAAAATCAAATCTAGAATTCAAATTTCATCGACCTAGCTCCCCACCTCGAATACTCCTTGACCATACCCCAAACGTTCACCAGGCAACAACCACATCCACCATCTCGTGCTGACATACTTACGCCTCTCCCCACAACGATGTCATCGTGTATCCGCCAAACCAACCCCACCGCGATGCCTTCTTTCGATTGCATCAAATCCAGCTAGGGATGGCAACTGGGCCGGGTCAACCGGCGACCCACCCGCGACCCGGCCCACCAACCCGGCCCGTTAAATTGCTTCGCGGGTTCGGGTCGAACCCGGTGAACAGTACCGGGTCGACCCGGGTCTCAATTTTTGCGAATCGAATTCGCAAAACCCGGCCCACGAACCCGGCCCAACCCGTAAATTTGACCCGCCAACCCGCGGGTCGACCCGCGGGTTTCGACCCGTTCGACCCGTACTGGTCGAACGTTCAACCCGTGACGGGTCGACCGTTGACCCGCGGGTCGAACGGTCGAAAATCACACCGTTGCTGCTGCGCTCTGTCTGGCTCTGGGACAGAGCCGTTGTAAACGGCTCTTTGAGCCGTTTGGTTCAGTTTGAATCTACGTTAAATAACTTGTATAATTATTATGATAGACATTTTGCTTCTAGTAGTACAACTTTTGTAGTTAGTTCTTCTTCTGGTAGTTCTAAAGGTAAGGGTAAAAGTAGAATTGGTGATAGAACATTTAGTTTACTTGAACAAATTCAATCTAAAAAACCTAGGACTAATCAACCAAATGAATTAAATTGGTATAACCAACAGGATACTGAGCCTACTCTTTCTCCACTAGATATTTTACAATGGTGGAAAGAACATGAACACACTTTTAGTATTCTGTCAATTATGGCTAAAGATTTACTAACTCCTCCTGTCTCTACAGTTGCTTCTGAGAGTGCATTTTCTACAAGTGGCAGGGTTCTATCTGATTACAGGAATCAGTTGAAGCCCGAGGCGTTAGAGATGCTTGTTTGCACAGAAGACTGGCTGAAGGCTGAAGATAGGACGCAAGGGAAAGCACTATCAAGTTCCACAAGTGGGAGCAACTCGCCCGAAGAACAACAACAACAACAATAGCTTTGCTTGTTATGTCAAATTAGAAAACTTGTACTCAATTAAAATTGTATATAAGAAATATGTTATTATATAAAACTTATTTGTGAATTGAATTCTTCATTTCGTTATAAATTGTTAAAATTGTATAACTTAAATTCATATGAATAATATTTCAAAATTTGTTGTCAATTTCACTCTTTCAATCTTATTATTATTATTACGATTTTTATTGTTTATTAGTATTATTACTTACTTAGTATTATAATTATAATTATTATTTTAATTTAAGCTACCAAAAACAAAAAAAAAATTATTAAACGTGCCAACCCGCAGGTCGACCCGGCCCAACCCGGGTTGAACCCTAAAGGGTTCACGGGTTGGGTGGGCCACCCAAACGAAAAAACAACCCGGCCCGGCCCGGCCCGGCTAAGAATGAAACCCGGCCCAGCCCGTATAATTCTACATGCCAACCCTTACGGGTTGGGCCCGGCCCGGCCCACTCGACCCGTTCGCCACTACTAAATCCAGCTATCAACAGTAGTCGTGTTTCTCAGCCGATAATGAGAACGTTTGCACTCGCTGATAACTCAACCAAATGTACTTTGAAATTCAAATTACACAAGTGTGTTCACCCCACGCTTCCCAACTAAAATATGATTTCAAAAATCTATATTGAAATTCAAATCTCCATTAATCTCCCCCTCCACACTTCTAAATCAATTTTGAATTTCAAAAACCCCAATTTGAAATTCAAATTTGTACTTCACTCCTCTAACTTAAAATTCAAATTTGAATTTCAAACCCTATTTTGAAATTCGAAATTCACAATCAATCAATCAATCAATCTCACTCCCCCTTCCTCCAACCTCTTCTCCGGCAAATCCTTACCACACCGTCCAACCAAGATTAATCACCATCGCCCATCTCCACGTCCTCCCCCTTCTTGATGCCACCGTCAACCAACCCTCCCTTCGACAACACTGCAGCAGCCTCCAGCACCATCGAACTCGCCTACGACCATGGTCGTCGTACTGATGAATATATACACATAAACTGTTTGGATATTTTTATGTGCAAAACTTGATTATATACATGTTGTATTCACATATATTCATGGTTAACTATTGAAATCGGTTGGGGTACGTGTATAACAAGTTGTAGCGGAGTTATTGAATCAAATAGATGAATTTTAGAAGTGAAAAGGGGGGCCATTGCTTTCGGGTATGTTGATGAACAGTCGAAATTTGATTTTTGTGATTTTGATTAGGTTTTGATTAGATTTTGATTTGTTTCATACTGAGTTGAATTGAGACATATACTACTCACATTAGATGGATTCTTGATGCTTTAACTCATACAAACTTGCACATATACACACTTGTATATATATTATTCTACTGTTTTGAAGAATTTTGTGAAAAATTACTCTTTTATGATCTTGATGGGATTTTGATTTGTTTTATAAACTCCTATATATTATACAAGTGGTATTTGATCATCTCAGGATTTTCGTTTGTGCAAATTCATGATTTTGCAAGAATTATCGAAGTATCAGTAAAAATGTGCACGAAATTCAAAGCTGTCAAATTTTCACTATGACAGTCGACCGCTTCATACTTGTACTGAAGATGACAGCCGATTGTCAATTCTTTATTTTTGAAGTTTTAGTTTGACAGTCGACCGTCGCTTTTTGTATGGATTTTGACGGTTGACCATCAGCTGTTGGCTGATTATTTTTATTGAGTTTCCTTCGTTTTTCTTGAACGATTATTTCTTCGAACTTATGGATTATTGATCTACTATTTTAGATGATGTTTTTTCTACAGATTACAGTATTTTATAGAGGGTTATATTTTCTTTATAATAGAATTTAAATTGTATTTCTATAACTTTATAAAGTGAGATATATGTGGTTTTTTCGAAGAAATTGATGTTTTGTGAGATTCTACAACTTCAAAATATGATTCTCAGTTATTTAATGGATTTAATATCTTATTTCAGTTCTAGAAAGTTATGTGTACATTAAATGAATTTGGATTTTTTTGATTAAAGATGTTTTCATTGATATAAACGTTTTGATAATGAAAGTAAGAGTTTTATTGAAAGTTTTGGTGTTGATATTCGATTTGTAAGTCTTTAGGCATTGAGTGGGATTCCTGTGTACCGGCAGATGAGATTTTGTGGATTTTGACCAGTCGGGGTTATTGTGGTTGTTTTGTGGAAATTAAGTCTGGCAGGATACACTAACTCTAGAGAGGGAAAATTTGTGTTTTTAAAAAAAATCAACTTAAGGACAGGCACTAGTGGAGATGTGATGGAACTTGAAAAATATAAGTATATGCTCTTGGGGTCTAGTCCAACGGATGCATTTCAGGACTTGTGTTGTTCTGTCTTGAGAGGACTATTTAGTATGTTCGCGTGTCGAGGGTCTGCAGGCCTATTCATGGGACATACAGATACATTCGCGTGTCGAGGGCCGACGGGTCTATTTACGGGATGTGCATGTGTACTTGCATGTCGAGGGGCGGTGGTGAAGTACACGGCAGGGGGGTGATTCTCCGGTTTTGAGATATTCTTACATGATGCTTGCGTGTTGAGGGTTGTGATGCTTACCCGCGGAGTATTCTGGATCTTGTTTTCATCACCGTATTAGGATTAGTTGCATAACGAGGGATCTTATCCTATAAAGTGGAGAACGGTAAGGGCTTGCACCGGACCTATGTTGTATGGAATGCATAGAATCCGACAAGTAAGCATTAGAGAGTCATCATGCAACATTTCTGTTTTCTTGACTTGATTTTATGCATATTGTTTTCTTGTTATCCTACACTTGACACGTAGTCTAGTTTCACTCGATGTTTTCATGCTTTATTTATTATTATTTCACTTTCCATTCGTTATTACTGTTGGTACGTGTTGTTTATAACTTAATTATTCATGTTTTATTTACATTGTATTTCTTTTGATGTCACTCACACCGTTATGGCTGATCCCTGTAGTTTTAGGGGTAAGAGCTATCTCTAGCCTCATGTTTTACAGGTAGGAACCTATAGCAATGGAATTTGGATACATGTGGTAAAATGATAATGTGTCTTATGTAAATTGTAAAAGAAAGAAATTGTAATTCAAGGTGTTTAATTTTCCGCTGTGCTTTGTAAAGAATTGATGTAATAAAAGTTGAAAATTTTATTTGTGTTTTGGCTATGTTTACTATTACATTGAGGTTGATGCTGGGAATTGTGCCACGTATTTCTGAGATATTATATTGGAAATTCGGGGCACTACAGAGATTGGTATCAGAGTATACTTCTGTAACCCTTATTTTCCCAAAAGCGTATTTTGTGTATTTTCCGTACTTAAAATTTTTGCAAATTATTTTTCCTATTTTCAAATTCTTATATCAGAATGTATTTTTGGATTTTCTATTAAAATCTGTTTTCGATCAATGACCTTATTTGTAAATCTTTTCTATGATTATTATATTGAAATACAATTCTTATTTTTGTTATTATTACTCTTATTATTATTATTATTGTTATTATTGTTATTATTATTAATAATTTTGGCTGGTTATTGAAAACCCATTTCTATGTGCTAATTGTATTTGTATCTGTTTTAAATAAATTCCATTTTTTGTAATGCAAATTACATTTTTACTATAAACAATCTTTTTATTTGTTATTTTATTTTCTTAATGAATTTTTAAAACCCTAATGGATTTTAAACCCAACTACCCTATATTCCATTTAATTAGTTTTAAACCCTATACCCATTTATTCACCTACCCTAATACCCATATAAAACCCAAATATCCTATTACCGACTACCCATTTAACCTAACTATACCCATTAATACCCATCCCCTGTTTAAACTTACCCATTCCCGTAAAAACCACCCCATTACACCCTGTTTCCTATTCACCTACCCTAAACCCGAAACCACCCTTCAGCCGTCATCTTCCTTAAGCCTAACCCTAATATTTCTTTTCCCCATATATAACCCATGCTGCCCCTTATTCTAAAAACACCACTCTGCCGTTTCCTCTTCCATTTCTACCGAACCCATCTTTCTCTCCCGCTCTCTCTCTCCAGCCCGTTCAGCCTCATCCCGACCTTCTCCATCTTCTACCTTCCTGTCCTTCAATCTGCAACCAAGCTCCCACCTCACAGCAACGCAGTGCCAGCCGCGACAACACCTCACGTTGTTGTTGACCCCCTGCACCTTGGCACCCTACAGCTCGTACCCTTCTGCTCCTCTCCTGACTGCAGCGGCCCACAGCACTTGCGGCGAACAACGACAACAACTTCGCTGCTACTGCCATCCTCCCGGGTTGTCACTTCCCCGACGTCCGACTGCAGCAGCCGCAATAACAGCTTGGCGACAGCCCCCCGCTGTCCCCAGACGACAGCGCTTCCAGCTATCCCGCTGTCGCTGTCGTCGTGCCTTGGCGTCGCCCTCTCTTGGTTGCAGTGTGTGTTTGGGTTCGGGTGTTCATTGGGTTTCGTCCGTGGTGGTTGTTGCTCGTGGTTGTGTTCGTGTGGTTATTGTTCGTGTGAGTTCGAGTTTTGTTCATTGGACTTCGTTGCTCGTGTTCTGTTTTGGGTTTTGCTCGCTTTTGGTTCGTGTGTTCGTTTGTTGGGGAATCCGTTCCCGTTATTCTTGCTTGGAGTTATTTTCGTCGTCGGTTAAGGCAAGTAACTTGTACTCAAATTCCTTTGTATGATACAAGTCATAAATACAGCTTGTAGTGTAGTTGGGTTCTAGAGACAACTATTGTGTGATGTATGTTTGAGATGAGTATTGTCTCTATTGTGCTCTTGACCATTGTTTCCTTACGACACATATGATATGAATTAACCTAGGAGTGACCGTTTCTTGATGTGATGTATATAAGGAACAATTATGAGAACTCGTGTGCTTGTGAGATCCATATGAGATACTTGTTGTGGACATGTTGTATACCCTATTTCATGTTGTTTGGACACCTAGTAGACTCTAATTCATGTTTCGTTAGGTTTCGATTAAGTTTCGTGTGATTCATGTTGGTTTTGTTCCTAAAGTAAATTCTGGATTTTGCCGATAATCTGTCTTGATTAGTTTTTTAGACCATATTAAGGTCAGAATCTTAATTTCTGTATAAAACATGAATTTTAGAGGAATTAATCTTCTTTCGAACCCCACTGACCTTGCCCGATTTCATTTTCATATGTGTGAGATATGACTGTTTTACTACAGAGGTGTAGATCATTTCCAGATTTTGTTTCTCGATGATTTTGATGACTAAATTATTTGGATATTTGTGCTACATATATTATTTTGGTCTAAAACTTTTGTCAGTATTTCTTTATCTATTTAGTAATTACCCAGAATTTTGGTGGATTTTATTGATGATTTTGTGTGCCATTTCATGCTTGTTTATAAAAGCTATACTTGCTGGATTTTGTTCGCTGTTCTGTAAAGATTTGTATTTTCACCCTGATTCCTTTTACTGTATGAAATTTTTTTTTGAAATATGAAGATTAGCATATTTTGTCTATTTTCATCTCCCTTTGGCAGATTTAGATTTCGTTTCACTGTTAGCAAGATATTACAGTTTTCGTACAGCAGTGTTGGGAATTCTAGATTTGCCAAACTACCATTTCTGGATGTTTTCTGAATTTTGATGGCTAAACTAAACTTGCTGGAAAATTATGAAACTTTATATTCTGATACTAGACATATAGGGAAATACCCCAGATTTTTCCTGGATTTATTTGACGTGTTTTGATGCTGTTTTTCTGACTTTGAATACGATTACCTAATTTCTGGCTGAACGTATTTTCTGGATTCAAATCCGTTTTGACTCATGTTTTTCTGAAACACTATATGACTTATATGTATTCCTGGATTCGGGTGGAATTCTATTTTCTAGATTCTCCGACAGATTTAGATTTGGATTTCTGTAGTAACGGGAATCACTGTTTTAGTACTGTACTGTCATGCTGTTCTGAATGTGAACATACACTGTTTTGCTCGTTTATGTGACTGTCTATCATCTATGTGTGCTTATTTGTTACCCTGGACCTGATACTGATTATACTATGTTAGTTTGACACTGTTTCATGCTTATATATGTCTGTTTGAGAATAATAATAAATAATCAAGCTGGGGTTTTAATGGGAAAGATATAGTGGTGGATAGTGCAGAAACGTATACTCGGAATGAGACTTGTGTTTCCTGTATGACATGTTACCGATCAAGTTACCGATCAAGTTTACCGAACAAGTTACTGATCAAGTTAATTTCTGTTTCCGATCAAGTTTCTTGATCAAGTTTACCGACCAAGTTACCAATCAAGTTTATCGACCAAGTTTTGTGATTCTATGAATACCCGAGTACCCTGCCCTGTATGGTCCCCTATGAAATCTAGAGCAAAACTTTTTGTTGTAGCAACCATGTAGTAAAAGCTGGGATGCATGAAGTACTACCTAGATAGTAATCACTACAAGACTTGATACATGACACTTGAACATGATGCATGCTTACTTGATACTTGATCATTGAGACATGTTACCTGTACTTGATACTTGTTCGCTTGATACATGATACTTGTTCACTTGATACTTGACACATGCCACTTGTACTTGTTCACCTTGCTATGCTAGTATTCTATTTTGTTATCATATATATTTCATGTTATTAGTTAGTTTTCCCAATGTACTTGTATCCTGCATTACAGGCGGCCCGTAACTTGCAATTGACGGGTATCTTGTTTTCTTTTTTCCTCTTTCCTGCAATTTATTAAATTGCAGATTTTGGAGATCAGCTGCCAGATGGAATAGGCGAGATGACATTCTAGATGTTGGAGTTATTCTATCATGACTTTTGGTTATTATTATTATTTCCTGTTTTGAACAATTGTATCTTGTACTTGGATTTATTTGTATTTGGACAATATGACCCAGGATATTGACTTATTCCGATCTGGATATATTTGAGATTAATATATTTTGTTTCGAGTATTCTTGTTGGTATTTTGATTCATATGTGCATGCTTGGTTGACTCTTTCGCTTCCGACTCTGATTATTCTTGGGAAATATTGTAAAGATTCATGAACAGCTTATGGATGATGAAAACCATTCGCTGGGCTTAGTCATGTATCCGTATTCCATATTCTCTTTTGGGAAGCAGGGCATGACAAGATTTTTAGTGGTATCAGAGCCCAAGTTTGACTGATATATTAGACAAGTTTGGCTCGATCTGAGATCGACTCAACATTTCACCAACCATGCATACATAAATGAATTATTATCAATCTTGATCTGGATGCTAATTATTTTTGGTTTTGTGCAGAATATGGCTCGTAGAGATTCTTCTTCTCATCTTCAGGATGATCATCCCGGATTTTAGGCCATCACCAATGTGCTGGAACGGCTGATTAATATGCAGCAGAACCACAGTGACTTGGCGATGGCTGCTCTGGAAGCTGCTCGGGTTTCGCCTCCCGCTGTGCCTATGCAGGCAGCTCTCCCTCCTCGTCCGGGTCAGTTGCAGACTTTATGAGGCTGCACCCTGACAAATTCTCCGGCACTGAGACGCCCCTAGAGGCTGAGCAGTGGCTGATTCGGACAGAGAGTCTGCTATAGGCAGCTAGGATCGCTGATGCAGAATGTGTGGATGTGGTGAGCATCCAGTTGGTGGACCTTGCCACATATGGTGGACGGCTGAGTCCGAGAGGCTCGTGCGGCCTATTGCTTGGGTCACGTTCACTAGGAGCTTCTTGGAGAAGTTCTTCCCCAATAGTACTCGAGTTGAAGAGGAGCAGCAGTTCCTGGCCCTAAAACAGGTTGGTCGTTATTCTATTAAGGAATTTTTGTTACATATTGGTGATACAATGTTGTAATATGGACTTTCTTGTAACAGGGCTCCAGGTCTGTAGATGAGTACGCAGTTGAGTTTACTAGATTTAGCCGCTTCGCAGCCGTTCTTGTGGCAAACGAAGAGGATAGGGCTCGTAGATTCACATTGGGACTTGAGCAAGATATCAAGAGGCATCTCGTCTCCCTTCGCTTGCGTACTTATGCTGAGGCTCTTGAGGCAGTCCAAGCTCAGGAGCAGGCTCGTGGTGGGTTGGCTTCTCCCCAGCGGACTGTTCCCACTGCTCCTGTTGGGCCTTCTGGTGGGCCGATTCGAAGGCCAGCCCCGGCTGCTTCGACGAGGGCACTACCCTACTCACCTACCACCTTGAGGAAGGATCAAACTTGCAACTATTGCCACAAGGTTGGGCACACACAGAGGGAATGTTGGGGAGCCAACCGTCGTTGCCTTCCATGCGGAGCAAGTGATCACATGGTTCGGGACTGTCTGCAGAGAAGGATTACTGTACCTGCAAGAGGATCTGCTCCAGGAGAAGCACGAGGTCAAGCTTACAACCTGATCCCCGGAGACGTAGCTACAAGTATTCAGCAATAGAGTTGTTTTGTTGTTATTCTTTCTTTTTCTGTTCTTGCATTGGTTATTCTCTCTTGCATCATTTATCCATTCTGCATCTTGCTTTTGCCTTCATTTATTGATTCATTAATGAGTATCTTACTAGTTATTCTTCCCTATTCATTCTTTCTTTGATTCCAGTTCTACCTACTCCTTATCTTGCTTTATTATCTTGTATTGTTTCTTTTCTTTTGATATTGTTTATTCTCTTGCATGCTTCCCATTTGACATCCTTGTTATCCATTTTTTTTTCTCATTCTGGTGTTGCCACTGCCTCGGTTCTTTCCCTTTAACCCTCTGTTTTGTTACCTTTCCCCTGAGTTGTTTTTGCCTTGTCCTATGTACCGCCTAAGCAAATTTCGAGGATGAAATTTTGTTGTAAGGTGGGTAGGATTTGTAACCCCTGTTTTTTCCAATAGCGTATTTTGTGTATTTTCCGTACGTAAAATTTTCCCAAATTATTTTTTCGATTTTCAAATTCTTATATCAAAATGTATTTTTTGACTTTCTATTAAAATCTGTTTTCGATCAATAACCTTATTTGTAAATATTTTCTATAATTATTATATTGAAATACAATTCTTATTTTTATTATTATTACTCTTATTATTATTACTGTTATTATTGTTATTATTATTAATAATTTTGGCTGGTTATTGAAAACCCATTTCTATGTACTAATTGTATTTGTATCTATTTCAACTAAATTCCATTTTTTGTAATGCAAATTACATTTTTATTATAAACAATCTTTTTATTTGTTATTTTATTTTCATAATGAATTTTTAAAATCCTAATGGATTTTTAACTCAACTACCCTATATTCTATTTAATTAGTTTTAAACCCTATACCCATTTATTCACCTACCCTAATACCCATATAAAACCCAAATATCCTATTACCCACAACCCATTTAACCTAACTATACCCATTAATACCCATCCCCTATTTAAACTTACCGATACCCGTAAAAA
Source organism: Hemerocallis citrina (assembly GCA_017893485.1). Classification (NCBI taxonomy): domain Eukaryota; kingdom Viridiplantae; phylum Streptophyta; class Magnoliopsida; order Asparagales; family Asphodelaceae; genus Hemerocallis; species Hemerocallis citrina. The sequence goes on along the minus strand of CM030363.1, from coordinate 146,960,891 downwards.
CCACCCCATTACACCCTGTTTCATATTCACCTACCGGAAACCCGAAACCACCCTTCAGCCGTCATCTTCCTTAAGCCTAACCCTAATATTTCTTTTCCCCATATATAACCCATGCTGCCCCCTATTCTAAAAACCCCACTCCATCGTTTCCTCTTCCATCTCTACCGAACCCATCTTTCCCTCCCGCTCTCTCTCCAGCCCGTTCAGCCTCATCCCGACCTTCTCCATCTTCTACCTTCCCGTCCTTCGATCTGCAGCCGAGCTCCGACCTCACAGCGACGCAGTGCCAGCCGTGAGAACACCTCACGTCACTGTTGACCCCTGCAACTCGGCACCCTACAACTCGTGCCCCTGTGCTCCTTTCCTGACTGCGGTGGCCCACAGCACCTGCGGCGAACAGCGACAACAACTTCGCTGCTACCGCTGTCCTCCCAGGCTGTCCCTTCCCCGACGTACGACTGTAGCAGCTGCAACAACAGCTTGGCGACAGCCCCTCACTGTCCCCTAACGATAGGGTTTCCAGCTATCCCGCTGTCGCTGCCGTCGTGCCTTGGCGTCGCCCTCTCTTGGTTGCGGTGTGTGTTTGGGTTCGAGTGTTCATTGGGTTTCGTCCGTGGAGGTTGTTGCTCGGGGTTGTGTTTGTGTGGTTATTGTTCGTGCGAGTTCGAGTTTTGTTCGTTGGACTTCGTTGCTCGTGTTCCGTTTTGGGTTTTGCTCGCTTTTGGTTCGTGTGTTCATTTGCCCAGGAATCTGTTCCCGTTATTCTTGCTTGGAGTTGTTTCGTCGTCGGTTAAAGCAAGTAACTTGTACTCAAATTTCTTTGTATGATACAAGTCATAAATACCGCTTGTAGTGTAGTTGTGTTCTAGAGACAACTCGTGTGTGATGTATGTTAGATGAGTATTGTCTCTATTGTGCTCTTGACCATAGTTGCCTTACGACACATATGACATGAATTAACCTAGGAGTGACCGTTTCTTGATGTGATGTATATATGGAACAATTATGAGAACTCGTGTGCTTGTGAGATCCATGTGAGATACTTGTTATGGACATGTTGTAGACCATATTTCATGTTGTTTGGATACCTAGTAGACTCTAATTCATGTTTCGTTATGTTTCGATTAAGTTTCGTGTGATTCATGTTGGTTTTGTTTCTAAAGTAAATTCTGGATTTAGCCGATAATCTGTCTTGATCAGTAATTTAGACCATATTAAGGTCAGAATCTTAATTTCTGTATAAAACATGAGTTTTAGAGGAATTCGTCTTCTTTCCAACCCCTCTGACCTTGCCCGATTTCGTTTTTTTATGTGTGAGATATGACTGTTTTACTACAGAGGTGTAGATCAGTTTCAGATTTTGTTTCTCGATGATTTTGATGACTAAATTATTTGGATACTTGTGCTACACATATTATTTTGGTCTAAAACTTTGGTCAGATTTCTTTATCTATTTAGGGATTATCCAGAATTTTGGTGGATTTTATTGAAGATTTTGTGTGCCGTTTCATGCTTATTTATAAAAGCTATACTTGCTGGATTTTGTTCGCTGTTCTGTAAAGATTTGTATTTTCACCCTGATTCCTTTTACTGTATGAAAAATGTTTGTGAAATATGAAGATTAAAATATTTTGTCTATTTTCATCTCCCTTTGGCGGGTTTGGATTTCGTTTCACTGTTTGCGAGATATTACAGTTTTCGTACCGCAGTGTTGGGAATTCCAGATTTGCCAAACTACCGTTTCTTGATATTTTTCGAATTTTGATGGCTAAACTAAACTTGCTGGAAAATTATGAAACTTTATATTCTGATACTAGACATATAGGGGAATACCCCAGATTTTTCCTGTATTTATTTGAGATGTTTTGATGCTATTTTTCTAACTTTGAATACGATTTCCTGATTTCTGGCTGAACGTATTTTCTGGATTCAAATCAGTTTTGACTCATGTTTTTCTGAAACTCTATATGACTTATATGTTTTCCTGGATTCGGGTGGAAGTCTATTTTCTAGATTCTCTGACGGATTTAGATTTGGATTTATGTAGTAACGGGAATCACTGTTTTAGTACTATACTGTCATGCTGTCTTGAATGTGAACATACACTGTTTTGCTCGTTTATGTGACTGTCTATCATCTATGCTTGCTTATTTGTTATCCTAGACCTGATACTGATTATACTATGTTAGTTTGACACTGTTTCATTCTTATACATGCCTGTTTGAGAAGAATAATAAATAATCAAGTCGGGGTTTTAATGGGAAAGATCTAGTAGTGGATAGTGCAAAAACGTGTACTCAGAAGGAGACTTGTGTTACCTGCATGACATGTTACCGATCAAGTTACTGATCAAGTTTACCGAACAAGTTACCGATCAAGTTAATTTCTGTTACCGATCAAGTTTACTGATTAAGTTACCGATCAAGTTTACCGACCAAGTTACTGATCAAGTTTACCGACCAAGTTTTGTGATTCTGTGAATACCCGATTACATGCCCTGTATGGTCCCCTATGAAATCTAAAGCGAAACTGTTTGTTGTAGCAACCATGTAGTAAAAGCTGGGACACATGAAGTGCTACCTAGATAGTAATCACTACAAGACTTGATACATGACACTTGAACATGAAATATGCTTACTTGATACTTGATCCTTGGCACATGTTACCTATACTTGATACTTGTTCGCTTGATGCGTGTTACTTGTTCACTTGACACTTGACACATGCCACTTGTACTTGTTCGCCTTGCCATGCTCGTATTCTATTTTTTTATCATATATATTTCATGTTATTAGTTAGTTTTCCCCATGTATATCCTGCATTACAAGCGGCCCGTAACTTGCAATTGAAGGGTACCTTGTTTTCTCTTTTCCTCATTCCTGCAATTTATTAAATTACAGATTTTGGAGATCAGCTGACAGATGGAATAGGCGAGATGACATGCTAGATGCTGGAGTTTTTCTATCATGATTTTTTGTTATATTATTATTTCCTGTTTTGAACAATTGTATCTAGTACTTGGATTTATTTGTATTTGGGCAATGTAACCCAGGATATTGACTTATTCAGATCTTGATATATTTGAGATTAATATATTTTGTTTCAAGTATTCTTGTTGGTATTTTGATTCATATGTGCATGCATGGTTGACTCTTTCGCTTCCGACTCTGATTATTCTTGTGAAATGTTGTAATGATTCTTGAACTGCTTATGGATGATGAAAATCATTTGCTGGGCTTAGTTACGTATCCGTATTCCGTATTCTCTTTTGGGAAACGGGGCATAACGGCTTCAATAGTAATGATGAATATAGTATTAAAATTGTAATACCCTAAACTTTTATTTTAATAAAAATGTTGATTTTCACGTGTTGTGCACGTGCAAATTTCATTTGTATATTTATTCATTTATTTTTTTATATAAAATTTCTTTTTTTTATGAACAATTATTTCCTTCCGTTATTTTTCTAAAAGCCTATTTTTAAAGCCTAAAACACTATTTTTTTTGTTTGAGCCCACTTTAATAATTCTTTAATGTATTATTTTGGCCCACAACTCTAAGCCCGCTATTGTGAAGCCCACAAATTAATCAATTAAATGGTCACACTTGTCATGTAGAGACAAAATGTGAACAATTTGACTAATCAAAATTGTACAAACTTCAAATAGGGGTACTAGGGGGCACGTGCATGCACGTAGTGTGCAATGCACACCATTATGGAGGCCGGGATTGGGCATGGAGTGATGGTGAGTGGGTGTGTGTGTGGGTGGTTGCTGCAACTTTCCTTCCTATCCTAGTCATCCATCCTATAACTATCCAATGAATCCTAGCCCTCCAATCTATCCTAGAATTAGTATAAATACCCCCCCTATCTACATGTATTCTACACTAAGCAACTATTGAAAGAAAGAAATCATTATAGAAGAATTATAGTAGTGTGAGTGTGAGTGTGTGTGTTCCCCCATTGGATGCCGGCCCACTCACTTCCCCACCTTGGAGTTCTCGGTTTTGGCAAGGAAGCAAGGAGAAGGAGATCGTTGCATTGCAATCTAGGAGGAGAAGATACTCTCTCGCATTTTAGGGGACTCTAGGAGATTTCTAATTGGCTTTTCTTCAAAGAGGTCGGTGTTTCTCATGACTTCTAAAGTAAAAATCATGTTAGGAATAAATTGAATTGTTATTACAAAGTAACTAGTTGAAATGAAATACAAGTTTGCCTATTTGGAATAGAATTGGTAAACTAGTAAAAGTGGGTTAATTCGGTTGCTAGACTTATTGAATATAAGTGAAAATGTATGTTCTCATTGTTTATAATATTAGAATGCATGCTAATTATGCTTTAATTGCAATTATGTGATATTCACTAGTAAAAAATTAGAATCATGTTTATTGATTAAAGTGTTTAAGTAGAATGGTGTATTAAAGATGAATTGATGAAATAATTTATTAAGAGATGATTGTTCATTGTCATAGTAGAATTCTCCATTCGTTATATGTGCCATATGAGTATGAGAATGAATGAAAAGAGTGTATTTTTGCAAACAAGTATTTGAATGCATCATGTGTAAATTAATTAATAAAATAGAAGTTTTATTCACTTATAAAGATGAGTTTGTGTTCTAAAAACATCATAGTTGTCAATGAATAAGAAAACATCATTGTAGTGATTTTGTGTGGGAAACTATCTTTATTTATGAATAAGTATGTATTAGTTCTCGAATATCGAAATAGTATTCATAAAATACAAACTAAGGCTAAAATACATGTTTTAAAGAGTTAAAATACCTTTAAAAATACTGGTTATTGTTGAATTGAATGTAGTTTTATTCTGGATATTTTTGTTTTCAAAAGAGGAGAAAAAGAGACAAATTCGTTTAGAGAAATTCTGAAGTATAGTTTTGAACAGAGAGTAAGATCAAAACCTATTTTAATTATTTTCTAATCGATATGTCTACTTAGACCAATTGGTCAGCAGTACCTTCGGTCGCTACAGTAATGGGGAAGGTCTCGAGTTCAATACCTGAGACTCTGTTTTATTTTTTTGGTTAAAATCCCAACTAGCCGAGACTCGATACTTAGGGATTTTAACCCTAGTCATATCGGTTGGCGGCTTTGGCGCGTTGGTCTTGTGCGCTGTCTGTTTCACCGCTGGTTGTGGGTTCGAATCTGTGTAGGGGTTTGAGTTTAGAAAAAATTTCTTTTTGGGGATTTTTTTGATTAAATTGAGTTTTTAAAATAGAATAAAAATTGGAAAAATTATGGATTAATTACTGAAAAATTATTAGAACTTTATAAGAAATATTTATATAACTTTTGATAAAGTGTGATTAAGAAATTGGAGTTTTTGCAAGAAAGGACTTCTTTTGAAATTAAATTGTCCTTTTAAATAAAAGATAAATAAATGAAAGTTTTGAGTTATAAAAGATGGGGAAAAAAATAGTAATGAGGAATTTTTGAAAGTGTGCTTGTTGTGATTAATCGAACTTCTAATTTGTGCTAGTAGTAAGATTTGGAAATGTGAATAATAGATTTGTGGAATACATAAATTATTGGTGACTATTAATTGAAATTTATTCTTACACATAAGTTGCACGTGAAGTCAAATTATTGATTGAGATGAGTTATGAATACATGAATGATATGCTTATGAAACATGAATTGTAATTAATCATGAAAAGATCTTATGAGTATGAAAAGCTCGACATTGTAATTGTGAGTTGAAATTGAGAATTAGGGTATAGCCAAGCCTTATACTGGCAATGAAAGAAATGAGAAAATGATATTTTGAAATAAGAAGACCAAGGTTTGGGTCATGTGAATTAAATGAATAAGACCGGTATAGTGGGAGTGCTACATTCTAAGAGTTGATTTTATTCATGATTCAATTAAACTAAGGATTAGATACATAGTGAAGATGTGATGAAAGTAAGAGAAAAACATTGAGTATGAGGGTCATTGGATTGGCGGCGTGAGAGTATTCACAGGATGTCCCATGATGAGTCATGATAAGGCGTGGATACTGCTCCAGAGTACCATCCCGATGGCGACGCTCGTGGGGTGTTTGATGACTGCGGGTGGTGTCATGTCTATGGTAAGAGCTGAATTACCACAGGATGTCTGCATGATGAGTCATGTGTCAGTGCGTTGGGATTCCCTCCAGGGCGCCTAGACATGAGTTCGTAGGTCAGAAAATATCTAAGATACTTACCGTAGTTACAGTAGTAGATTAAGTCATGGCGAGGGATTGAACCTTACAAAATGAAGAACTATTAAGGTTTTGCCCTCGGACCTATGTAGTATGAGCTGCATAGACTCTAAACAAATGCGCATTAGTGTCATATAATATAAATAATTGCATTAAGGACTAAGTGCACATTCACAACACGACATCAATAGGATAGTCCATTTAGCTTTGATTGTGACAAGTTTGTGGTTGCTAAGTATTGAGAATCGTTATACTATTTCCGGCATAGAGAGGATGGCCGTATATAATATTTCGTCAGTTGAATGAACTGACACGCCCACAGTTTTATATGCAGGGTAAAGATGCTTGACAATTGAAGTATACATGATGCGCAAGATTGATTTAAATGTTGATTCATGTAAATTGTTGTAAATTTTCTTCCGCTGTGACAATGTACAAGTGTAATGTAACTCTGATAAAAGAAAAGTTTTTATTTTCTTGTAAAATTGTACGAAAGAAGTGTAAAGATCCTGTGGAATTTTGAATTCAGTTGTATTTTGGGATTCGGGGTGTTACAAAAATAAACTTAGGTGTGGACATTAGAGCGTGAGTACCTAGGTGTGGATATTAGAGTGTGAGTATCACATAGAATTAAAACAAGATAAAATGGTTTGGGGTATGAATGAGGTTTTGCCATGGGGTATTTATGTGAATATGAATTGGGTTGTGATGCTATAACTTTTTCCCTCATTTTGCAGTAATCAGTATTATGGCAGGATCCAGGACCATGAATGGTGGAAATGGTGATGGGGCTGAGGGTTCCCATGAGGCGAGACTTGATCATGAGACTGAGATTTCAAGGGTGTATTAGACTTTGAACACATTCATGGCAGCTAATATGGCATAGAATCAGAATCAGAATCAAGGGGCTGGACCAGTGTTTTATAATGCTGATCTGATTAAGCAGGTTGAGTCATTCAAGCGGATGAAGCCGCCTATTTTTAGGGGCAGTCTGATCCAAATGAGGCTGATGATTGGATTAGATAGATGGAGATGGTCTTCAAAGTCTTGGAAACCCCAGTAGTCAATAAGGTGAAGTTGGCTGTGATGCAGTTAGAGAAGGATGCTGGCGTCTGGTGGCAGTTAGTGAGGAGGACTTTTAGGGATCAACAGGTGACTTGGTAGGTTTTTTTGGATGAGTTCAGGGATCATTTCTTTCCTTTGGATATTCAGGAGAGGAAGGCAACGGTATTCTTGAATCTGCAGTAAGACAGCATGACGGTGCGCGAATATGAGATTAAGTTCACCCAGCTATCGAGGTATGCACTGGAGCTGATTGTTGATGAAGCGAAGAAGGCCAAGATATTTGTGCAGGGCTTGAGGCTGAATTTGAGGTCACGGATGATACCGTTGGGCATAAGGAGGTTTGATAAGCTGGTCAGGAGAGCAGCAATGACAAAAGAAGATATGGATCAGTTCCAGAAGAAGTAGGAAACTTGGAATAGGAACAAGAGGCCAGCAGCTAGTCAGGGTGGGAAGAAGTTCCCAGTGAAGCAGGGCAGATTCAGTAGGCCAGAGCAGAAGGCACCCGCAATTCCAGGCATGACTTGTTTCAACTGTGGAGAGGCATGTTACTATCAGTCAGCATGCACCAAGCCTCGGAAGGTGTGGGTTTGTTATCAGTGTGGTCGTGAAGGGTATCTCAGACCAGACTGTCCGCAGTTGAAGAAGGAAGGTGCAGGCAGAGACAAATTTTAGAGGCAAGGGGGAGTGTTCACATTAACTGGGGAGGATGCGGGAAACTCAGAGGATGTGATCCAGGGTATGCAAGAATTTTAAAATTTTATTTGATGTATTAAGTAAAACTTTGTTTGTGAATAAATTGGAGATTTGAGTATCATTCTTCATGTAACAGGATTTATCTTGGTAATGGAATAAAAGCAAAAGTTTTATTTGATATTGATTCTTTGCATACATTTATGTCGCTCAATTTTGTTACAGCTTTAGGTGTAGAACCTAAGGTGTTTTCAGGCAGAGTCTTGACGGTGGCAACACAATCAGCGGAAGAATTGATTACTGATCGATATTATGAGGGCTGTGATATCGAGATTGGTGGAAGGTTATTTGGCATTGATCTTATGAGTGGCTAGTCAAGGGTGTGGATGTGATCGTGGGCATTGATTGGATGGCAATATATGATGCCACAATTGAATGCAAGAAGAAAGAGGTGTTGGTGAAAGCACTAGGAGGTCCCACAGTGACTTTTCAGGAGAAGAAGAAGGACAAGAAAGTGACCGCTATGGTATCTAAGTTGATGATTCCAGATGAAGTCAGAGGCATTGCAGTTGTTAGGGATTTTCCTACGGTATTCTTGAAAGATTTACCGGGATTGCCGCCGCAGCGAGATGTTGAGTTCTGTATTAATGTTCAGTTGGGGAGTGCTCCGATTTCTAAGGCTCCGTACAGGATGGCACCTGTTGAGCAAGATAAAGTTAAGAAGCAGATTGGGGAATTGCTAAGTATGGGATTTATCAGGCTGAGTTCTTCACCGTGGGGAGCACCAGTGTTGTTAGTCAAGAAGAATGATGGGTCAATAAGGATGTGCATTGACTATCGGGAGTTGAACAGGGTAACTATTCAGAACAAGTATCCGTTTCCACAAATTGATGATCTGTTTGATAGGCTTCGGGGAGCAGCTGTGTTTTCGAAGATTGATCTGCAATCAGGGTATCATCAGGTTCGAGTCAAGAAGAAAGGAGTGAGTAAAACAGCTTTCAGAACTCGTCATGGACTCTATGAGTTTTTGGTAATGATATTCGGGGTGACGAATGTGCTGGCAGTATTCATGGATATGATGAATCGGATTTTGCTGCCATTTATTGATTCCTTCGTGGTGGTTTTCATTGATGATATTTTGGTGTATTCAAAGTCGGAGGAATAGCACTTTAAGCACTTGGCAGAGGTATTGAATAAGTTACAGGAGCATAACTTGTATGCCAAGCTATCAAAGTGTGAGTTTTGGAAGTTTGAGGTAGCTTTCCTTAGTCATATCCTTTTTAAGGAGGGAGTGGTCACTGATCCTCAAAAGGTTGAAGCAGTGAAGGATTGGCCCAGGCCAACGACAGTGAAGGAAGCCAGAAGTTTCTTGGATTTGGCTGGGTACTACAGCAGATTCATTCAGGGTTATGCACAGATTGCAGTTCCTTTGATAGGGTTAACTCGGAAAAATGTGGCATTCACATAGACTGATAAGTGTAAGGCAAGTTTCCTTGAGCTAAAGGAGAGGTTGATGACTGCACCTATCTTAGCTTTGCCATAAGCTGGGAAGGACTATGATATCTTCAGTGATGCATCTCTCAGAGGTTTGGCATGCATCTTGATGCAAAAGGGAAGGTTATTTCATATGGTTCGAGGCAGTTGTGTCCACATGAGAGGAACTATCCGACGCATGATTTGGAGTTAGCAGCTATTATCTTTGCCTTGAAGCAATGAAGGCATTATGTATACGGTGAGAAGGTCAACATGTATACCGACCACAAGAGCCTGAAGTATATTTATCAGTAGAAGGATCTAAATCTTCAGCAGAGAAGGTGGTTGGAAGTGTTGGAAGATAATCGTCCTGAGATCAAGTATCATCTAGGCAAGGCGAATGTGGTGGCCGATGGGCTTAGTTGGAAGAGCAGTTTGTCGAGTTTGATCACTACTCGGATGGAGTTGGCAGCAGAGTTTGATCAGGCAGGTATCGAGATGGTACTGTAGGATTTGGGAGCATCCTTGGCTTAGTTGAGGCTGCAGCCTTCTATGAGAGAGCAGATTGTAGAAGATCAGAAATCAGATGCAGAAATTCAGAAGATGTTGCAGCAGGTTTCCGAAGGCAAGTTATCAGAGTTTCGTATCCAAGATGGAGTTCTTTGGATGGGTGAGAGGTTGTGTTCCGGACAATGCAGATTTGATAGAGAGTATCTTGCAGGAGGCACACTGTACTTTGTTGTCAGTACATCCTGGAGGCACAAAGATTTATAAGGACATCAAATAGCACTTTTGGTGGTCTGGTATGAAGAGGGATGTAGCACACTTTGTGGCAAGGTGTCTGATTTGCTAGCAGATCAAAGCAGAAAATCAGAGGCCTGGAGGTTTGTTACAGCCATTGCCCATTTCGGAATGGAAGTGGAAGAATATCAGCATGGATTTCGTCATAGGGTTGCCGAGGAGTCCGAAGGGAAATGACTCAATTTGGGTTATTGTGGACCGTTTGACTAAGTCGGCTCACTTTTTGTCCATGAAGATTACTTGGTCGTTGGAAAAATTGGCAGAGTTGTACATTGATGAGATTGTGAGACTTCATGGAGTTCCTGTGTCGATTTTTTTCGACAGGGATGCGAGGTTCACATCGAGGTTTTGGAAGGGTTTGCAAGCAGCTTTGGGTACTAGGATCGATTTCAGTACTACTTTCCATCCGCAGATCGATGGTCAGACTGAAAGGGTGAATTGGGTGTTGGAGGATATGCTGAAGGCTTGTGTTATGGATTTTGGTGGCAATTGGGAGAGGTACTTGACATTGGTTGAGTTTGCTTATAACAACAGTTACCATGCGAGTATCGGGATGGGTCCGTATGAAGCTCTGTACGGGAGGAAGTGCAAGACAACTGTTTGTTGGTGTGAAGTTGGTGAGAGGCAAGTGTTTGGGCCTGAGATTGTGCAGCAGACATCGGAGAAGATCGAACTAAATTGTAAAAGGTTGGTCGAGGCTTAGAGTCGGCAGAAGAGTTATGCAGACGCTCAACGAAGAGACTTGGAGTTTGAGGTTGGGGATGCAGTTTTTCTCAAGATGTCTCTGACTAAAGGAGTGATCTGGTTCGGCAAGGGAGGCAAGTTGTCGCCAAGGTACATTGGGTCATACAGGATTATGGGGCGGATTGGTGAGACGGCATATAGATTGGAGCTACCGGAGGAATTGGCACAGGTGCATGATGTGTTCCATGTGTCGATGTTGAGGAAGTATGTGTCGGATCAGAGTCATCAGTTGGTGGAAGTGCCTGAAGGTCTACAAGTGAACTTGAGTTACAAGGAACAGCCTGTAGAGATTGTTGATCGTAGGGAGAAGGTGTTGAGGAACAAGGCGATACCTATGGTCAAGGTGTTGTGGAGGAACCAGCAGTTCGAGGAGGCTACTTGGGAGCCGAAGGCTCACATGCAGAAGGATTTTCCTAAGCTTTTTGTGATTATATTTCTTTTGTATGGTTGTATTCTTTTGATTAAATTGTATTTCTTGTTAAATTACATTCTCTTATGTGATTGTATTCTTTAGACTACATTTCTATTTATGTGATTGCATTTTCTCCTTGCTTATATTGTTTGGTCCCTACTAGTAGTAGTTCTGAGGACAGAACTATTCTAAGGATGGAGTGATGTAACACCCTAGATTTTTTAAATAATGTTTTTGAGATTAATAAATGAATTAAACTGACTTTTGGTGATTTAATAAATATTTTTTCTAAAATTTATCTTTTTACACGTGCAAATATTTTCTTGGGAAGTTCAAAGTCAGAAATTATTTTGGGGAAACTTAATATTTATTAGTATGTATTATTTTTGAATTTTCTGGATTTTTCTGATTTTTTTTTTACCTATTTGCAAATATTACAAAAAGAGGGGGTTTTTGTGCAAAATTATCACTTGGAGTGAAAACTCCAGATTTTCAGATTTCTGGGTTGAGCATAATGCATAGCCAACTCAAAAGTAAAAAGTTTACATTTTGTTTTAAAAGATTTGGTTTATTTTGCAAATTTCTTAAAGAATGATCTTTTTGCAAAATTGCCACGTAGAGGCAAAAATTACAAAATTTATTTTATGGGTTTACAAACAGTGCCGACCAGATCTGGAGTAGTTGTTTTTTATTTTAAATCTAAACTTAATTGGTTTATCAAATTTCCAAGTATAAGGATTTATATATGTAAAGGTATATTCAAAAGGGATATTTTGCAAATAGATTTAAAAAACACTAAAAACCTAATAACCGGCCTATTTAAAAGAAGGTGCAGCCGTCTCTTTGCTGCACTACACAAAAGGTTTTCTTTATTATTATTTTCTTGGAGTTTCGAAGCGAGAATCTTTGTTTTCTTGCAAAAGGAAGGACTTTTTTTTTTTTTATTACTTCGGTTGATTCTTCAAAAAGGTGAGTGACATATGTTTGATTTCTTATTGTTCTAAGCATGTTGTATTTGATGATTTGTTTATTAGAAAGCATGTTAAATGATGGTATGATGATATAATGAATTTGGATGGATGAATGAACAAAAATTGAATCTTTTCATGAAAACTATGCTATTGATGATTAAAACCCTAAATAGAAGACTTGAGATTGTTAAGAACCTAATAGAAGTCATGGGTATGTTGCTTTCATTCATATTGTTGCTGATTTGAACAAATACCATGAGATTGTATGTTGTGGATGAATAAAAGTGAACAAAACCAACCTTTACTCATGAATATATACACATACACTGTTTGGATATTTTTGATGTGAAAATCTTGATTATATACATGTTGTATTCACATATTGTGGTAGGGTAAAAATGGCTTGGGGCCCAACCAGGGCCTAATACAACTCTCACTCAAAAATGGAAGAAACAGCAGTCTAGTTCGGCTTCGAGCCGCCACAGGATCGGTGCCGAACCTACAGTTCACCCCCACAGAACTGGCCTCCTCGTATCCGATGAGAGACGATGGCCCTCGGCCTCCGATCCACAACAGCCCCCCGGGCCGTCCGCCCCTCCTGGTACAGAATGAGGATGACCTGGCACAGCCTGGGCCACCAGATCCTCCCGGAAGCACAGAAGCCCCATGATCTGCCATGTCAGCTCCAAATACCACCAAGGGCTTTGCCGCGTCAGCCCTATACCACTCCTGGTACTGCCACGTCAGCCCTAAACCCCTTGGGCCTTCTGCCACGTCAGGCCCATGGGCTTTCGGGTTCAGACCCGGCACCCAAGCGGATCCAAACCCGGTTAGAATTCTCTATAAATACTAGACCCTCACCCACCTTTAGAGGTAACCAATCTTTTGCCACTTAAATTCACCTAGTTATTGCTACTCTCTCACAGAGACTGACTAGATCGTCGAGGGTCCGCCACCGGGATAAACCCCGGTGTTTCAGGACCGTCTGCAGGTACACAAGACCTCGGATCCGAACCCTCTGATCCGAGCCGAAGCATACACCGCACTCCGAGCCAGTCGCAGGAGCCGCCAGGTCACTCCGAGGGTCGTCTGACAAGCAGCTTTCTCCTTCAATATAAATTGAGTCCGAACTCACACCTGGTGCATCCACACGTCTCCCAGAAATAAACCGCATCAGGTTGGCGCCGTCTGTGGGAACACTGCTTCAGAAGCCGACCCGAGCACGACCATCAAGGCCCCTTGACAACCGAACTCTCATGGCCTCCAAGGGCAAGGGGGCTGCTTCCTCCGTCAACCGACGGGACTCGCCCCCGCCAACCGCTAACGCCGATCCACACCCTTCAAAACACAGGGCTCGACATCAGGGGTCCCAAAGGAGCGTCACCCGTCAGGCCCAGCCCGACCTACGGGGAGTAATCATCAACCGACAGATTAGCCGCAACAGGGGAAGGGCCGCTTCCAACCCGGCCCCGAACCATCCGAGACCGCCGCCCGAGGGACGGAGGTCAGCACACAACCACATCGAAAGGCAGCCTTCAGACCGACCAAACAGGGTCGAGGGAGCCCCCGTCACTCACAAGGAGTTCCACGACTTCCGGAGAGAAATTCTCGGGACCCTCCGACGGGCCCCCAGGGAGGGAACCCTCCACTCCCAAACCGGATCGGATGCCGAGGCCAGCGCATCGCGCCCATCAACAATCCGGCCAGAAGACGATGGCGTACTCCTAAGGTGCCTCCAAGAAATGGAGGATCGCCTCGATCATATAGGAGACGGCAACCGACAAGCGGCTCAGGGGTACAGACCTGTCCGTCCTCCATTCTCTGCCCCCATCCTCCAAGCAGAAATACCCAGAAGTTTCCGACCACCTCAATTCGAGACATACGACGGCGAGAGAGATCCCGCTGATCACATGGAGGGTTTCAGAACCCTCATGATGATTCACAGCGCCTCGGATCCCCTACTATGCCGAGCCTTTCCCGCCACACTTCGGGGTCCGGCTCGTGAATGGTACTCGAAACTCACCCCCGGCTCCATTTACTCCTTCGACCAACTAGAGGGCAATTTTCTTGCCCATTTCTAGGGGTGGCGAACGGGCCGAACGGGCCGGGCCGGGCCCAACCCGCGCGGGTTGGCACGCTGGAGTGGGCGGGCCGGGCCGGGTTGGGTTGTTATGCGGGCCGGGCCGGGCCGGGTCAGATTCTGATTTGGGTGGCCCGCCCAACCCGTGAACCCATTAGGGCTCAACCCGGGTTGGGCCGGGTCGACCCGCGGGTTGGCCCGTTTAATATATAATTTTTTATTTTTTATTTTTTTTGGGTATCTTAAATCGAACTAATAATAATAATAATTTTACAAATGATGTATACAATTATACAAACAACCATATTTTTGTTTGATGAATATTACATTTTTTAAAAAATTATAATACTAAGTAAGTAATACTACTAATAAGTAATAAATTATACAATTCTTATAATATCCCCAAATGATGTTTAATTATAATACTAAGTCTAACTGTCTAAGTATGTAATTCAGTAATAATACTAATAAGTAATAATACTACAATTCTTAAAATTGAATCAAATATCCCCAAATGATGTTTAATTATAATACTAAGTAAGTAATAATACTATTATACTAATAAACAAAAAAAATCGTAATAATAATAATAAGATTGAAAGAGTGAAATTGACAACAAATTTTGAAATTTTATTCATATGAATTTAAGTTGTACAATTTGAACAATTTATAACGAAATGAAAAATTCAATTCACAAATAAGTTTTATACAATAACATATTTCTTAGTTCTTATGTACAATTTTAATTGACTACAATTTTTCTAATTTAACATAACAAGAAAAGCTATTGTTGTTGTTGTTGTTGTTGTTGTTGGTCTTCAGGCGAGTTGCTCCCACTTGTGGAACTCGATAGTGCTTTCCCTTGCGTCCTATCTTCAGTCTTCAGCCAGTCTTCTGTGCATACGAGCATCTCTAACGTCTCGGGCTTCATCCGATTCCTGTAATCTGATAGAACCCTGCCACTTGTAGAAAATGCACTCTCAGAAGCAACTGTAGAGACATGAGGAGTTAGTAAATCTTTAGCCATAATTGATAGAATACTAAAAGTGTGTTCATGTTCTTTCCACCACTGTAAAATATCTAGTGCAGAAGTAAAAGGCTCAGCATCTTGTTGGTTATACCAATTTAATTCATTTGGTTGATTAGTCCTAGGTTTTTTAGATTGAATTTTTTCAAGTAAACTAAATGTTCTATCACCAATTCTACTTTTACCTTTAGAACTACCAGAAGAAGAACTAACTATAGAAGTTGTACTACTAGAAGCAAAACGTCTATCATAATAATCATACAAGTTATTTAACGTAGATTCAAATTTAACTAAAAAACTAGCGCAATCAATTGTTAATTCTACAATGTTATCTAAATATCCAAAAAATATTTCTATCAAATTCTTCGTACCTTCAAATTTGATACGAGGATCCATAACAGTAGCAACACAAATCAACATAGGAGGAGGAAAATAATACTTCAAAAATTTAGTAAATACAGGTTTTACAATGTCACTAATATGGGTATCATTTAACATTTCGTTAAATGTTTGAACCATGCTAACTAATTCAATAAAAATGCTACTAGAAGTAGATTCATATGTTTTTGAAAATTTTAAAGTTTTAAAAGGTTCTAAAAATTTCAACAAAGATTCAGCAAAAAACCAATCGGCGGCAGTCATTTGAAAATTAGGCATATTTTGTGCGATACAAAAATTATTTACAACTGCTTTATATTCGGTGACAACATTTAGTAAATCAAAAGTAGAATTCCATCGGTGTCTAACATCCTTTGGAAATTTTCTAAAAGGAACATGTCTAGCTCTACACCAAGCTTTCCATTCTTGTAGAATGCTTGGTTTTAATGCAATGAAATGTACACAATCTCTAATTTTAATTATATATGGATCAGCTATACCTAATGCATCTTGAACACATAAATTTATAATATGACATGCACACCTAACATGAAAAATATTGTCAGATGGAGGGTTTAATATTCTTTTTAAAGTATTAATTGCTACATTGTTGTTAGATGCATTATCAAAACTAATAGCCATAATTTTATCGCGAATATGAAAAACATCACAAATTTCTAAAATACGGTTTGCTATTTCAGCGCCACTATGGGGATACGGCAACGACGCAAGTGATATGATTCTTTTATTAAGAATCCAATCATTGTCGATCCAATGACAGGTTATTCCCATCGTTGGAATATTGTTGACACCCATCCAACAATCCGAAGTTAAACTATATAAAATTGCAATCAACGCGTCCTTCATTTCCATGTACACTTTAAAACAATCCGATTTGCAAGTATTTCTCGGAATTCTTTTAAAATGAGGGTTTAAGGCCGTTTGATTAAAATTTTCCAAGTTCCTACTCTCGGGATAGGTAAATGGTAACTCATCCTTAATTACTAATCGGGCCATTTCCCGACGAACAAGTTCGGGATCATAAGGGTGGCTATCTACTTGACCGGTCCTAGGGTTTATTCTTTGTTGGCCTTGTAGTTGATCAAGAAGATCTTTATGATTATTTAGGATGTGCCTACTAAGTGTACCGGTTCCGTCACCCTTCTTGAATTTGTATAGTTTATCACATGATTTACACGCTTTCACACCTACACCCGGAGTATTTTCGTCCGGGATATAATGATAAAACTTATGCCAATCGCTAGTTTCTCCTCTACTTTTCCTACTACTACGGGGTTGTGTGGTGTCGGTTTGTTGTTGTTGTTCTTCTTCTAATTGTTCATGTCCAACATCATCGTGTGTACCCCATTGTTCCATAGTAGGATCAATGTAATCTTGGGCGGGCTCAGTAATTGGGACAATTGGTGGCCTACGTGAAGATGAGGAAGAATCTTGTCCACTACGACCGCTACCGCGTGATCTAGACATAGTGTAGTAATGTGGTATGTAAAAAAAAATCTACAATGTAGGAGCGGTGAATTAGACAAAAAAAACTAAAAAACAAGAGGGTTGAGATAGAGAAGTTCAAAAAACGAACAATAATTTTAACTACAACGCAAAAAAAATAATAACAAGAGAAAAGAGATAGAGATATTTTGATACCGTTCACCGTGGAATACGCGTATAAAATAAAACCGTGAAAATTAGAATATAATAGAAAAGATGGAGGAGGGCTTTGCCGATTTCGCAATTGAAGAGTTGAAGTAGATTTGAGTCGATGGTTGAAGAGAGTTGAAGACGTTGAATTTTGTTCTCCGATACGACCAAAATTTGATCGTGTATACGCCTCCTTGTACACTTGTTTAATGATTACTACAATTGTTCAATTTTTTTTTTTTTGATGTATAATAGTAGAGAGAGTAAGAGAGGAAGGTGTGATTTTTTTGGAGATTTTTGGGGGCTATTTATAAGGTTAGAAGTGGGTAAAAACAAAAAATAAAAAAAAAAAAAAAAAAAAAAAAGAACAACAGCAAGCAACGGCTAATAGCCGTTACCTGCTGTCAGCCCAACGGCACCAACCCAACGGAATGAAACGGCTAGCGACCCGGTCGAATTCGCGGGTTTCGACCAGTTCGACCCGCGGGTCGAACGGTCGACCCGTCACGGGTCGGTGGGTCGAAATTCGCGGGTCGACCCGCGGGTTGGCGGGTCCAATTCGCGGGTTGACCGGGTTCGTGGGCCGGGTTTCGCGAATCCAATTCGGGAAAAAGGCGACCCGGGTCGACCCGGTAGTGTTCACCGGGTTCGACCCGAACCCGCGAAAGCTTTAACCAGGCCGGGTTCGTGGGCCGGGTCGCGGGTGGGTCGCCGGTTGACCCGACCCAGTTGCCACCCCTACCCATTTCGTCACCAGCCGGAAGGCGGAAAGGACCAGCGCCTCTTTACTTGGGCTCAGGCAGATAGAGGGAGAGTCCCTCAGAGTGTTCGTCCGGAGATTTACCACGGAGGCAAGGTCGGTCTCCTCTCTTGATCCAGGCGTCGCCTCGGCGGCATTTCGGCACAACGTCCGTCATGGACAGCTGAAAGCTTCTCTAGCGAAGAGACCCCCCGTCGACTTTCCCGACCTCCTCAACAAGGTTGAGAAATTCATTAGGGCGGAAGAGGCCCTTAGCCCCGAAGATGCTAGGGAGGCCACCGGGAAAGGAAAACGAAAGGCCGAAGAAGTCGAACCATCAAAGAAGGCTCCGAGGGACGCGGGGCCCACAAAGAAAGTTCCGCCGACCCCCCGCTTCGAGAGGTACACTCCCTTGACACATAACGCATCCGCCATCCTCTTAGAAATCGAAGACAAAGGCCTCGTCCGAATACCTCCCCGACCTAATAACAACAGGAATCAAGATCAGCGCTTCTACTGCCGCTTCCACAGAGATCATGGGCACGATACCGATCAATGCCGAGTCTTGAAAGACAAAATTGAGGAACTCATCTCATGAGGGTTCCTCCGACAGTTCACCCGAGAAGGCCGACGGGATCGGCGAAATGATAGGAACCGGAGACTTTCGCCTCCGAACCCTACTTCGACCCACCTCCGTGGTCAGGATCTCGGGTCCGAGGGAACCGCAGATACGCCATTCATCCTGCACTGCGTCCACGGGGGGCCTATGGGAGGAGGGTCAAATACATCCCGAAAAGCCTTCACCCAAGAGGCGAATGCTGTCCAAAACAACCCCTCGCCCAAGCCACAACCAGGGCCGGTCTCCTTCTCAGGAGAAGACCTCGAAGGCATTCACCTACCCCACTGCGATGCCCTCGTCATCAGCCTCCACATGGCTAACTGTGAGGTTCGCCGAATCCTCATTGACAACGGTAGCTCAGTTAATATTCTCTTCCTCAAAACCTTCGAGAGCCTCAAGTTACCCGGTGGAAAGCTCAAGCCCGCCGGACACACATTACACGGATTCTCCGGCGCCCCTGTCGTAACAGAAGGGATTGTTACCCTCGACGTCACCGCAGGATCGGCTACTGTCAAGAGGACCGAATCCATGGATTTCATGATTATCAACATCAAGGCAGCTTACAACGCCATTCTCGGCCGACCCGGACTGAACTCCCTCCAAGCGGTACCTTCAACCTACCATCTGAAACTCAAATTTCCCACCCCCCAAGGGGTCGGCGTCGTCCGAGGTAGCCACGAAGCCGTGCGGTCGTGCTATATAACCAACGTCGGAGGGGGTGTATCCCCTCTCAACACCGCTGAACTCGAGCCCGAGAGGGATGGTCCAGCCCTCGAGCCTGTCGACGAACTAGAAGAGGTCCTATTCAATCCCAAGGATGAATCAAAGTGGTTCCGGGTAAGCCGCTCGCTCACCCGAGACTTGAAAACAGGCATCATCGCCTGCGTCCGTCGCAACATTGATCTCTTCGCTTGGAAGCCCTCCGACATGCCCGGGATCTCCGAAGACTTGATTATGCACCGGCTGAGCGTCATCCCTGACTCTAAACCGGTCGTCCAAAAGAGGCGCAAAGTCGCCCCGAAGAGGCAACAAATTGTGAAGACAGAAGTGGACAAACTCTTGTCCGCTCGATTCATTCAGGAAGTCAGCTACCCCGAGTGGTTGGCCAATGTTGTTATGGTAAAGAAGGCAACAGGGGGTTGGCGGATCTGCATCGACTTCACGGATCTTAACAAAGCATGTCCGAAAGATCCCTTCCCCCTCCCCCGCATCGACGCTTTAATCGACGCAACCTCGGGGCATGAACTACTGTCCTTCATGGACGCATTTTCGGGGTACAATCAGATCCGGATGTTTCCACCAGACATCTCCAAAACTTCATTCGTCACCGACCAGGGTCTTTATTGTTACCGCGTTATGCCCTTCGGGCTGAAAAACGCCGGAGCCACGTACCAACGTCTCGTCAATAGAATCTTCAAAGACCTGATCGGCCGCAACGTGGAAGTCTACGTCGACGACATGCTCGTCAAAAGTCGGGCCGGACCGGACCACGTTGCCGACCTCGAAGAGGCCTTCGGTGTCCTCCGACATCACAACATGAGGCTCAACCCGGCTAAATGCGCCTTCGGCGTCTCCACTGGGAAATTCCTGGGGTTCATCGTCAGCCAACGCGGCATTGAGGCAAACCCCGAGAAAATCCAAGCCATTATGGACATGTCCCCCCCTCGGAATGTCAAGGAGGTTCAGAGGCTCACGGGCCGGTTGGCTGCAATCGGCCGTTTCCTCTCCAAGTCAGGGGAGAAGTCACTCCCCTTCTTCAAAGCCTTACGCGGAAAAGGGGGCTTCGAGTGGGGTACCCATCAACAAGAAGCCTTCGAACAACTGAAGCAATACCTCGCCAACCCACCTCTCCTCAGCAAACCCGAGCCAGGCGAGCCGCTTTGGCTATATCTGTCGGCCTCAGACAGCGCCCTCAGCGCTGTCCTCGTCCGAGAAGAGGAAGGAGTCCAAAGGCCATTGTATTATGTGAGCAAAGTCCTACTCCCAGCCGAGACGAGGTACGCAAAGATAGAGAAGGTGGCCTATGCCTTAATCATGGCAGCCCGGAAACTCCGTCCTTACTTCCAGGCCCACTCCGTCCAAGTACTGACAGACCAGCCACTAAAGACTGTCTTTCACAAGCCCGAAAACTCCGGCCGCCTAGTCAAGTGGTCAATTGAGCTGAGTCAGTTTGACATCAGCTACCATCCGAGGGTGGCCATTAAAGGACAGGCCCTCGCCGAATTTATAACTGAATGCACCGCCTCCGAGCAGCCCAGCATCGAGAGCTCGGATCCGACCTGGGAAATCTTTGTCGACGGCTCATCATGCGAAACCGGGAGCGGAGCAGGCATCATCCTTCATGGCCCCGACCAATTTCTACTTCAATACTCCCTTCGCCTCAACTTTCCGGCCTCCAACAACGAGGCAGAGTACGAGGCCATGATCGCCGGATTGACTCTCGCCTACCGAGCCGGAGCCAAGCAAATCCGGGCCTTCAGCGATTCTCAGCTCATGGTCAACCAGATCACCGGAGAATACGAAGCCTGCGATGATCGCATGATAAGATATTTGGCGGCAGTCCGACGACTCCTGGCGTCCTTCAGTTGTGCCACAGTTATCAGAGTCCCCAGGGAACAGAACGCTCAAGCAGACGCGTTATCCAAACTCGCCTCTTCCTCTTTCGAGGGTCTCGATCAAACAGTACTCATAGAAATCCTCTTGAAGCCAAGTATTAATGACCCAGAGCCGGAGGCGATGTGTGTGCAAGATGATGCCAGCCCAGACGACTGGACTACTCCCATCCGAAGATTCTTAATCAATGCCGAGCTCCCTGAAGACAGAGCCGAGGCCAGACGAATCAGAATCCGAGCGGAGAGATTTGTCATGATCGATGACATCCTCTTCAAACGCTCATACACCTTGGCCGACGGCAAACCATACCTCCGCTGTCTCACTAGCGGCGAGGCCAGCTACGCCCTCAAAGCTCTACACGAGGGGATCGGCGGATGCCACATGGGGAGCAGGACGCTTGCTCGGAAGGCCCTGAATCAGGGGTACTATTGGCCGACCATGCTCCAGGACTCGCAAGACTTAGTCAAAAGGTGCGGCCCATGCCAAAGGTTCTCCCCTATCAAAAGGCTTCCTCAAGCCAACCTCCGATCCCTGGCAAGCCCTACGCCGTTCGCAATGTGGGGCATGGACCTTGTAGGGCCCTTCCCCCCAGCAGTAGGACAAAAGAAATTCCTGATAGTCGCCATCGACTATTTCACCAAATGGCTCGAAGCCGAACCTCTATCCAGCATCACCGAGCGCCAAGTACAACAATTCTTTTGGAAAAACATCATTTGCCGGTTCGGCATCCCCGGATCCTCGTTACAGACAACGGAACCCAATTCCAGGGTCAGAACTTCCAAACTTTCTGCGCAGACATCGGTATCCAGCAACGCTTCTCCGCTATTTGCCACCCTCAGTCCAATGGCCAAGCAGAGAACACGAACAGGCAAATCCTCGACGGCCTCAAGAAGCGCCTCGACAGTTCCCCCAAAGGGCTTTGGGTCGAAGAACTGCCTAGTGTGCTATGGGCATACCGAACCACCAAGAGGATCCCCACGGGAGAGACGCCATTCGCCTTAACCTACGGGACGGAGGCAGTCATCCCCGTTGAGGTCGGCCTCCCTTCTCCCCGTATCATGGCCTTCGACGAAGCTGGCAATTCATCAGGCTTAAGGGCCAACCTGGACCTCGTCGCCGAAGTCAGAGAGAAATCCTCAATCCGGAGAAGCATCTACCAACAACGGATTGAGAAGTT
The DNA here is from genome assembly GCA_017893485.1 of Hemerocallis citrina. Lineage (NCBI taxonomy): Eukaryota > Viridiplantae > Streptophyta > Magnoliopsida > Asparagales > Asphodelaceae > Hemerocallis > Hemerocallis citrina. Next base: position 146,938,241 of record CM030363.1, on the reverse strand, counting down.
TTACAACAAAAAAGTCCGCCCCACTAACATCAAGGCGGGAGACCTCGTGCTACGAAAACTGTCCGTCTCTGATCCAACCAAGAAGAAGAAATTGGCCCCCAACTGGGAAGGCCCATACCGTGTAGTCGAGGCTGTACGCCCTGGTACGTACCGACTGGCGGATATGGACGGCCGACTCATCAGTCGACCCTGGAATGCCGAGCACCTAATGAAGTTCCTGGAAGAGCGAACCTAGGTTCTTACGAGGCTAATGTATATAAAACCCTTTGTAAACTGTCATGTGTAAAGGGCAGCTCCGACGACCGTCCCTATCTAGTATGAAAGAAATCTCTTTTTTGTCGAACTCCAAATGACTCGGCAGATCGGCACCCGAGTCCTCACTCCGACATCATCCCCAGCGTCTCGATAGGTCCAATCCAGCTTCGGGCCAAGGGCTCTTCCTAAGACCCCGCGTCGATCCCTCACGGATCGACGGAGCCGAACCACGCATCCGACGTCATTCACCGCACTTCTTAACAGAGTAAAGGAGGAAAAGAGTTCTTTATTCATACTCCTTTATTTGGTTATGAGAAAACAAACAAAGACCGTTACAGGACCACTCCACTCATCTCAAACTGAAGGAAGCCACCATCTTAGGGCCCCTCGGGTCCAACAAAGGGCGGGACCACTCCGACCGAACGGCTAGGAGCCCTCTCCTCATCATGGCGGTCCTTGGGCTTAGCCACGGTCGACACACCAGCCACGGAGCTCTGGGCATCCACTGGGCGCAGGCGCTCCAGCAGGAGCAGTGCAGAAGGAACCCCCTCCGCTCGCCGACCCACGGAGGAAGATGACGAGATGCCCAGCATCGTCTTATAGCGGTGTATCTCCATCTCCTTCTCCACTATGACATCGTGAAGTAACCTATCGGAAGAGGGCCTCTGTACCGAAGCGTTCGACATGGTATGTCCAAGACCGACACCTCCGAGGTCCCGATCCACCATCGCCCTCCTCAGTCGGCTCGCCTCCTCACTTAAGGCCTCAGACTTATTCCGATAATAATTAAAGGCCGCATCAGTGTCACGAGCCCCCTTTCGGTAGCGAACCAACGTGGCCTCCAGGACCTCAACTTTGCTCCGGAGCCACGCCACGTCGGAACGACGGGGGTCCACCTCGGGAAGAGGAGCCGCAACCTACAAGAAAACCAGCCAACTCAAAACACATAAGCAAGGAGGGTCGGAAACGCTCGAAGTCAAAACACTTGGCCGGTCAAAAATCCTTTTTTATAAATTGAGTCGCTTCTTACAAAAAATGCGGTGGCCAGTCCGCGGAAGGCAAATACAATCGAGGGAAGGAAATAGAAAGACAAAAATTATACAACTTATTCTCCCACCTCAGTATCGGCAGGCGGGTCCACAAGGGGTTCGACAGGCGGGTCGAGAGCAGGCCCTTCTTCGCCAGGGGTCTTCGGTGTCCCCTCGACCTCCATGTCATACTCAAAATTGGACAGATCAAGAGTCGGGTAGAAGTGCCTCACGTGGCTGAGTGCCTTCGCATAACACTCGTCTTGAGCCTTGATCACCAGAAGCTGACCCGTCTCTGTCAGCTCTTCCCGCTCCTTGGCAAACTCCTTCTCCTGAGCCGCCATCTTCTCTGCCCATTCCCCCTTCTCCTTGTCGAAGGGCGTCTTCATCTCTTGCTCCCTCTTCTGAGAGCCTTCGAGCTCTATCTTTATCTCCTTCGCTTCCTGCTCGGCCTTGTCCGCCCGGTCGCGCTCCCGCTTCAAAGTGGCCTCATAAAGGCCCCTCACGTGGGGCCCCCTGCACGGTCGCCTGTAGTCACCGAGCACAACTAAGGGAATCTCCTCTACAACGTAAACACGGGACAAGAGAGGTGGACAGACTTACCAACACATTGGCCTGTGCGAGGCGAGTATACGCCTCATCCAGGGTCTAGGTCTTCATCTCCGAACGATCCCGGGTGTCGCCAACTTACTCGCCACCTCGACGGCTTGCCGCCCTCGGGTCAAACAGTCTCCCTCGCGGATCGACCAACTCGGCACCCACGGTCGCCGAAGCCTCTCCTCTATCTCCGGATCCGCCAGAGGGCCCTTCCCCTTATCGAGATCGGTGACCTTGCCCTGGTCCGGACCGCCCTGAACCGCCGCGTCCTTGACCGTCTCCAAGCGAGTCCTTTTTGCCCTCGGCTGAACAGGGGCCTCAGAAACCACCTGGGACGACCCCCTCGTCTTCATCTTCTTCTCAGCCTCCTCCTTCTTCATGGCGAGCCTTTTCGCCTTGAGCGACTCAGGATCCATATCTGCAAAAAGATCCAGTAAGGACAATGAGCACAGAGGAACAACAAAGCCAAAAAGAAAGAAACAACTACATACATAGATCGGCCGGGCTCAGTCCGGCATTCGCCAAGTGGCCCTCGGTCACCTTCGCCCAGTTGATACTATATGAAAAACGGAGGCGCTCAACAAACCCCCACTCCTCGGCGGTCAGGTCCCTCGGCTTCGGCATTTTATAGCTCGGCTTGGAGTGGTTCCACCGAGTGGGAATGTCCCAAGGTTCCTCACTCCGGATCACCAGATACTTCTTCTTCCACTCCTTGATGGAGTCCGGATGACCATGGACAACCTTCCCCCTTGCCCCGGGGCGAAATGTAGTAGATACCCTCAGCCAACGAGCCGATCATCAACATCGCTCGGAAGACGTTCAGCCGTAGAGGTACCTTCTGCTCCTCACACATCAACACGAAGCAGATGATCTGCTTCCAAGAATTGGGCCCGTACTGCATCGGCGCCAAGGACGCCCAGTTCAGCACCTCACGAACGAACGGGTGAACGGGCAGCCTCAGGCCGGAGATAAAGGCATCCACGGGGAGACACAATACCGATCCGGCAGGGGGTCGGTCGTTCGAAGAGCGGAGCTCGGCAACATGAGCTCGTAGCTGGACCCTATATGATACGCCAGCCGCAAAGCCTCCAAGTTACCTGCCTCCAGAACAGTCGGAAGTGCGTCCATTATCACCCTCTTCCGGCTCGGCGACGACGGTTGAACCCCACGCACCTCCTTATCAGAAAGATCGTCGGGGTACCGACGGTACGGCTTAGGCTGTACAGGCGACCCTGTCATCAAGTTAACAGGCGCCTGACTCGAGCCCCCAATCCTCGACCCCTCCTTCTTCGGAGCCCTCTTCTTCTTCTTGGTTCGTTCCGGGGAAGGGGTAGATAATCGCCCCAGACCTGCCGGCATGGAACTCGAGCCCGCGCCCTGACCTATCTGAGCCCCTTCGACTCCCCCCTCCTCTTCAGAAACCAGCCCTAGAATCTGAACTTCGGCGGAGCTACCGCCCCCCTCCTCCGAATCGCTACTCTCCACAACAAAAAGCCTCCGAGACCGTAGCAGCTTCACATCATACACTGGCTGATCCTTGCCTACAGACTCCCCCTCGAGATCTGACTCCTCCCACGAAGTCGGTTTGGAGGCGGGTTTTACGTTCCCCCCAGACGTCGACGCCGACGAGCCAGACTGAGCCCTATCCATCTGTGCCTAAACTAAATAAACTTACCAACAAACCTGGGGTCGCTTCGGAAGAACGAGCCTGGCACAGCGAACGGTAGGGACGAAGACTGAAATGTTGGGAGATTTTTAGAAAGAGAAAGAGGCATGTAAGAAGTGGACGATAGGGGGAGGGGGGGAACATTTATAGAGGGCAAAAACGACTCCTCGATTTCTGCAGTTACTATTCACCGATTGACGTGTAGCGGCCGCCTAGAAAACCGCACCACGTCCTCGAAACGTGGGCTGCTGACGTCATCTAGTGCCAGGCTGGTAGCCAGACACAGGGGTCGGGTCGGATGAAGTGCTCGGCTGAAAAATTTTCTTTTTAAAGATTTAAGGCTACAGGGCTCGGTCGGCTTCACTCTCACCTGCGAACAACTTGGGGCTTACAGCCTCGGCAGCCGAAAACCCCAAATTATTCCCGGGTGTCAGGAAAGCCACCATCGCCTGCGCCCCGGGCTCCAGGGCTCGGTCGGCTCCTCTCTCACCCGCGAACAGCTCGGGGCTTAAGGCCTCGTCGGCCGAAACCCCGAATTGTTCACGGGTGGGAGAAAAGCCACCATCACCTAGGACCCTAACAAGAAAGCAGATCGACCAGCTATCTGAGGCTCTTCAGCCCCAGATCCAGAACGCGGTGGGTACCCCTCCCGTCCTGATCTTTCTCGGGCCAAACAACCGTCTGAGGATCGTCTGACCCGAAAAAGGATCCGGACGACAGAGTCGCCACCGATTTGAGGCCCCTTGGTGCTACAAAATTTTTCGAAAGAGAGACGTCCGCCGAAGCAGACACCTCTGGTGGCCATTGGACCACCCTTGCTGAGATCAAACCCGCTAAGGGGAGAGAGGTATTTATAGCCTCCCCCACGGACCAGCCTTTATGACATTGGGAAAGCCAATCGACGGAAGCCCATGCGCCACCTGCATTCATTAGGCGGCGTCATTTAATGCCCCTAGAAAATTGGAACATCGCATGGATCCAGGAAGCACCATCAATACTCCGCTAAAGCGACAGACCATGCTGCTCAAACCTTCTTCTCAGGAGGAAACAACGGCTCGCCATCACCCTTGCAGACACATAATCCCTCGTCTTCTCGAGGTTCGGTCGAGCACCAGGGTACTCTTCTCAGGAAGAAACAACGGCTCGCCATCACCCTTGCCGACACGTAATCCCTCGTCATCTCGAGGTTCGGTCGAGCACCAGGGCCTTCTTCTCAGGAAGAAACACCGGCTCGCCATCACCCTTGCCGACACATAATCCCTCGTCTTCTCGAGATTCGGTCGAGCACCAGGGTACTCTTCTCAGGAAGAAACAACGGCTCGCCATCACCCTTGCCGACACATAATCCCTCATCATCTCGAGGTTCGGTCGAGCACCAGGGCCTTCTTCTCAGGAAGAAACACCGGCTCGCCATCACCCTTGCCGACACATAATCCCTCGTCTTCTCGAGGTTCGGTCGAGCACCAGGGTACTCTTCTCAGGAAGAAACAACGGCTCGCCATCACCCTTGCCAACACATAATCCCTCATCATCTCGAGGTTCGGTCGAGCACCAGGGCCTTCTTCTCAGGAAGAAACACCGGCTCGCCATCACCCTTGCCGACACATAATCCCTCGTCTTCTCGAGGTTCGGTCGAGCACCAGGGTACTCTTCTCAGGAAGAAACAACGGCTCGCCATCACCCTTGCCGACACGTAATCCCTCGTCATCTCGAGGTTCGGTCGAGCACCAGGGCCTTCTTCTCAGGAAGAAACACCGGCTCGCCATCACCCTTGCCGACACATAATCCCTCGTCTTCTCGAGGTTCGGTCGAGCACCAGGGTACTCTTCTCAGGAAGAAACAACGGCTCGCCATCACCCTTGCCGACACATAATCCCTCGTCTTCTCGAGGTTCGGTCGAGCACCAGGGTCATCCCCTCATGAAGGCACAGTGGCTCGCCATCCCATTTTTACAACTGTAGACACTCCTCCACGGCTAGCTCCCGCACCCCCGCAGGAGTGGGGGGCTTGTGTGGTAGGGTAAAAATGGCTTGGGGCCCAACCAGGGCCTAATACAACTCTCACTCAAAAATGGAAGAAACAGCAGTCTAGTTCGGCTTCGAGCCGCCACAGGATCGGTGCCGAACCTACAGTTCACCCCCACAGAACTGGCCTCCTCGTATCCGATGAGAGACGATGGCCCTCGGCCTCCGATCCACAACAGCCCCCCGGGCCGTCCGCCCCTCCTGGTACAGAATGAGGATGACCTGGCACAGCCTGGGCCACCAGATCCTCCCGAAAGCACAGAAGCCCCATGATCTGCCATGTCAGCTCCAAATACCACCAAGGGCTTTGCCGCGTCAGCCCTATACCACTCCTGGTACTGCCACGTCAGCCCTAAACCCCTTGGGCCTTCTGCCACGTCAGGCCCATGGGCTTTCGGGTTCAGACCCGGCCCCCAAGCGGATCCAAACCCGGTTAGAATTCTCTATAAATACTAGACCCTCACCCACCTTTAGAGGTAACCAATCTTTTGCCACTTAAATTCACCTAGTTATTGCTACTCTCTCACAGAGACTGACTAGATCGCCGGAGGGTCCGCCACCGGGATAAACCCCGGTGTTTCAGGACCGTCTGCAGGTACACAAGACCTCGGATCCGAACCCTCTGATCCGAGCCGAAGCATACACCGCACTCCGAGCCAGTCGCAGGAGCCGCCAGGTCACTCCGAGGGTCGTCTGACAAGCAGCTTTCTCCTTCAATATAAATTGAGTCCGAACTCACACCTGGTGCATCCACACGTCTCCCAGTAATAAACCGCATCACATATATTCATGGGTAACTATTGAAATCAGTTGGGGTGTGTGTATAACAAGTTTTAGCAGAGTTATTGAATCAAATAGATGAATTTTAGAAGTGAAAAGGGGGGGCCATTACTTTCAGGTCTGCTGATGAAAAGCCGAAATCTGATTTTTGTGATTTTGATGAAGTTTTGATTAGAGTTTGATTTGTTTCATACTGAGTTGAATTGAGACATTATACTACTCACATTGGATGGATTCTTGATGCTTTAACTCATACAAACATGCACATATACACACTTATATATATTATTCTACTGTTTTGAAGAATTTTGTGAAAAATTACTCTTTTGTGATCTTGATGGGATTTTGATTTGTTTTATAAACTCCTATATATTATACAAGTTGTATTTGATCATCTCAGGATTTTCGTTTGTGCAAATTCATGATTTTGCAAGAATTATCGAAGTATCAGTAAAAATGTGCACAAAATTCAAAGCTGTCAACTTTTCACTATGACAGTTGACCGCTTCATATTTGTACTGGAGATGACAGTCGACTGTCAATTCTTTATTTTCGGAGTTCTAGTTTGATAGTTGACCATCGCTTTTTGTATGGGTTTTGACGATTGACCGTCAGCTGTTGGCTAATTGTTTTTATTGAGTTTCCTTCGTTTTTCTTGAACGATTATTTCTTCGAACTTATGGATTATTGATCTACTGTTTTAGATGATATTTTTTGCTGCAGATTACAGTAATTTTTTTAGAATAGAATTTAAATTGTATTTCTATGACTTTATAAAGTGAGATATATGTGGTTATTTCGAAGAAATTGATGTTTTGTGAGATTCTACGACTTCAAAATATGCTTCTCAGTTATTTAATGGATTTAATATCTTATTTCAGTTCTGGAAAGTTGTGTGTACATTAAATAAATTTTTATTTTGTTGATTAAAGATGCTTTCATTGATATAAACGTTTTGATGATGAAAGTAAGAGTTTTATTGAAAGTTTTGGTGTTGATATTCAATTTGTGAGTCTCTATGAGTTGAGTGAGATTCCTGTGTACGGCAGATGAGATTTTGTGGATTTTGACCAGTCGGGGTCATTGGGGTTGTATTGTGGAAATTAAGTCCGACAGGATACACTAACTCTGGAGTGGGGGAATTTGTGTTTTTAAAAATAATCAACTAAAGGATAGGCACTAGTGGAGATGTGATGGAACTTGAGAAACGTAAGTATATGCTCTTGGGGTCCAGTCTAACGGATGCGTTCCAGGACTTGTGTTGTTCTGTCTCGAAAGGACTATTTAGTATGTTCGCGTGTCGAGGGTCTGCAGACCTATTCGCGGGACATAATTGTGCATTCGCGTGTCGAGGGTCGACGGGTCTATTCACGGGAGGTGCCTATTTACTTGCACGTCAAGGGGCGACGGTGGAGTACACGGCAGGAAGGTGATTGTAACACCCCGAATCCCAAATATCACTGAATTCGAGTTCCACAGGATCTTTTCACTTCTCTTCGTACAATTTTATAAGGAAATAAAAAAAACTTTACTTTACATCAGAGTTACATTATGCATCAACATTTGTACAATGGAAGCAAATTTTTTACATCAATGAATGAAATACAACAACAGTTGAATAATCTTTAAGCATCAGGTCTTCTTTAGTCTTTTTCATGTACCTTTTCCCTGCATAGAAACTGTGGGCACGTCAGTTCATTCAACTGATGAAATATTATACACGGCCATCCTCTCTATGCTGAAAATAGTATAACGATTCTCAATACTTAACAAACCACAAACTTGTTCACAAACAGAGCTAAAGGGACTATCCTACTGATGTCGTGTTGTGAATATACACTTAGTCCTTAATGCAAATATTTCTATTATATGACACTAATGCGCACTTGTTCAGAGTCTATGCAGCCCAAACTACATAGGTCCGAGGGAAAGCCCTTAACCGTTCTTCATCTTGTAGGGTTCAATCCCTCGCCATGACTTAATCTACTACTGTCACTACGGTAAGTATCCTAGATGTTTTATGACCTACGAACTCATGTCTAGGCGCCCTGGAGGAAATCCCAACGTACTGACACATGACTCATCATGCAGGCATCCTTTGGTAATTCAGTTCCTACCATAGACATGACGCTGCCCGCAGTCACCAAACACCCCACGAGCGTCGCCACTGGGATGGTACTCTGGAGTAGTATCCACGTCCTACTCATGACGCATCATGGGACATCCTGTGAATACTCTCACGCCGCCAATCCAATGACCCTCATACTCAATGTTTTTCTTCTTACTTCTGTCACATCTTCACTATGTATTTAATCCTTAGTTTAATTGAATCATGAACAAAATTAATCCCTTAGGGTTAGCACTCCCACTATACCGGTCTTATTCATTCATTTAACATGACCCAAATCTTGGTCCTTTCATTCTAAATATCATTTCCACATTTCTTTTATTGCCGGTTTAAGGCTTAGCTACACCCTAGTTCTTAATTTCAACTCATAATTACAACATCGAGCTTTTCATTCTCACAAAGTCTTTTTTTCATGATTAATCACAAGTCACGTTTCATAATCATAGTATTCATGTATCCATATTCATAATATCCTTCATAACTCAACATGTCGTTTAATTACATTTTCATACACCATTTCATGCATAAACAATAAAATTTCAACTTGTCATAATAGTTCGTTCATTCCACAAATCTCTTATTCTTATTTCAATCCATACTAATTTCACAATTCATAATTTCAATTTGTTACACAAATCAAACTTCCAAATTTCTCATTACTAAATCTCATTTTTAAAACTCCTAAAAAAAATAACTCATTTATTTTTTTCCTTTATCCCAAAAGACAATTTAATTAAAAACAAGTCCTTTCTTGCGAATAGCCTCAAATTCTCAATTATACTTTACCGAAAGTTATAAAAATTCTCTCATGAAGTCCAATTAATTTCAGTGATTAATTCCATATTTTTCTTAATTTTAATTTATTTTTAAAACTCAAAATAATCTTAATTTCCCCAAAAAAACAACTTTTTAAACAAAAGCCCACAACCGGATTGGAACCCACAACCAGCGGCCCGAAGGACAGTGCCCAAGACCACAGTGCCAAAAATAAAATAAAATAAAAGCTCCTTCTCAGTATTGTCCATGTGAATTGGCTTTCAGCATTTCGGAATTTTTAACAAAAATAAAATAAAAGCTCCTTCTCATTATCGAACCCGAGACCAGAGACCAAGCCCCCCGCTATTGTAGCGACTGAAACCATTCTGACCAAATGGTCTAAGTGGCCAGATTGTTTTGAAAAGAATTTGGTTGAATTTGAACTAGTTCTCTGTTCATCTCTACATTTCATAATTTTCAAAAAGACACTTTTTGTTTCTTTTTCTATTCTTTTGAAAGCAAAAATTTCCAAATTATAACATACATAAATTTACAGTAAACCAGTATTTTTATAATGATTATTTGCTTTATAAAACATGTATTTTGGTCCTACTTTATGTTCTATGTCCATATTTTCGACATTGAGAACAATAACACATTTCTTCGTAATTTATAATTAGAATTCCACAACCTACTATGTTCATTTGTTCTTTTTCTTATTAACATTCTATTAAAATTTTAGAACACAAAAATCTCATCTTTCTACAATAACAAAATTCTATTTTAGACAATTAACTACACATGATGCATTTAATCAACTATTTGTAAGCACAAATTTTACCATAACATTCATGTAGCACAACATTATGGTGATTTCTAGTACATTAATTCACCATTTATTCATTAGCAATCAATCCATCAAACATTCTCTAAATTACCACTCCACTTTTAATTAAACAAGCATGGTTCCAATTTTCAACTAATTGATTCGTAATAATTTCATTAAATCATCCCTAGCATGGTATCTAGTTCTAGAAGTATGAGAAACACCCACCTCTTTGGAGAAACACGAAATGAAAAGCTCCTAGAGTCTCCTAGAATGCAAGAAAGTAGCCTTCTCCTCCTAGATTGTGTTGCAAAATGCTCCCCTTCTTGTTCCTTGGTGCAACCCAAGCTTCCCCTAGTGCTTGATGATGGGCCGGCCTCCTTTTGGTTGGGACACACACACAAATGCACACTCAATCATTCACTTCATAATATGTTACTCTCCTATATAGTTTTTTCCTTTCAATTATTTTTTTCTTAGTGTTGTATACATGAAGGTAGGGGGTATTTATACTAGTTTTAGAATAGATTGGAGGGCTAGGATTTCATTAGATGGTTGTAGGTGAATGGCTAGGATAAGATGTGAAGTTGTAGCAACCACCCATAAACAAATAACCACCCATGCACACAAACCCACTCTCCCACTCTTCTCTTAGCCATACCCAGCCTCCTAGGGTGTGCAAAGCACACACACGTGCATGAACGTGCCCCTTCTAGTGCCCCCCTATTTAAAGTTTGTACAAATTTAATTAATCAATTGTTCACCAATTGTGTCTACATGACAAGTTGTGATAATTTAAATGATTAATTAAGTTTGTGGGCCTCAAAATAGTGGGCTTTAGGCTTATGGGCTAATTATTAAAAATATTTAATTATTAGAGTGGGCTAAAAATAAGAAAATTAGTTTAGGCTTTATAAAATAGGCTTTTTAGGAAGATAAAGGGAAAGAAAGAAATAAGTGTCCATGTTATAAAAGAAAATTTTATAAAAATAAATATGCATACGAAATTTTGCACGTGCACAACACGTGAAAAATCAACATTTCTTATTAGGATGAAAATTTAGGGTATTACAACACTCCCTCCTTAGAATAGTTCTATCCCCGGAACTACAATTAAAGAGTGAGAAAACAAAACACAAGAAAAAGAAAATACAAATCAAACAAAGAGCTCAGAATGATCCTTCATCATCCTCTCCTCAGATTCCGAAGTAGCCTCTTCAACCAACTGGTTTCTCCAGACTACCTTGACCATTGGTATCGTCTTATTCCTTAAGACTTTCTCCCGACGATCAACAATCTCAACTAGAAGCTCAATGTAACTCAAATCCAACTGCAAACCCTCTGGCACTTCGGGCAAATGATAACTTGGATCTGGAATGTAACCTCTCAGCATAGACACATGAAAGACATTGTGCACCTGAGACAACTCTTCCGGTAACTCAAGCCGATAAACAGTTTTCCCGATCCTTTTCAATATCTTATACGGGCCTATGAACCTCGGGGCTAACTTTTCACCCTTACCGAATTGGATCACGCCTTTGCTAGGCGATACCTTCAGAAAGGCAAAGTCACCAACCTCAAACTCAAGGTCCCTCCTCCGGTTGTCTGCATAGCTCTTCTGCCTGCTCTGAGCATCCACCAACCTCTTCCTGATCAGATCAATCTTTTCAGAGGTCTGCTGCACAATCTCAGGCCCAAACATCTGACGCTCCCCAACTTTGAACCAACAGACAGATGTCCTGCACTTCCTACCATACAGAGCTTCATACGGCGCCATCCCACTGCTAGTCTGAAAACTGTTGTTGTAGGCAAACTCCACCAAAGCTAAATGCCTTTCCCAACTGTCTCTAAAGTCTAGTACACAACACCGAAGCATATCCTCGAGAATACGGTCGACTCTCTCGGTCTGCCCATCGGTCTGAGAATGAAAAGCAGTGCTGAAATCCGTCTTGGTAACCAAAGCCGTCTGAAGACTCCTCCAGAAATGCGAAGTAAATAGCACATCTCGATCAGATACAATGGTTAACGGAACACCATGAAGCCTGACGATCTCACCAACATACATCTCAGCCAACTTGTCCATCGAAGCAGTGAGTTTCATCGCCAAGAAGTGAGCGGACTTGGTTAGTCGATCGACTATGACCCAAATCGCATCATTGCCTTTTGGACTCTTAGGCAAACCTGTGATAAAATCCATACTGATGTTATCCCACTTCCATTCCGAAATAGGTAATGGTTGCAAAAGACCTCCGGGTTTCTGATTCTCGGCTTTGACTTGCTGACAAATCTCACACCTCGACACAAATTCAGCCACACTGTACTTCAAACCAGACCACCAGAAGTGTTGTTTAATGTCCTTGTATATCTTGGTACTCCCAGGATGTACTGAAAAAGAGTAGCATGTGCCTCCTGAAGAATACTTTCTTTCAAGTCCGACTGATCCGGAACACACAGTCTCTCTCCAAACCACAACACTTCATCCCTGATCTGAAATCCGGGCAACTTGCCAGCACCAACCTGCTCCTTCATCTTCTGAATCTCTGCATCTTCCTTCTGACTTGCGATAATCCTTTCATTCAGCATCGGTTGAAGCCTTAACTGAGCTAAAGTTGATTCCAAGCCTTGCAGAACAACTTCAATACCAGCCCGATCCAACTCCTCTGCTAGCTATCTCTGGGTCGTAATCAAACTAGCCAGACTGCTCTTGCAGCTAAGTGCATTAGCAACAACATTAGCCTTCCCAGGATGGTACTTAATCTCCGAACGAATGTCCTCCAGTACCTTCAGCCATCTCCTTTGTCTCAGATTCAGACCCTTCTGCAGATAGATGTATTTCAAGCTTTTGTGGTCTGTGTACATGTTCAGCTTCTCACCATACACGTAATGCCTCCATTGCTTTAAGGAGAAGATAATCGCAGCCAACTTCAGATCATGAGTCGGGTAATTCTTCTCATGCGATCTTAGTTGCCTAGACCCATAAGCAATTACTTTCCCTTCTTGCATTAAGACACAACCAAGCCCACGATGTGAAGCATCGCTGTAAACATCATACTCAACACCTGCTCTAGGCAAAGCCAAAATGGGTGCAGTAGTCAGCCTCTCTTTCAATTCCTGAAAGCTTGCCTCACAATGTTTGGTCCACTTGAAGTTCACATTCTTCTTGGTCAAACCAATGAGTGGTACGGCTAACTGAGCATAATCCTGAATGAACCTCCTGTAGTATCCCGTCAATCCAAGGAAACTCCTGATTTCCTTCACTGTAGTAGGCCTTGCCCAATCTCTTACTGCCTCTATCTTCTGAGGATCCGTTGCCACTCTCTCCTTAGAAAGGATGTGACCTAGGAATGCCACTTCAGATTTCCGGAAATCACACTTGGATAACTTGGCATACAACTCCTGCTCCTGAAGCTTTCTCAAAACTGCTGCCAGATACTCCGTGTGCTCCTCCTCCGACTTGGAGTACACAAGAATATCGTCGATAAACACGACGATGAAAAAATCAATGAACGCCCTCAGAACTCTGTTCTTCATGTCCATGAAAATTGCAGGTACATTTGTCACTCCAAATGGCATAACTAAGAATTCGTAATGCCCATGTCGAGTTCTGAACCAGTCTTATGCACATCTTCAGCTTTCACTCAAACTTGATGATATCCTGATCGAAGATCTATTTTGGAGAAAACCACTGCTCCTTGTAGACGATCGAACAAATCATTAATTCATGGAATAAGATACTTATTCTGAACAGTGACCTTATTCAGCTCTCGGTAATCGATGCACATCCTCATCGAACCATCCTTCTTCTTTACCAAAAGCACCGGCGCTCCCCAAGGTAACGCACTCGGTTGAATAAAGCCTTTCTCCAACAGTTCCTCAATCTTCCGTTTGATCTCATCCTGCTCCACAGGCACCATCCTATACGGTGCCTTGGAAATAGGTGCACTCCCTAGCTGAATAGTGATGTTGAACTTTACATCACGATGCGGGGGGTAACCCAGGCATATCTTCTAAGAAGACAGTTGGATAATCCCGAACCACAGGAATCTGCTGTACCTCTACAGGAACATCCCTCTTGCAGATAGCTGCCACCAGACCAGAACATCTCTTCTTCCCTTGGAAAGTGACTTCAGGTCCACCTGGAGCCTTCACTGTTACAGTCTTGGTCTTGCACTCGATGCTTGCACTGTACACCGACATCCAATCAATGCCAATGATAATATCGACTCCCAAGACATTCAGCTTGATCAGATCAATCCCAAAAATTATATCTCCAATCACGATCTCGCAGTCAGCATAGTACCGATCAGTGGTTAAAGTCTCCCCTGACGGAGTAGCTACTGCTAAAACCTTGCCTGGAAATATCTTCGGTTCAACTCCCAGAACTTTAGCAACTTAGGTGATACAAAAGTGTGAGAGGACCCAGTATCGAACAAAACAACAGCTTTCTTTCCATTCAAATAAAGTTCTCCTGTTACATAACACACACTCGTTACATAACAGTGTACTATTTAACAGGAAAAGAGACAACAGAAAAAAAAAAACACTCCTATACTCCCCCACCTGTACCAGTAATGACGTGCTCCACCTCATCAGCGTCAGCTTCAGTCAAGGCAAATACTCATCCCTACTGGTACGGCTTCTTCCTGGCCTGCTGAGTTGGTCCATTGCGAACAACATCCTGCAGTTTAGGGCAATGAGACTTGTAGTGTCTTGTCTCTCCACAGTTGAAACAATTCACCGGATGTCTCACCCAAGTAATCCCGGGTCTTCCTGCCACTTGAACAGCGTTCGCACTCGTAGGCTTGAAACTTTGAGCCGGTGGCTGTCCCCTGACATTGCCAGCAACTACGGACCTCTTCCTCGCATTCCAGTTGTTCCTCCGATTCTGAACAGAGTGGAACTGCTCCATGTTCGCCTCCGTGGCTGCTGCTCGTTTGACCAGCTTGTCAAACCTCCTGATACCGAGAGGTATCATCCTGGATTTCAGACTTGGCCTCAAACCATGCTCGAATTTTCGAGCCTTCTTCACCTTGTCCATCACCAGTTCGGGTGCATATCTTGAGAGCTGAGTGAATCTTGTCTCATACTCCCTAACTGACATGCCGCCCCGCTGCAGCGCTAGAAACTCCATGGCTTTCTTCTCCTGGATGTCTGATGGAAAGTAATGACTGCGGAATTCCTCCAAGAATTCATCCCAGCCAAGAACCAAGTCCCCCATCGTCCACTTCATCAACTGCCACCATACTGCCGCATCCTTCTCGAACTGCAGTGCCGCCAACTTCACCTTGCTGCCTTCCGGAGTCTCCAAGACTTCGAAGATAGTCTCTACCTGTCGGATCCAATTGTCAACCATGTCAGGGTCTGACTTCCCCTCAAACACCGGTAGTTTCATCCACTTGAATGATTCCACGAGTTTGATTGCTTCGGGTACTGGATTCGCAGGCACCCTTCCCTGATTCTGATTCATGGCAACGGCATTGAGTATCTGATAGACCCTCACTAGCTCCGTTTCCAAGTCCAAACCTTCACCATTTCGAGCTCGTCTTCCAGCTATATTCTGATGCAAAAGATCCGTTAAATTCGAAGTATAAACATGGATTTTAAATCAACTTTTCATTTCATTAAATTTCAAGCTTTATACATTCGAATTTAAAACATTTCTGACATCAAATGAAAGTAGTAGAAGACACAACAGTCTAACTCCCACGGTTCCTCTTGGCTTCACGAAGCTCTCCCCGTAGTTCCTCCACTTCCTCCTTCAGTACATCGGTCATGTTTTTCCTCTTCTCGAGTTCCCAAACACGATGACTGAGAACTGCAACATCATCCTTGCGCTTCGCCAACTGAGTCTCCAGTAGCCCGACTCTCTCCCGTAGAGTCTCTACCTGTCTCTGAAGAAACACAATGAGATTACTCGGAACTGGTTCTTCCTCGTCAGAGGAATCATCAGATGAATCCGGAGGTGGAGTGATCTCTCGGGACTCAGGCCATTCCTCTTCCACTTCCTCAGGAACTTCCTCGTCTGAATCAGCTTACCTGGGGTAGTAATCTTCCTCAACGATGTACCAATTGTCATCTCCAGCTAAGTCAAAGTGGTCCGCCATCTTAAAGAAAAGAGGAGAAGAAGCATAAATCATAGAGCAACACAAATGTAAATGACTTACATTTAAATCTCTAGACTCAGCACACACTCTAATGTCTACTTCTAGGGTGTCGTTCCTTATAAATTTGTACTACTTGGAAGTGTGGCTCTGATACCACCCTGTAACACCCCGAATCCCAAATACCACTGAATTCGAGTTCCACAGGATCTTTTCACTTCTCTTCGTACAATTTTATAAGGAAATAAAAAAAAACTTTACTTTACATCAGAGTTACATTAGGCATCAACATTTGTACAGAGGAAGCAAATTTTTTACATCAATGAATGAAATACAACAACAGTTGAATAATATTTAAGCATCAGGTCTTCTTTAGTCTTTTTCATGTACCTTTTCCCTACATAGAAACTGTGGGCACGTCAGTTCATTCAACTGACGAAATATTATACACGGCCATCATTTTTATGCCGAAAACAGTATAACGATTCTCAATACTTAACAAACCACAAACTTGTTCACAAACAGAGCTAAAGGGACTATCCAACTGATGTCGTGTTGTGAATGTGCACTTAGTTCTTAAAGCAAATATTTCTACTATATGACACTAATGCGCATTTGTTCAAAGTCTAAGCAGCCCAAACTACATAGGTCCGAGGGCAAGCCCTTAACCGTTCTTCATCTTGTAAGGGTTCAATCCCTTGCCATGACTTAATCTACTACTGTCACTACGGTAAGTATCCTAGATGTTTTATGACCTACGAACTCATGTCTAGGCGCCCTGGAGGAAATCCCAACGTACTGACACATGACTCATCATGCAGGCATCCTTTGGTAATTCAGTTCCTACCATAGACATGACACTGCCCGCAGTCACCAAACACCCCACGAGCGTCGCCACTGGGATGGTACTCTGGAGTAGTATCCACGTCCTACTCATGACGCATCATGGGACATCCTGTGAATACTCTCACGCCGCCAATCCAATGGCCCTCATACTCAATGTTTTTCTTCTTACTTCTGTCACATCTTCACTATGTATTTAATCCTTAGTTTAATTGAATCATGAACAAAATTAATCCCTTAGGGTTAGCACTCCCACTATACCGGTCTTATTCATTCATTTCACATGACCCAAATCTTGGTCCTTTCATTCTAAATATCATTTCCACATTTTTTTTATTGCCGGTATAAGGCTTAGCTACACCCTAGTTCTTAATTTCAACTCATAATTACAACATCGAGCTTTTCATTCTCACAAAGTCTTTTTTTCATGATTAATCACAAGTCACGTTTCATAATCATAGTATTCATGTATCCATATTCATAATATCCTTCATAACTCAACATGTCGTTTAATTACATTTTCATACACCATTTCATGCATAAACAATAAAATTTCAACTTGTCATAATAGTTCATTCATTCCACAAATCTCTTATTCTTATTTCAATCCATACTAATTTCGCAATTTGTAATTTCAATTAGTTACACAAATCAAACTTCCAAATTTCTCATTACTAATTCTCATTTTAAAAACTCCTAAAAAAATAACTCATTTATTTTTTTTCTTTATCCCAAAAGACAATTTAATTAAAAACAAGTCCTTTCTTCCGAATAGCCTCAAATTCTCAATTATACTTTACCAAAAGTTATAAAAATTCTCTCATTAAGTCCAATTAATTTCAGTAATTAATTCCATATTTTTCTTAATTTTAATTTATTTTTAAAACTCAAAATAATCTTAATTTCCCCAAAAAAACAACTTTTTAAACTAAAGCCCACAACCGAATTCGAACCCACAACCAGCGGTCCAAAGGACAGCGCCCAAGAACACTGCGCCAAAGCCATAGAGGCGATATGATATGGGTTATTGTCCATGTGAATTGGCTTTCGGCATTTCGGAATTTTTAACAAAAGTAAAATAAAAGCTCCTTCTCAGTATCGAACCCGAGACCAGAGACCAAACCCCCCCGCTACTGTAGTGACTGAAACCATTCTGACCAAATGGTCTAAGTGGCCAGATTGTTTTGAAAAGAATTTGGTTGAATTTGAACTAGTTCTCTATTCATCTCTACATTTCATAATTTTCAAAAAGACGATTTTTGTTTCTTTTTCTTTTCTTTTGAAAGCAAAAATTTTCAGATTATAATATACATAAATTTACAATAAACCAGTATTTTTACAATGGTTATTTGCTTTATAAAACATGTATTTTGGTCCTACTTTATGTTCTATGTCCATATTTTCGACATTAAGAACAATAACACATTTCTTCATAATTTAGAATTAGAATTCCACAACCTACTATGTTCTTTTGTTCTTTTTCTTATTAACATCCTATTACATTTTTAGAACACAAAAACCTCATCTTTCTACAAAAACGAAATTCTATTTTAGACAATTAACTACACATGATGCATTTAATCAACTATTTGGAAGGCTAGGATTTCACTGGATGGTTGTAGGTGAATGGCTAGAATAAGATGGGAAGTTGTAGCAACCACTCATAAGCAAATAACCACTCATGCACACAAACCCACTATCCCACTCTTCTCTTAGCCATACCCGACCTCCTAGGGTGTGCAAAGCACACACACGTGCATGCACGTGCCCCTTCTAGTGCCCCCCTTATTTAAAGTTTGTACAAATTTAATTAATCAATTGTTCACCAATTGTGTCTACATGACAAGTTGTGACAATTTAAAGGATTAATTAAGTTTGTGAGCCTCAAAATAGTGGGCTTTAGGCTTATGGGCTAATTAATAAAAAAATTTAATTATTAGAGTGGGCTTAAAATAAGAAAACTAGTTTAGGCTTTATAAAATAGGCTTTTTAGAAAGATAGAGGGAAAGAAAGAAATAAGTGTCTATGTTATAAAAGAAAATTTTATAAAAATAAATATGCATACGAAATTTTGCACGTGCACAACACGTGAAAAATCAACATTTCTTATTAAGATGAAAATTTAGGGTATTACAGTGATTCTCTGGTTTTGAGCTATTCTTACATGATGCTTGCGCGTTGAGAGTTGTGATGGCTACCCACGGAGTATTCTGGATCTTGTTTCCATCACCATAGTAGGATTAGTTACATAATGATGGATCTAACCCCATAAAGTGGAAACGTTAAGGGCTTGCACCAGACCTATGTAGTATGGAATGTATAGAATCCGACAAGTATGCATTAGAGAGTCATCTTGCAGCATTTGTGTTTTCTTGACTTGATTTTATGCATATTGTTTTCTTGTTATCCTACACTTGACACTTAGTCTAGTTTCACTCGATGTTTTCATGCTTTATTTATTGTTATTTCACTTTCCATTCGTTATTACTGTTGGTACGAGTTGTTTATAAATTTATTCTTCATGATTTATTTACATTGTATTTCTTTAGATGTCACTCACACCGTTATGGCTGACTCCTGCAGTTTTGGGGTTAGGGTTATCTCTAACCTCATGTTTTACAGGTAGGTACCTATAGCATTAGAATTTGGATGCATGTGGTAGAATGATAATGTGGCTTATGTAAATTGTAAAAGAAAGTGTTGTAAAAGAAAGAAATTGTAATTTAAGGTGTTTAATTTTCCACCGTGCTTTGTAAAGAATTGATATAATAAAAGTTGAAAATTTTATCTGTGTTTTTGCTATGTTTACTATTACATTGAGGTTGATGCTGGGAATTGTTCCACGGGGATTGTAACCCCCGTTCCCGTAAATACGTATTTCCAGAATATTTTCTGTATTTTGATTATTTATAAACTTATTTTGTGCTAAATTGGTTTCGGATCTTTTACTAAGTGTTTTATAATCGACAATTATATTTACTTTGAATAACGATGTATTTTCTATTTATAATTGATTGACTATTTATATGCTATATTATTACTGTTTGGATTTTAATTAATTTGTTAATCTCAAATCCTATTGTTATTATTATTATTATTATTACATTTATTATTAATATTTGTTGTTATTGTTATTAGTATTTTTTTTTTGTTAAAGCCCACTAGTTTTGATCTATATTATATTATTTAATTATTTAAATTGAAGCCCATCATCTACAGCCCAATTTTATATTTTGATTTCATTATTTATTAATATCTAACCTGAGCCCAAAGTTTAGCCCAATCTTATAACTAATTTATTAAATTGTTTTAAGCCCATAAACCAAGCCCAAATCTAAATCCAGTACCCATATGTATTTGTATAGAAACAATCCTATATA
Source organism: Hemerocallis citrina (assembly GCA_017893485.1). Taxonomy (NCBI): domain Eukaryota; kingdom Viridiplantae; phylum Streptophyta; class Magnoliopsida; order Asparagales; family Asphodelaceae; genus Hemerocallis; species Hemerocallis citrina. The sequence continues at coordinate 146,917,857 of CM030363.1, read as the reverse complement.
CTCACCTGCTCAATCTCTTCACGTTCCCCCACTCTTCACATTCCCGTAACTACAACCGTCCACTATCTCAACTACCCACTATTATATTATATAATAATCCCCCTTGTTCTCTCTCTCCCCACTCTCTTTCTCTCTCCTGGCCCTCTCTTTTCTCTCCCTCCTCTGTTTGAAACAGAGCGCCTCACCCGAACCCAACCCATCGCAACCGCTAGCACCTCATCGCCATCCCCAATCGCCTGAACCTGTTCGACTACCTCCGCTGCTCCCCCTTCTGTCATCAACCTCCATCGTCCTCCTGCCACCACATCGCGACCAGCCTCCTCCACGCCAACACCATCGCCAACGTCGTCTCAGTCGAACCCACCGCTACACCGGAGCACACCCCATCATCTTCCTCGACTGCAACCTCCGTCTTCAACCTCGCATCCCCGAAGCACCTCGCCTTCGACCTCAGTCCCGAGCTCTCCTCGTCACAGTCCACCACCGGCCATCCCCCAGCACTCGACAACCCACCTTCATTTCCTCTGCTCGTCGTCGTCACCACTGCACCCTGCCATCCACCCTATACCCTGCCTCCGATCGCGTCTCCAAAGCCACTTCTTGCTGCTGACCCTGAGCCTCTGCGACTACACTCCGCTGTCCCTCCACAGCTCAACCTGCCATTGCCGCAGCCAGCGAACCGCCCCTAGTCCACTGCCAACCGTCGCTCTTCCCCGTCGCCTGCAGCTTCCCCGAGTGTCCCTGTTTGCTTTTTTGGAGAGGTTGGCTATGTTGATTGGGCTGTTTTTGCTGTCTGCTGTTGGGGATCAGATCGATGTTTACTGTTCGCTTTGCTGTTGCTCTGTGATTGGGTGATTTGGCCATTTGCTGTTTGGGTGGATCTGCTGTTGCTATGTGATTGAGTTGTTTACTGCTGGTCTTGTTGTGGTTGCTCTTGCTGTTGTTTCTTGTGTGCGCGTGTTATACGTGTTCTTGTGGTGTACATGGAGTGCACGTGTCGTCGTCGGGATTCTCATCCCATTGATCTTTTATATTCAGAATCGTCTCCTAACAGGCAAGCGTCTCTTGAACTCATTTTTATTGTTTCTAGTTCAAGAAAACACTCTTTGAAATCTGGCAAGCAGTAATCAAATTGAATATCATATTTAATTGAACTCCATTGTTTATTTATTGTACCCATGTTATTGATTCATAATCTTCTCACTGTGCTATTATTATTGACTTCAATCCCAAACCGTTAATTTATTGTATTATGGAACATTCAAATACACTGTCATGTCATTTGCCCGAGTTTGTACTGAGGTTTCGAACCGGTTCCTGACACAGAAACTTAAAACCTTGCACATAGAAATTGTAGTACACTTAGTCCATATATTGTTATATTTTGCATATAAACCGTGTTTTCTATATTTAATGAATTGTACCATGTATATTTCATGTATTGTATAGTCTTGATATCATCTTACTAGTGCTACCGGTCTCATCGATTGTACCTAATGCATGAGTATTGATATCATCATCCACATTGATCACATGCATGTTCATAAATGATTGTTAATAAAATGATAACAAGCCGGGGTAATAAGGGTTGACTTAGTAGTAGATAATCTCAGAAAATGTACTCGATAAGGCCTTATCATTATATCGTATTATCATGGAAGGAGGAGTATCGATTGTGAATTATTGATTGTCAATTGTTGATTGTAAATTATTGTTATCAATGTCGAGTTTTTGCTCTGTAGATCCCACCATGAAGTTTAAAACGAACATTGTTTTGTATGCACCGAACCTGTGGTATGAGACACAGTAGTACGTGCATTAGTTAGGATTGATAAAAGACTTATACACATAAATCAACACTGAACATTGACACTAATACTGAATACTGTTTATTAAACATTCATTCATGATTTCTGAATTATTGATTATCAACTTTTGATTTTTTTATTGTTTATCATTTATTGACTCCGATATTGTTCCAATTTCTGTTCTTGTTATATAGTCCTTTATTTCCTATTTTACTGCTTCCTACTACTTGTCGCCCATGGCTTGCTCTAACAGGTTCTCTTCCTCTTTCTTTTGAGTTATGTTATACAGGTACAGTGATGGGTAACTGAAAAGAACTCGTCGAACTGTTACTGCATTGCATATTCCAAGCTATTTGGTAAGTTCTTGTAACCCAGATTTAGTTATTGAATTTTATTCTGTTTATATGATTATATTTTTCTGCGTGGTTATGATTATTTCTTTTCATGTTGTTGAGTTAAGACTGGTACAACTTATGGATGATGTTAATATCATTCGCTGGGCCTTCGTCACTGTAACACCCCGAATTCCAAAATACAACTGAATTCGAAGTTCCACAGGATCTTTACACTTCTTTCGTACAATTTTACAAGGAAATAAAGAACTTTTGTTACATCAGAGTTTACAATTACATTGCATATTTACAGCAAAGGCAAAATTACAAAAATTTACATAAATTGAAATGTGTAACACTTGAATCATTCTTTAATCAGCATGCATTCTTTAGTCTTGTTAACCACTTTATTCTGCATAGAAACTGTGGGCACGTCATTTGCTTACAACCGACAAAATATTATACACGGCTATCCTCTCTATGCTGAAAACAGTATAACGATTCTCAAATACTTAAACAATCACAAACTTGATCACAAACAGAACTACAAGGGGCTATCTTATAGATGTCGTGTAGTGCGGTGCACTTAGTCCTTAATGCAGTTATGTATATTACATGACACTAATGCGCACTTGTTCAGATTCTATGCATCTCATACTACACAGGTTTGAGGGCAAGCCCTTAACTGTTATTCATCTTGTAGGGTTCAATCCCTCGTCATGACTTAAACTACTTCAGTAACTACGATAAGTATCCTAGATGTTCTATGAGTACGAGCTCATGTCCAGACAGCCTGGAGGGGAATCCCACGTCAGATCACGACGCATCGTGAAGAACCTATGGACAATTCAGCCTCTGTCATAGGACATGACACCACCTGCAGTCGCCAAACACCCCACGAGCGTCGCCTGCGGTACGGACTCCTGGAGACATATCCACGTCATGTCACGACGCATCGTGAAGACAGCCTGTGAATACCCTCACACCGTAGCTCCGAGGCCCTCATACTCGTGTTTTTCTCTTATTTTCATCACATCTTCACTATGTATCTAGTCCTTAGTTATTTGAATCATGAACAAAATCAATTCTCTAGAGTTAGCCCTTCCACTATACCGGTCTCAACCATTTCTATCACATGACCCAAATCTTGGTCGTTTCATTTCAAATTTCATTTCAACATATTTCTTTTCGATGCCGGTATGAGGCTTAGCTACACTCTAGTTCTCAATTTCAATTCATAATCACAATATTTGAGTTCTCATACTCATATAGTTTTTTTTCACAATTAACATGATTTCCATTCTTTCCAATAATTCAATGCTCCAATTCAATTCATAACATTCTCATTCAACCAAAATAAGTCTCAGTTTCCGTACTATTATTTCTTTTCCTCCAAAATTTCAAAATCATATTTCTCATTTACTTTTCAAAGCACACATTACCTTAAAATAATAACAAAATTCATAATAAAACACACTTCAAGTTCTTTTTACACAAAATCCCCTTTTATAAATCTATCATAACTGAAAGAGTCACTTTTATACTTGTACTTGTGCAAAATATCGATTTTTATAAGGTTCTACACAAATTTTCCTCTCACGCTATTTAAATCAAGTCGAAATAGTATACAATTATTTTTCATGAAGTCTACATATTTTTATAATAATTATAGGATTTTTCCCGAATTTTTAAAGTCACAAATCACCAAAAAAAACATAAAAAAGCACAAAAGTTTTCAAGTTGCTGAGTTCGAGATTCGAACCAGCGACCACAAACAAAGCCAGCGCACACACTAACCAAAGGGATAGAACGCAACCACGTCACAAAGACGGTTCGGATTCATATGAGTCCAATGCTCGAGTTCGGATTTTTCCAAAAGAATAAAAAGAAAAAGTCTCTTGTTCGGTTTCGAACCTGAGACCAAGGCCAGAACCCATGCTACAGTAAGCGCGCCCAACACACCCACTAACCAATTAGGCTAAGTGGCCAACTGATATGAATTTGGTTTTTAGGGGGTTTGATCTTAGTTTCGGTTCATTGAACTTTATAAAAAAAATAACTAATTTTGATTTCGTTTCTTCTCCATTTTCTTTCAAAAATTCTAGAACATAAATTTTATACATTTCTAATATATCAGTAAATTAAATCTTGATTTTTGACATAAAAACATCACTTTTTCTATGTGACTACAAATTTGTCTATAATTTCAAATATGTACAACCACAATCGTTTCTTTTGTAAATTGGCATTCAAACTTCTTGCATTTCCTTCTTATTATGACTATTAATATTACTTAATTATTTCAGTAACAAAAATTCCTTTTTTCTCATTTTTTAACCATTGAAATAGCAAATTCACCACTAAGCATGATTAACATTTCAATCCAATTAAGCATACAATCATGTCTCCTTGAAATAGCACAATCATCAATTAAAGCATGGTAGAAATGTCAAAATTAAACTAACTATCAAAATTTGCAACTAATTATCATTCTTTTCACACACAATCAAGCATTCTAATTTGTCTTATTCTTATAACATATGGCTAGAATGACTATCTCTTTTCAAATGCATCAACCATACTCTAGCATGAACCTAGTTAGAAGTGTAAGAGAATCACCCACCTTTGATGGAGAGAAAAACAAACAAACTCCTAATGATCTCCTAAAATGATCGAGCGAAGCCGTCTCCTCCTAAATCAAGCCACCAAAAAGCTTCTCCTTCTAATGATACCGCAACTCGAGCCTTGTCCCCTAGTGTAGTCCGGCCTCCTCCTTGGTTGGATGAAGAACAAAATAGCACACAATCTCACAACTCCTCATTCTTTTGCCTCACTCAAATTACTTCTCTTTCTTTTCTTTCTATTCTCTACTTTCAAAAATTCTAAGTGTGAGAATGAAGAGTATAGGGAGGGGTATTTATACAATTTTTTGGGGTGAATGTAGGGCTAGGATGTGATCAAATGGTTAAAGATCAATGGTCTAGATGAACTAGGGAGTTATAAAAACTACCCATGATGCACAACCACCTCTCTACCACTTCCATCTCTCCTACATCCCTCCATCACAATCCGGCCTAGTGTAAAGGTGTGCAATGCACACCCTAGTGCTTGCACGTGTCAACTAGTACTCTCTCCTTACAAGTGTACATGTGCATAAAAATTTACTTGTTCATGACAAGAGTCTACAATACAAGTTAAATTATTTAAAAGATAAATAAGTTAAATGGGCTCACTTAATGGGCCAATTTAACCATGAGTTTAAATAATTAAAATAATTAAATAAAGTGGGCTTAAACGACAATTTGGGCTTTAGATTTTCATTAGACTTTAAAAGAAAATAATTTTAGAAAAAATAAGGGAGTACAAATACTATATAAAAATATTTTATACGAAAAAGTATACAAATGAAATCTTACGTGCGTAGAATCATAAAAATCTCATAAATCAAATCTAGGGTGTTACAGTCACAGACTCGTCTTCCCGTATTTTGGGAAGCGAGGCGTGACAGGTTTTTTGTGTATTTCTGAGATATTATATTTGAAATTTGTGGCGCTACATGGAGATTCCCCAGCTCGTTATTTAGTACGAATCGGTGAAATGAAAGAATCCATAAAAATTATTCAACAGGTTCTAGAAGGGACTCCTACAACACGTCTTTGTACAATGCTCAAGGCTTTAGGCTGAGTAGCAGGAGCAACTTTTAATTTGTTATGAGCCCAAACAATGGATTCAATAAGTTCTTGCCAATAACCACGGCTGCTAAATAGAAACACTAAACTAAAAGCCCAAACAAAATGAGCACCAAGAAAAAAAAGACCATATGCGGATAACGAAGAGCCATAAGACTGAATTACCTAAGATGCCTATGCCCATAAGAAATCCCGGAGCCACCCATTAATAGTAATGGAACTCTGTGCAAAGTTTCCTCCCGTGATATGAGTTACCACTCCTTGATCACTAACAGTACCCCAAACATCCGACAACATTTTCAAACTAAAATGGAAAATGATATCAAAATTGCATTGTACATCCAGAATAGACCTAAGAAGACATGATCCCAGGCGGATACTTGACACGTCCCCCCTCTTCCAGGGCCAACACAAGGGAAACGAAAACCAAGATTTGCTTTATCAGGTATCAAACAAGAACTGCGAGCAAATAGAACACCTTTCAGCAGTATCAATAAGGTTACATGGATCACAAATGCATGAATGTGATGGACCAAAAATCTGCAGTTCCTAATGGAATAGGTAACAAAGCGACGTTGTCGCCTTTTTCCATTCCTCTGTGTAAATAGCCCAATATAGGTTCACAGTCAATAACATCTTCACCATCAGGAGTAACGATCAGTCGAAGAACACCGTGCATTGATGGGTGGTGAGGACCCATATTAACTACTGTAAGATCTTTTTTTACGGAAGAAGAGTCGGTTCCTTCTTTGATCTTCCCAAAAACAACAAAAAACTTACCTAAGTTTCCACTTTTTCAGATACAATGAAAAAATCAATTAACAGAATTTGTTTCGTTCTAATTGAAATCTCTTGATTCATCAGTCATTATAGATAGCAAGAATTACATAAATAGGAAAAAAAATGAATTGTGACATCTATCAATCCTACAATTTCTAAATCAATAGATTCATTGTGCAGCTCAAATTAAAGCCATGAAACAAGTAGCCGGCAAATTAAAATTGGAACTAGCTCAATTTGCGGAGTTAGAAGGGTAAACCACCGCCTCTCAGGCCTCCCCGGCTTATTCTACCATAGAGGCTAACGATAGACAATAACTCCCCCCGAACACAGCTTATAACTTTCATCGTACTGTGCTCTCCAAAGAGAAACTCTTCCCAAAATCTTAAAAGGTGCTGAGTTGGAATCTCATTCGAAGGATTCTTGTGGTTCCGGAGAATCCAACTACAGGAGAACTAGGAACAGAGAGCTCTTCCCTTTTTTCGCCCGACTATTTGGTTTTAATGTAACCCCTGTTTCCATTAATTTGCATTTTCAAGTATTTTCCCGTATTTAAATTAAACTATTCTCTTTTAATTTAATATGATATTCAAACTATTTTTGTGAAGCCCAATATTTGTTTATTCAACTATTTTAATGTTTGAAATATTTTGGAATCCAATTTTTATTATAAGCCCAGTAATTTGAATTAAACCCAATAGTCTAATTATTGATTTGAGCCCAAGGACCAGGCCCACCTCCTATTGGGTATTGATTCGCTAACCCAAACCCAAACCCCATTGTTTACCAGATCCTGCAGTTAATCCCTAAATTTCTCCCGTAACCCCCAATTAATATTCTAATCTATTATTTGAATCTCGTAACCCCCTCCCCTACAATCACTCCCCTCCATAATTTTATATTATTTCTATACAATTATAATTCTAATATCTCTCTTTCCCGTATCTCTCTCCCTTCTCTGTTTAAACAAAACCACACAAACAAACCCAACTGACCCAATTCGTCATCTTCTCCAACTCGCCTTCCTCCTTCCTCCTACTCGAACCCATCGATGCCTTGCCACTCCATCGCTCGACACTGCCGCCCTCCGCTATCCTCGTCATCTGCGGTGCCTCGCCCTGAGGGCGCCACCACCATTCCCTTCGTCTCCTCCCGCTTGAGCACCGCCGCGGCAACCCCTCCGCTGATTCATCAACAGCTCCACCATCGATTTCGCCTCACCTTCACCCCATCACATCGCCTTCCCACCCGCTCCTCGTCAGCTCCCAACCACCACCACCGCCATCATCACCCATCATCCTCCATCGAACCCACTCCGCCATTAATTTCATCATCGCCCCCATCTCAGTCACAACCCCAGCACCTTGCCAGTTGCCTCCGTCGCATCGCCAACACCCCCAAACCCAATTTCCCGTCCTCTCATCGCTTCCCCTGCTTTCGACCCAAGAATCAGAGTTTCATCGCCGCATCGTCACGTCGCCATCGCTGCCTGGCGCGCCTCACTGTCAGCATTGCGTCGCCGTCAAAGCCATCACCTGTCGCTGGTCACCACAGTCGCCGCCGTCACACCTTCCCGCTCTCTCGCTTTCTGTTTCGTCAAAGAAGAGACCGAAGAAGAAGAAGAACGGAGGCCTTGGGCGGGATCAGATCTCGGCCTTTGGATCGCACCAAGATTCGTGCCACTCAGATCGCTGTTCGCTGGTTTGCCACAGCAGATCCCCCGTTCGCTGTTCGCTGTTCTGGCCAGATCCGCTGCTTTGGAGCATTTTGATTTGCTAAGATTGTTGCTTTGCTGTTTTGCCGTGCCAGATCCCAGAAGCGCTGTTCGCTGTTTTGGAGCGATCTGGTGTGGGGAAAACTCGATCTACGGTTGATTTTCGCACGTGCTTCACACGTGCTTTTGGGAGACTTCTTCCGGAATTTTTCGATCCAATTTGCTTCAACAATCGGATCTATTCGTCTTCAATAAAGGCAAGTATCTCTTGTACAATTTTATTTTTTCTAGTACAAGTCCCTTGTAAAATACCACAAGTATATTATTTTTGACTCCAATTTGTATTCATAAGTCGAATTGATATCCATTTCTATACCTAATCTGTCGATCCTGTATTCACATGTGATCGTGAATACTTTGTTATCCTATGCATGACACGAACACAAATTAATACACACATATGTACTCTTAGGATTATACATGTTTATGTGCAGCAATATTTCACCCGTGATAGTAGTTAAATATGAATATGACATCTTGTTCTTGTTGATTAAAATAAAAGTAACAAGCCGGGGTATAAGGAAAAGATTTAAGTAGTGGGTAATATAGAAGAGCGTACTCGGAATGGGAGCTCGTGGTTTTCCGACACAAGTTGCAAATTACAAGTTGCAAGATTGCAAATTACAAGTTTACATGTTCACGTTACAAGTTTACACTCTACATGTTCCACGTTACAAGTTTGCACGTATCTCGATATAATATTGAATGTACATATTTTTTCCGAGTACGTGACTTATAAAACCCACCACTAAGTCTAAACGCAACTGATTGTGAGTAGCAACCATGTAGTAAAAAAATAGATGCATGAAGTGCTACCTAGATAGAATCAAACATTAGACATAAGATTAACATGTGCATTTGCATGATCCAACTACATGTTACATGTTCATGTTGACTTGATACTTGTTTACTTGATTACTTATTTTATATGTCACTCATTCCATATTGCTTTGTTCATACCATGTTTACATATTGCATTTTCCCTATTTCATGACTCTCGATTCCTTGCTCTTTTCCTGTTTTTCTTTTGTTTTGTTTTATACATGTTTCCCTTAGCTTGTACCCCCTTGCGGCCCGTGACTTGTATTAACGGGTATTTTCTTGTTTTCCCTTTCTTTTCTTTTGTTATAATATACTTGCAGGCCCAAATGGAGAGTTAACAGATGGTGTTGCTGACCAAGTGTTCTAGTTTATTGTTATCATGTTATCTTTAGTTTGTGTTTTATTTCTTGAAACTCTTTGTTGTAATCCGGACTTATTTGACCCGTAACTATTTATATTTTCCAGTAGTTGGTTATATTATGAAATATGTCATGAACTTTCATTATCAAATTGTGATTTACATGCCTGCGTGGATTGTTTTATTATCTTGTTGTTGAGTTTACTTGTACAGCTCATGAATAGTGCGTTCGCATCATTCGCTGGGCCTTAGTCTCGCGCCTGTATTCCCATGTTTTGGGAAGCGGGGCGTGACACTGAAGAATGTGGGTTTTAAGAATGAGTGATTGCCCTTCTTCGACCCTTACTGCCCAACCGGAGAGCAGACAGCTAATGTGTTCCACTTATTGATTAGTGAATCTTTCCCCAGAGTAGAACATGAACCTAAAAGAAAAGAATTGAAAGGACATCGGGATGTTACGATAAGGAAGGAGAGAAAATTGTTGTAGATAAGGATCCTGTAAAAACGTCTTTTGAGCAATGGGCCAGACCGGCCATTTCTCAAGAACAATAGCTAAGGGTCCTGATACTACCACTTGGATTTGGAACCTACATGCTGATGCTCACGATTTCGATAGTCATACTAGTGATTTGGAGGAGATCTCTCGAAAAGTATTTACTGCTCATTTGGTCAACTCTCCATTATCTTTCTTTGGCTGAGTGGCATGTATTTCCATGGTGCTCGTTTTTCCAATTATGAAGCATGGCTAAGTGATCCTACTCACATTGGGCCTAATGCCCAAGTAGTTTGGCCAATAGTAGGTCAAGAAATATTGAATGGTGATATGGGCAGCGGTTTCCGAGGAATACAAATAACCTCCAATTTTTTTAGCTTTGGCGAGCATCTAGAATAACTAGTGAATTACAACTCTATTGTACCGCAATTGGTGCATTGGTCTTTGCTTTGTTAATGCTTTTTTTCCGATTGGTTCCATTATCACAAAGCCGCTCCAAAATTGGCTTGGTTCCAAGATGTAGAATCTATGTTAAATCACCACTTAGCGGGGTTACTCGGACTTGGGTCTTTTTCTTGGGCGGGACACCAAATTCACGTATCTTTACCAATTAACCAATTTCTCGATGCAAGAGTTGATCCTAAGGAGATCCCACTTCCTCATGAATTTATCTTGAATCGGGATCTTTTGGCTCAACATTATCCCAGTTTTGCTGAGGGAGCAACCCCTTTTTTCACCTTGAATTGGTCAAAATACGCGGATTTTTGAGTTTTCGTGGAGGATTAGATCCAATAACAGGAGGTCTATGGCTAAGCGATATTGCACGTCATCATTTAACTATTGCAATTTTTTTCTGGATTGCTGGTCATATGTATAGGACCAACTGGGGAATTGGTCATGAGCTTAAAGACATTTTAGAAGCTCATAAGGGTCCATTTACAGGACAGGGTCATAAGGGCCTCTATGAAATCTTAACAACGTCATGGCATGATCAATTATCTCTTAATCTAGCTATGTTAGGCTCTTCAACTATTGTTGTAGCTCACCATATGTATTCCATGCCCCCTGTCCATACTTAGCTACTGACTATGGTACACAACTTTCTTTGTTTACACATCACATGTGGATCAGTAGATTTTTAATAGTTGGTACTGCTGCACATGCAGCCATTTTTATGGTAAGAGACTACGACCCAACTACTCGATACAACAATCTAATTAAATGTTCCAAATGTTCTTGGAAATTCTTTCTCCATTGGACCATTTGTATCTATATGCATCAGGATCTGGATTCATGGATCTCTCGGTTCGAGATTTAAGAGGATCGAACCATTTCTTCTTACTCTTTTTCCAATTCGATAAATGTTGGTTGGTCGTATATTTCATTATAGTTATATGATTCAGAGTATCATTTCTTATTTGATCCCTTGAATTCCATATTCAAAGTTGTGATCAGATCTATTCATTAAAAAGAATCAATTCAATACATTTCTTATGTACCCATAGGTGCTATATTTGATTTGAATCAGATTTCGGATCAATCTATATTGATTAACTGCCTCCATGATGTTGTTGCTAGCAAATACCGCTATTTTTAGTTTTGGATCTTCCAAATCATTCCCACAGTAGATCAGCATTGATTTTTTTGGATCCAACCCGTAGTAATCAATGTAAAAGGCAAATCCCCTATGATACACCAGATCTGGCTCGGTTATTGATAGAGTGAATAGATATGCCATTTCTTGAAATCTCTCTTCTGATTCAAAATCGTGGTGTAACGTGTATCCTCCTTTGTTCCGATCATTGAATAGATGAAATAAATCCAAAAATAGATTTTTGTTCAAGAGTGAAATCTTATTGGAACTATCCATATCTGGTTCATCCTTTGGAACCATATCACATCCCGGATCTGATGAAATAGGATGAACTGAGACGGTATATTGTAAATACGTAATTATCTTGAATATATCAACCATTTCTTGATTTTCTGATTGCCTGGAAGGGACAAAAGAAGCGGATATGGTCAAATTGTAAAATTTCTCTTTGCCTAGGAGAAGATGCGGGTTCGATTCCCGCTATCCGCCCACGATGAAGTAATGTACCATGATAAAAAATTTCGATATAGTGAATTTGGTTCAGTACAGTTGATTAGGATCCTATAGTAACTAGTTACTTTAGTAGTTCTACCGTCCCATTTATTTACCTCCCATACAAAGTCAAAAAGAGTCATTAATTATTAAGTAAATATATTTTCAGTTTTGTTTTGACAAAAAAAAATTGCTATTGCGGAGACAGGATTTGAACCGAGAGATTTGAACTTTGTTCCTACACAACCTGATCAATTTGATCAGGCACTCGCCATTTATTTTCTTTCATTGTGCAACTGCTTGACAACATGAAAAAACCAAAAGCTCTGCCCTCCCTCTCTATCTATCCAAGGGAGGGAAGGGTAGAGGTCTTTGGTGTCCGTTCCAGTCAAGAATTGGGACCTCATAATCACTAGCCAAATATGCTTTTCTCTCATGCCTTTCTTAGTTCATGGTTCGATATATATATATATACACACACACACACACACACACACACACTAGATTTGCCCGTGGGCACGTGCCTACGGCACGTCTTCAGAACGATACAGTATCAGAAAAGTCTTGTAAACAGTAAATCAACAATTATGTAGCTCAAGTTTCAATAGTATGACAATAATTAGTGTTAAATAAAAGTCCATGTTTTCATATATATATATATATATATATATATATATATATACACTAGATTTTTCTGTAGGCACGTGCCTACGACACGTCTTCGGAACGATACATCATATGAAAGAGAGAGAGAGAGAGAGACGGAGAGAGAGAGAGAGAAAGAAAGAAAGAGAAATAATTATATATATATATATATATATATATACACTAGATTTTTCTGTAGGCACGTGCCTACGGCACGTCTTCGGAACGATACATCATATGAAAGAGAGAGAGAGAGAGAGACGGAGAGAGAGAGAGAAAGAAAGAAAGAAAGAGAAATAATTAAATAAAGGAGTTGTTTTGGGGGGATTTGAATTTGAGTTTTGAGGGAAAATTTTGGGGGGGGGGGGGGGGGAGGGGGGGAGAATGTGTGTTGTAAGGTTAGATCTGGGCCTTTGTTTTTGGGGGGATTAAAGGCCACTTGATAGCTTTCTTTGTGTTTTATTATTTATATATATATATATATATATATATATATATATATATTACGTCTATTATGAGATGGTGAGAAGAGGCCCTTATTGTGAACAAAAGATCACAGCCGTTGCAAAGATCTATTCTGCTCAAACATCTCATTCTGCCTATTGCCTAATTTCGAAGGGTAGTTTGGGGATTTCACTTGCAGGCCATTCATTTCTTCCCCTTCTTCTTTTATAAATAAATAAATAAATATATATATATATATATATATATATAGAGAGAGAGAGAGAGAGAGAGAGAGAGAGAGAGAGAGAGAAATGCTCGATTGAAAACGGGCTCGTGAAAACAGACCCGCTTTGGTTGTATGAACATAGGCTGTCGTTTGAAAAAATGGCCTAGGTTATAAAAAATTGAATGAACCTAGGCCGTTGTTTAGAACAGCGGCCTTTTATAACCTAGGTTGTTGGAAACAACAAAATTTTATAGCCTAGGCTGTTGTTGGGAACAACGACCTAGGTTATAAAAGGCTGTTGTTCCAAACAACGGCCTAGGTTCATTCAATTTTTTAGAGGGAATGAGGCGAAGAGTTATTTGTGACGAAATTCCCAAATTCCTAAATTACCCCTTCGCCACTTAAGTGAGATGGGTGATGGGCGGGCTCGATCTGAGTCGTTGATCACGATCAAGAGCGATCCAACGGCCAGAATTGCGGTTTTCACATCTGTGAAAACAGACCCATTTTCAATGAAGCATTTCTTTTATATATATATATATAGGGGTCGGTTCGGGTGAGAACCAACCCTGGGGTGAGAACCTAAGGGCCTCTCTCAACCACTCATCAAATCATTTTGTATGGCTGAGATTATGCAAGTACATAATAAGGTAATAGATCATACTCTACAGAATTTTTTTTGTGCGTGACGGTTAAGGAAAATTTGGTCAAACTGGAGAGAGAAATAATTTATTCCCGTTTTTTGTGTGTGACGGTTAAGGAAAATTTAGTCAAACTGGAGAGGGAAATAATTTATTCCCGTAAAATATTGGAGAAGATTTTGTATCCCAAATTAATAGCAACTGCAGAATCATTCACCAATTCGTTCCTTCACCAATTCGTTCACTATATAGCAACTGACTGTATTGTAAGTAGATACAACTAGTGCATATTTTAGTAGGAATATATATATATATATATATATATATATATATATATATATATTGTTTGTTTATCAATTTGCAAACTTATGTTGTACATGCTGTCGGTATAGCAACTGACTGTATCAATATAGCAACTGAATGTTTTTTGAATAGCAACTAACTGCATTGTACGTAGCAACAAAAATTTCATATTTAGCAACATTGTACGTAGCAACAAATGTTGTTCATCCTGATGAAGATTGTGGTTCGGCTGAAAATAAAATAAAAAAGGCAATATATGTTGCCTAATAATCTGTGATCTTCATTCCTTTTAAATAAAATAAAAAAGGCAATATATGTTGCCTAATAATCTGTGATCTTTCATTCCTTTTATTACGCGGTCCCCAGCGCTTAATTAAAGGGATTGACATCTTAATGCAAATATTAATTAATCTTATTGTTTAATTTTAAAAAATCTTGACCGTTAAGATTACGCAGATGAATGGCTGGGATAGGCCCTTAAGTTCTCACCCCAGGACATGGTTCTCACCCGAACCTTTCTCTCTCTCTCTCTCTCTCTCTCTCTCTCTCTCTCTCTCTCTCTCTCTCCCTCTATATATATATATATATATATATATATATATATAAGAGATGGCCAGAATTGCTGTTTTCACAGGTCTGTGAAAACAGACCCATTTTCAGTGGAGCATTTCTTATATATATATATATATATATATATATATATATATATATATATATATCTACTATTATAATGGGAGAAGGCCTTAGTGGTATTTGTCATTAATTTTTTTTTTTTTTTTTTTTTTTTCATTTTGTCATTTTGAAGCCAAATGACTCATTTTGGTAAATATTTTCGAAAGTGGACCAGTTTGGTAAATAGTTTCGCCAGTGGATCAGTTTGGAAATTATTTCCCTTTTTTTCTTTTTCCTTCTTCCTCCGCGTGCACGTGCGAAAGTGGACCAGTTTGGTAAATATTTTCGACGGTGGATCAGTTCGGAAATTATTTTTCTTTCTTTTGTCTTTTTCCTTCTTCCTCCACGTGCATCGCACGTGCATGATACTAGTATATATATATTATATTATTATATATATATATATATATATATATACTATTATAATGGGAGAAGGCCTTAGTGGTATTTGTCATTGATTTTTTTTTTTTTTTTTTTTTTGTCATTTTGAAGCCAGGTGACCCATTTTGGTAAATATTTTCGAAAGTGGACCAGTTTGGTAAATATTGTCGGCAGTTGATCATTTTGGAAATTATTTTCCTTTTTTTGTCCTTTTCCTTCTTCCCCGCGTGCACGTGCGAAAGTGGCCCAGTTTGGTACATATTTTCGTCAGTGGATCAGTTTGGTAATTATTTTCCTTTTTTTTTTCTTTTCCCTTCTTCCTCCACGTGCATCGCACGTGCATGATACTAGTATATATAGAGAGAGAGAGAGAGAGAGTGAGAGAGAGAGTAATGTGAGCCTCATATTTGTATGAAAAATTTTTCCTCATACAAAGTGATTATACTCACTTGGTGAGGCCCTTATGGAAGATCCAGTCCGTCCATCATTTTTATCATGCTAATAGATGTATGTGTAGAAAAAATCAAGTGGTTTGGTTGTCATTCACCCATGCATCATGTGGGTCCAATTTGTATTACTGTTGAAATCGTTCATTTTTCAACCACATGATGCATGGGCGAATGACCTCCAAACCACTTGATTTTTTTTTACACATGCATCCATTAATATGATAAACATGATGGACGGAGTGGATCTTACATAAGAGTCCCACCAAGTGAGTATAATCACTTTGTATGAGGAAAATTTCCTCATACCCTATATGAGGCTCACTTTTCTCATATATATATATATATAGAGAGAGAGAAATCTTCCGTTGCACACTACTTTGGTGAGCACTCCGTGAGCACTCACGAACTAGAGACCCTATGAAAAATCCGAACCGCTCATATTGTTCTATATGTCTTAGATAGCCTAACAATAAAAAATCAAGTAATTTGAAGTTCATTTACCCATGATTTACATCATCACAAAATTGTGTGGCTGAAAATTCTAATAGCATGATGGATGGGCAAATGAACTTCAAATTACTTGATTTTTTATTGTTAGGCTATCTAAGGCATATAGAACAATATGAGCGGTTCGGATTTTTCATAGGGTCTCTAGTTCGGGAGTGCTCACGGAGTGCTCACCAAAAATAGTGTGCAACCGAAGGGGACTCTATATATATATATATATATATATATATATATATATATATATATATATATATAATAATAATAATAATAATAATAATAATAATAATAATAATAATAATAATAATAATAAAACACAAAGAAAGCTATCAAGTGGCTCACCTTTAATCACGACAAAATCAAAAGCCCAGATCTAACCTCACAAAACACATTCCCCCCACCCAAAAGTTTTCCCCCAAAACTCAAATTCAAATCCTCCACACCCAAAACAACTCCTTTATTTATTTAATTATTTCTCTCTCTCTCTCCCTCTCTCTCTCTCTCTCTCTCTCTCACTCCCTCTCTCCCTCCTATTCAAAAAATTAAGAAAAAAATTTTTTTTTAAAAACTTAGAAACTAAAAAAATTAAAATTTTAAAAAAAAAATCAAAAAATGAAAAACTTTTAAAAAAATTTTAAAAACAGAAAAATAAAAAAAAATTAAAAATTTAAAAATTAAAAAAGAACCAAAAAAAATTTTGAAATAAAAAATTCCAAAATTTTTTAAAATTTTTAAAATAAAAAAATTTTAAATTTTTTAGAATTTTTAAAACTTTTAAATTTTTTAGAATTTTCAAAATTTTCAAAATTTTCAAACTAAAAAAAAAAAATTTTTGAAATTTTGAATTGAAATTTTGAAAATTTTGAAAATTTGAAATTTTAAAAATCTCAAAGCAAATCCAAATCTAAATCCAATGTCAAACCCCAATCAAGAGGTCGTCACCGATATCTGATCCGCTGCTGATTCCGTATCGGTGATTCCCCTCCACCAAATCGGGCGTGAATATCAAGTGACTCCGTATCGGCGATTCCGCTCTATCGAATTGAGACCCTCTATATGCAGTGCGATGACTCTAATTTCATCTCATTAACCGAATTCTCATTCTAATTTTTAAATTTGTTTGTGCAGGGGATTACTCAGTTTTGTGCTGACTCGAATTTTGTGTGTGCATGGGATCTAAGTTCAGAGAAGTATGATTGTTTTATTTTTGGGTTAAAAATTTTTAATTTGGTGATTTATTTTTTGAGTTTTTTTTATTGGTTTTGATTTAAGGTATACG
The DNA here is from genome assembly GCA_017893485.1 of Hemerocallis citrina. NCBI lineage: Eukaryota > Viridiplantae > Streptophyta > Magnoliopsida > Asparagales > Asphodelaceae > Hemerocallis > Hemerocallis citrina. The sequence goes on along the minus strand of CM030363.1, from coordinate 146,900,171 downwards.
CAAGTGAGAGATGGATTATTTGGTAGCCTCAATTTGGGCTTCCAAACCATAGCAGGACAGGTAAGCTGACCAGCAACCTAAAATAACTTGGCAAATATGCAACATTAATTTCTTTACTATAAGAGAAAATACTATCGTGAAGCGTTCCCTTCACTATTTATTAGAAACTATGGATAACATAACATATACGAACTTTTAGTGTATGTTTAAATATATAGGATTGGGATGACTGGAGTGTTGGATCCTGTAGGCGAGACAACAAACACTAGAGGGGGGGTGAATAGTGTTAATTAAAAAACTGCGGAATAAATAATTTTTTCTTCGGTGCAGTCGACTTAGTTGTGAACCAGTCGACTGATATGACCAAATAAGAGCAAATACAAACAACTCTGTGCAGTCGACTTAAAGTTGAGACAGGCGACTGAAGACACAGTGAATATACAACTTATACGAGACTAACCAGTCGACTGGTAATGCAAGGAGTCGACTGTCCAGACAAGTTTCACAGAACTTAAGTAAACAAAAAGTGAATGCAAGATCAAGAGAGCAATCACAGAGTACACACGATATATCCTGGTTCGGTCTTTCCGACCTACATCCAGTCCCCAAGCAACCCACTTGAGATTTCCACTATTCTTGAAAAACAAGTTTACAAGAATACCCTACGACGTTAAGACAACAACCTTGTCTAACCCGTAGTCCTTTCTCTCAACCAGAGAAAGCAGACCCACTCTACTACCAAGAGTGAAACGACCGACTCTACACCCTAGAGTCTAACTCTCCAACCGAGAGCAAAAAGAAAACTGTAAAACTTTACAGTCAACCTATAGCCTTGTTGGTGTTATGTGTTGTAGAACGTGGCTAAACAAAGGTCAACTTCTATACCCAGTCCAGAACGAATTCCGATGTTATACTGGACTGAGTGTAAAAAACCAGAGATTTTGAAACTTGAAAGCTTTTTCTGTTTTTCACTTAGAAATGCTCAAGAATGCTTGGAAAACTTAAAGAATATTGTTGTAAGATCTTTTCAGTGAGTTCTGAACTCTATTTATAGAGTTAGAACTCCTGAACGTTGGGAGACAGTTATTCCAACTGTCAACCAACGGATCTTAAAGCTTTTGAATTTGAAAAATCAATTTTGAAAACAAAAAACGGTCAAAAGCACTCGAACAGTCGACTGGGTTGCCATAATGAGTTGACTGGTCAGAGTTTGAATAAATTTAAACAGTTTTGTACTGCCAGTCGACTGCCAGAGGTATCAGTCGACTGGTACTCAACAGTTAAATTATTTCAAACTGTTTTGACTCTTTTTGTTGTTTTTGAAAAACACACATTATAAAATAGTGAGTGTATGTGTGTGTGACAAGGCTTTACAACAAACTAAGACTCAACAAAAGTAAAGTTACAGTGTTTACAAGACATGACAATTTATTGACACATTTGAGCTCGAGTCTTGAGTCTTGAGTCTTAGAGTCTTGAATGAAGCTTTAACCATGTCTTTATCTGGAGCTTTTGTGCTTGTTCTTTTGTTCAGCTGTATAGTAGTAAGTCCTTTGTGTATAGCACCTGTAAGTTTAGCATAGATACATGTGCAGTGTGTTGTGATCATCAAAATCAAGAATCAACATTCTCCCCCTTTTTGATGATGACAACACAATAGCTGATAATAACAGAAAAATAATACAAGCATGGTAATGATATGCTCCCCCTATTAAAAACACAACATGCATACATAACATGCATACATAGAGACTTATTATAAAATAGATGTAGCAGTCGACTTACAAACTGAGACAGTCGGCTGAACAGATAAAGTAGATAAAGAATACACAGGACATATGTGAAACACAAATACAGGAAGATCAGTCGACTTATAATGATATCAGTCGACTTATCAGAGATAAAAATTACATACAAACACAGTAAATAAATGAGAAGATATTTCTCCCCCTTTGTCATCAACAAAAACACAAAATAACCAGTCTTTTGCATAAAAGAAAATGTCTCATACATAAGCTAATAAGTTCATCAATATATAGAAAATAACATAAAATAAAAATTACATAATAACGAAAAATAATTTTCAATCGTCTTCTTCTGAGTCTTCATCACCAGCATGAGAAGGAGGAGGAAATTGAGAAGTGAAGAGATCGGTTAGGTGATCAATTTTGGAGTCAATGGAGTGAAGCTGAAAATCAACAGTCTCTGAATGTTTCATAAGGTAATTGACACATTCATAAAGAGTAGATGGATCTTCATATCTAGCTTGAGGATGAGAAGAACTAGAGGAGGCTGAAGGTCTAGCACTAGAAGCCAAAGGAACTTGAGAAGGAGGAGACCTAGGGGTTGTTCTAGGAGCAGGATCTAGAAGCTTCATACGTGCTAAACTAGCACGATCGAAGCATTCATACTGCTTAACGACATTGGTCTCGGAGTCGAGATCAATATCATAAGCTGTAAAGACCCTGGTAAGGAGATCTCCAAAGGGTAAAAAGTGAATATGATTTTGTTGAAGTTTAGAAAAGATGACACAACCCCAATTAATAGCTATTTTACCAAAAATGGCATAAACAGCTTGTTGCAATTCCATAGAATACTGATCATAACTTTCTCTTTTGGGAAGAATGTTATAAGCAAGTATTCTAGCAACTAATTTTGCAACAGGTGTTATATTTTTACTAGTCATTGGGGGTCCTTGATTGGGCAAAAATATTCTAGATAAAATAGAGAAATCATCAAGGATAATGTCACCGAGATCAAGTCCCTCGTCATCAATACCCATTACTTGATTGATTCTCTCGGGTGTGAGAGTCATCTTGGTATTTTTGACTGAAGAACGGATCACAACATCTCCATCTCTCAATTGAACAACTCTCATGTTCGTATAGAAAAGATAGATTAGTTGTAGGTAATAGTCGGGTTGATTAGCTAAAGAGAGATAATCATAGAGACTACAATTTTGGAATAGGGGAACAAGGTTAAACCTATCCAAATCACCAAAATTGACAAAACGACCCGGAAAAATAATAATGCTACACATTAAGTGCCAACGTTCTAATAGATCCGGACTCAACAAATATTGGGAATAATCTTGAGATGAGCTAGCATCATGAGACCTCTTAGAACGCTTAGGAGCCATAACAAAAGAGTGTAGGAAGGATTTTACCAAAGAAAAAGAGAAAGAGCAGCAAGGAGTCGAGCAGCAGCAGCAGATTGAGTCGACTTCTTCTTCTTCTCTGATTAGGGTTTCGAGAATTTGGGGAAAAACGGGAAGAATGGTAAAAGGTGAAGAAGGGGCTGTAAAAGGGGTTTTTAACTGGAGATTGAAGGCTGAGATTAAAAGAGTAGAGATCGACGGCTGATATAAGTAGTCACGGGTGAAAAGAGATGAGATTTTTATCTCAAAAGCTGTGATGAGTCGTCGTTGAAGACTATTGAACTCGCGACAGTCAACTGGTAGGGTATAGCAGTCGACTTAGTCGAGAAGAGACTAAATTTTTTATATCTGCTGATCAGTCGACTGGAATAAGGATCAGGCGACTGGTCAGAGAACAAAATAAGTATATATTAAAATACAGTACAGTCGACTTACTCAAAACACAGTCGACTTAACAGATGAAATTTTCAATAAATGTCAATAAAATTACATATTCCTAGTTCTCTTCTTAAATTAATAAAAGTATCTTCTTTAAGGGGTTTGGTAAAGATGTCTGCTACTTGTTTATCAGTAGAGATAAAGTCTAAAGATATATCTCCTTTTAAAACATGATCACGTAGAAAATGATGTCGAATATCAATATGCTTCGTACGTGAATGTTGAATCGGATTTTTAGATAGATTAATTGCACTGGTATTATCACACATAATTGAAGGTTTTTCAAATGAAATACCATAATCTAATAAAGTTTGTTTCATCCACAAGATTTGTGCACATGCCAAACTTGCAGCGATATACTCAGCTTCTGTAGTTGATAGGGATACGGAATTTTGCTTTTTACTGCACCAAGAGACTAGTGAATGTCCCAAAAAGTGACATGTCCCACTCGTACTCTTGCGATCAGTTTTACTACCAGCAAAATCAGCATCGCTATATGACAAAAGTTGAAAATTATCGGTGTGTGGATAAAATAAACCATATTCAGATGTGCCTTAATGTATCTTTAAATTCGTTTCACAACTTTTAAATGAGATTCTTTAGGACTAGACTGATATCTAGCACATAAACATACGTTGAACATAATATCTGGTCTACTTACGGTAATATATAAGAGTGAACCAATCATACCTCGATAGAGTTTTTGATCAACACTCTTACCTAATATATCTTTGTCAAGAGTAGTAGTAGTAGCCATAGGTGTGGATTTACTACTAGTACTATCCATGTTAAAACGTTTGAGTAATTCCTTTGCATATTTTCCTTGATTAATAATATGCCATTTGAGGACTGCTTAATTTGAAGTCAAAGGAAATAATTGAGTTCACCCATGTGACTCATCTCAAACTCGTTTTTCATGGTATTAGCAAACTCTTGACATAGATTATTATTAGTATAACCAAAAATTATATCATCAACATATATTTGTATGATTAAGATATCATTCTTAACTCTCTTAATAAACAAGGTAGTGTCTACTTTACCTATTTCAAATCCTGTTTCTAAAAGAAAAGTTTTCAGACGATCATACCAAGCACGAGGTGCTTGTTTAAGACCGTATAAAGCCTTTTTCAATTTATAAATATGATCTGGAAATTGTTCATGTTTGAAACCTGGTGGTTGTTTAACATAAACATTTTCTTTAATAAACCCGTTAAGAAAGGCACTTTTAACATCCATTTGATAGAGTATAAAATTCATGAAACAAGCAAATGATAATAAAATACGAATTGATTCTAGTCTAGCAACAGGAGCATATGTTTCATCAAAATCTATACCTTCTTCTTGATTATACCCTTGAGCAACTAATCTAGCTTTGTTCCTTACAACTTGTCCTGATTCATCTAACTTATTTTTAAATACCCATTTGGTACCAATAATAGTCTGATCAGGAGGTCGTGGAACTAAATCCCATACATCATTCCTTATAAATTGGTTTAATTCATCTTGCAAGGCATTCATCCAAAATTCATTCTCACAAGCTTCTTGTATATTTTTCAGTTCAAAATCCGACAAGAATGCTGTATGAGAAATCATATTAACATGTGATCGTGTCTGAATACCATGGGAGATGTCACCAATTATTAAGTCATGAGGATGATCTTTAACTTCAACAAAAGATTTTGGTAAAGTTGAAGATATCACAATAGGATCAGTCGACTTGACAGGTTCTTCAGTCAACTGCTTTACTTTAGTCGACTAGAAGTCCTTATCAGTCGACTTATCAGCCAGACTAGTTTGTTCTAAAGATTTAATCACATTATTTAAAGGTAATGAGTCAGTTTCATCATCTTTATTTAAATTTGATGAAGGCAGAGATTCATCGAATGTAACATGCATTGACTCTTCAATAGTCATTGTAGACTTATTGAAAATTATATATGCTTTACTCCTATTTGAGTATCCTAAAAAGATACCCTCATTAGATCTAGGATCAAATTTGTCTAAATTATCTTTTGTGTTTAGAATAAAACATTTACAACCAAATGTCTTAAAATAAGAGACTTTAGGAATTTTGTTAAAAAACAACTCATAACGAGTCTTCTTTAGCTTAGGTCTTATAAGAATTCTATTTAAAACATAACAGCTGTAGCAACAGCTTCAGCCCAAAAGTGCTTTGGTAAATTGCTTTCAACAAGCATGGTACGTGCCAATTCTTGCAAAGTCCTATTCTTCCTTTCAACCACTCCATTTTGTGGTGAAGCTCTAGGAAATGCAAATGAATGTGTTATACCATTCTTGTTGCAATATTCTGTAAATGTTTCATTCTCAAATTCTCCACCATGATCACTTCTAATAGTGACTATGGTTAGAGATCTTTGATTTTGAATACGTTTACAAAAATATGCAAATTCATCAAAAGCATCATTTTTATGTTTTAAAAAGAATGTCCAAGTGAATCTTGAAAAATCATCTACTAAAATAAATATATATCTACTTTTATTTAAAGAAGCAACTCTAGTAGGGCCAAATAAATCCATATGAATTAATTCGAGCGGCCTACTAGTAGAAATTACTTCTTTTGTTTTAAAAGTGGATTTGATTTGTTTTCCTAGTTGACATGCATCACATAACTTATCCTTTTTAAAGGATAGTTTTGGCAGTCCTTTAACTAGGTTATACTTAGATAATTTTGAGAGATTCTTCATGTTCACATGTCCAAATCTTCTATGCCAAAGCCAAGATTCATTGTTAGAAGCTATTAAACAAAAATCACTTGAAAACTCAATTGTATTCAAACATAATTCATAAATATTATTTTTATGAAAACCTTGAAAAATGATATTTTGCATAGTAGAGTCATAAATCAAACATGCATCTTTTTCAAATACTATTTTATACCCTTTATCACACAATTGACTAATACTTAATAGATTATGCTTTAATCCACTAACTAACAATACATTTTCTATAGTGGGGTTAGAATTTTTACCAACCATGCCGATTCCTATGACTTTTCCTTTGTTGTTATCACCAAAGGTAACTGTTCCTCCATCGATGCTTTGGATGGTAGATAGAAGGTTGGCATGTCCTGTCATATGTTTTGAACATCCGCTGTTGAGTATCCAGCGATCTTTCTTGGGTACCTATAAAATATTCAAGGTAAATATGGTACCTTTTTTTTGGGTCCAAAACATATTAGTTTGGGGGAAACCAAATCCATAAAGAGTTTGATTTTCCTCCATAAGCAGGAATATAATTAATAGAATTACACACATTTAATACATATGAATTAATATACGCAATTCTATCATTCTGATTTAAGTTGACTAGAACCCATACAAACTTGTTTTGTCCAGTCGACTGTACAGTATCCTTCAGTCGACTTCTAGTATGAGGCAGTCGACTGGATGATACACTAGGTCGACTTATATGAGGTTTTGATCTTGTTGAATAAGATTCAATTCCTCTGGACAGACGACTGATAGATGGGCTCAGTCGACTTAACCGAACATCAGATTTGCTTTTATCACTAAAATTTACTATCTTAGGCTTTTCAAAAAATTCATATAATTTGTGTGTAACACTAGAAATAGATGCTGATTTGTTTCTACTAGTGTTTTTAGAAGAAGATTCTTTCATAGAAGAATTTTTGAAACCAAGACCGTATTTTTGACTAGATTTTACTTGATGATGAAGGACATCATTTAAATTCTCTTTGCCTTTGTTAAACTTAGATACGTTCTTAGATATCTCTTCATAATTCTTTTTGAGAGATTCAAGATCAGTATCTAAACTTGCAATGCGAGAATTTAAAGATTTCACTTCTTTATCAAGGTTAAGATTTTCTTGAGAAAGTGTTTGATTAACTTTCTCTAGATTCTTAACTCTAATCTTTTCCTTTTTTAACTCTTGAAATATTTCATTAAAGGCATCAAGTAAATCTTCTGAATCGAAGTTATTACTTACATGATCTTGTGAAGCCATAAAGCACATATTTGCAACTTCATTGTTTTCATCCGTTTCTTCTTCGGAAGACGAATCACTATCATCCCATGTTGCTTGATAAGCCTTCTTGTTCTTGACAAGCTTATTCTTTGAGTATTTGTCCTTCTTGAAGTTGGATGGTTTTCCCTTGTTCTTTGCATTTTCTAGGGGACAATCCTTCTTCATGTGACCTGTTTTATTGCATCTGAAACAAGTAGGAGGATCATTAGAATCTCTATTTTTGGAATTAAACTTACCCTTCTTTAAGAATTTTTTGAATCTTCGAGTGAACATTGCTATTTCATCTTCTTCCTCATCTTCCGAGTATGTCATGGCTTTAAAAGCCAATGATTTCTTCTTTGCTTGGTGTGATTCTGCATCCTTCTTTCGATCTTCAAGTTGAACCTCGTATTCCATGAGATTTCCCACAAGATTCTCAAGAGAAAGTTGTGACAAATTATTTGCTTCTTCTATTGCCGTAGTCTTCTTTTCCCATTCTGGAGTGAGTGCACGAAGGATTTTTCTAACCATCTCTGCTTGAGTGTAAGTCTTTCCAAGTGCCACAAGAGAGTTTGTGATATCAGTAAATCTGGTGATCATCTCGGATACAGTTTCATTGTCCTTCATTCGGAACATCTCAAACCTGTGAACAAGAACAGAGATTTTAGACTCTTTCACTTTATTTCAAACTGTTTTGACTCTTTTTGTTGTTTTTGAAAAACACACATTATAAAATAGTGAGTGTATGTGTGTGTGACAAGGCTTTACAACAAACTAAGACTCAACAAAAGTAAAATTACATTGTTTACAAAACATGACAATTTATTGACACATTTGAGCTCGAGTCTTGAGTCTTGAGTCTTGAGTCTTGAATGAAGCTTTAACCATGTCTTTATCTGGAGCTTTTGTGCTTGTTCTTTTGTTCAGCTGTATAGTAGTAAGTCCTTTGTGTATAGCACCTGTAAGTTTAGCATAGATACATGTGCAGTGTGTTGTGATCATCAAAATCAAGAATCAACATGGAGTTTACCAATGAAGGGTGCAAACTCTCCACTCAAGAAAGACAACTAAAGTAAATTTGTTATTTATCCATTTTGTTTTTTTTTATAAAGGTGCAATGAGGAGTGATGTGAATGTTTGCAAGTGTACAAAATCGCAACAAGTAGTATAGTTAAGTGAAAAGAGTGTCGAACCCACAATGACTAATTATTTTACTGAGTACCGAAACTACTTGATGAATTACTATTTGGAAAATCGAAATTAATAAAGTAAACAACTAAATTAAATTAATCTAAAAATCTAACTAAATTAATTAAAGGGCGCAGAATCTGAAATTTTTGTGATTTGTTAATAGCAAAATTAATTCTAGGGATTTTGATTTCACCTAGTTCATCCCACACAATTTATAATGAAAAAAAAGGGTGTGAGCAACTTGCTCATTTAGTAAATAAGCAATTGATGATGGGGCATACATGTGATTGGAAAATTCTTAAAATGGTTAGTTGTCCAATGTTTCACATGCATGCCACATAATCAGTTGCTCATTTACTAAATGAGCAAGTTGCTCATATCCCTTTTACCCATTTATAATTCCATATGAATAAGAAGATTATTTTTCCAAGTTATAGACTAAAATTCCCTAAGTATTCAATGCTTTCTCTCGAACAACACCAAAAATATCTCCAACTAACAGTTTGTCATAGTTCATGCACAAATTTAATTAATTGAAGACTCATTAAGTTCTGTGAATTTCTTAACAGTCATATCAATCGCGGTAAATTATCTCTAATTTCGCTCAATCAATGGGGTTTAATTTTATAGTTCTAAATTACAAATTACTTCTCGGTCTCTCCATGATCCAAATAATCATACAAAATTTGGCCAAACAATTGCAAGCATTAAGAACAAAAATCAAACACACAACCATGGAAAAATAGAAAAATAATATGAAATTAAAATTTGTGTTATCAAAACTAGGGTACATCGAAACCCTAGAAAAATAAAATTTAGTTGATAATAAGTTTGCAACTAACAAATACTGTCTTGGATTGCATAATAAAATATTATAGAAAGAAAAGAGATACAACAGGAACTATTTTTGTAAAAGAAATTGCAAACCGAGATGCCTCGAATTGCGTGCCCGAACAAGTCAACAGCTCTTTCTCTCTCTTCTCTGTCCCTGTCTTGTCTTGTTTCGAACACAACACCCTGCCACATCAGCGTCGAAGCCACGGAATTTTTTCCCAGAGTGCCCCACTTTTTGAAAGTTTTCCCCAAACTACCCTACTTTTTTTTAAATTTCCAAACCATCCTCCCACTCGGTCTTTGAAAGACTGAGTTTGGTTAAAACTAACTCGATTTTTCAAAGACCGAGTGTTAGTCTTGGATTTTTCGAATTCTAACACTCTGTCTTTGAAAAATCCGAGTTATTTTTAACTAAGCTCGGTCTTTCAAAGACCAAGTGGATTATTTTGGTAAATACTTTCGAAAGTGGGTTAGTTTGGTAAATACTTTCAAAAAGTGGGTCATTTTGGTAACAAGTTCCACAATTGGAGGGTGGCGGTGCCCTATCAAGCCAGAGAAGGAAGTTGATATCCTTTTAGCTTTTCCATTGATTTAATACCAAATGGAGATAATAAATAAACACACAAGATAGTCTTCCCACAAAACCTATCATAATCAAGATTTGATAGTACTAATAAATCTAACTACACTACATAATGTCTAATATTCTAATTTGGATTTCACATCAGTCACTAATAATTAAGATTCTTGTATTTCATATTTTCCCTTCTATAATTCATTTCTTGCATATGAGAACACCTCCGTTCTCATTCATTCTTGTTTATTTTGTTCATTTTTTGCTATTTAGAATAAATATCTTTTACTTTTTAAGCTGAGTTATGCGATGGAGGAAACTGTGCAGCTTCTAGATAGTACGTATGTTGCATGCGTCTCTTCATTTCATATACAAATTTTAAGTAATAACATATTTTGAAGATACTGGGAAAATTGCCTGTGTATATATATACTAGTATAATGTACTTGAGATGCACATCTGAACAGTAAAATTATCAAATTAAATGAATATGTATTGGAAAAGAAAAAAAATAGTTTATATTTAAATGTTTTGATTTGGGCTACACGTGCGGTGTACATTTATATTTGTTGGATATAGTTTGGACGTGTATTATACGTGTTTATATAGTTACAAAGTTAGGATTTGTTTGTTACAAACCCCAACTCTCCAATTAAAATAGTATATATATATATATATATATATATATATATATATATATATATATATATAGGGCCGGCCCCACCCTTGAGGTGGGTGAGGCAGCCGCCTGAGGCCCCTGACATTTTTGAGATTTTAGGGGTCCCCAAATTTGTAATTCCTTTGTAAATATAGACACGTATTTTGCGCGTAAAAAAATACTGTTTTAGGGGTTTAAAAATAATTATTTGAACCTTTAATTTTTTTATTAAAAAGATATGGGTTTAAGCTTGAAGACTGGAATTGAATTTAGGACTTTAAATTTGGGTAATTTAAAACAAATTTATATATTTTGCATATTTTGCTTGTAACAATGTGTAAATTTTTTATATACATATATGTTGGTTTTGTTTTGTTTTGTTTTTTTTTTTTTGTTTTATTTTGTTTTTGTATACATTTTTAAGTTACATTTTTTTTGGGTGGATAAAATGAAAGTCAATCGGACAAATATACAAGCCTTTCATCTTTCTAATCTAGTAAAAAATATGCCTCATTTAACATCTTTGTAACCCATCTATTTAGACAAATTGTAAATAGAACAATTACATATTGTTTTCTCATTCATGTATTTTTATATTTTAAATTTCTTACCATTTTTAGGCATGGAGAATAAAATCTGTTAAAGCCCTCTATATGATTCCCTACAGCAGGAAAAAATAGTCTAAATTATTGATTGGGATGAGTAGCATATTTAAAATTCAAGAAGATCATACAAGAATATGTATCTCAAAGGAAGTTATTACCAAAATGACCCACTTTTTGAAAGTATTTACCAAACTGAACCACTTTTGAAAGTATTTACCAAAACAACACACTTGGTCTTAGAAAGACCGAGCATAGTTAAAAATAACTCGGTTTTTCAAAGACCGAGTGTTAGAATTCAAAAAATCCAAAACTAACACTCGGTCTATGAAAAACCGAGTTAGTTTTAACTAAACTCGGCCTTTCAAAGACCGAGTGGGATGGTTTGGGAATTTAAAAAAAAGTAGGACAGTTTGGGAAAAACTTTCAAAAAATGGGGCAGTTTGGGAAAAAATTCGAAGCCACGTCAGCGTCGAAGCACGAGGTTGGCGTCGACAGCAGGGTCCCTGTGCTCTGGGTCCCGCGTCTGACGTCACGTAGCCTGGCTCATGTGCCTACTTCTCCTTTGTCTTGAACCACACGCCAAGCGGATGACGTCACGCCACGTCCTTCTGTCTCCTCGTCACGAGCACAGCACCGAAGATGGCGTAGTTGGTTTTTTATTTATTTATAGAAAATAATAAGGACTAGCCGTCGCTCTTCCCCTTGTTAAGCGCTATCTTTGTAGCTTCTCCTTGAGTTGTATTTATAGAGCACGGAAGAGAGATTTAGGGTTTATTTTTGCAGAAAAACCCCTCTTCTTCATTTATTTGTTTCCTTACGTAATTTGCTCTTTATTTCTTGCTCCTTTTTCTTTTCTTTCTTTCTCTTCAAACACGTGCTGCACACACAAAATAAAATCAGAAATTAGGATTTAAATATAAAAATAAAAATAAAAATAAATTAATTAGTTTAAAATTAATTAAACTAATTAAAAAACATATTAACTCATTTAAACCGTTTTAAAATTGGTTATTGCATTTTCACACGGCAATTAAAATTTAAAATTCAACAAAACAATAAAATTTAATAAATCATTATGTTTGTTTTGTTCGTTGATTTTTACAAAAAATATTCACCTTTCACCTTTTTGCATCAAAAAAAATCTTATTCCTTCAAAAAAATTTAATTAACTGAAAACTATGGAAATAAGGTGAATTATAAACAAGATAGACGAATACAAGCAATTTTTATAGATAAATGAGTACAAATATTTGTACAAAAATTGGACACATTAGGAGACAAAGTGGATATAAAATAAATGATTAGCTTGGATTAGAGTTTTGAAAACTTCATGTATTTCATTTTGGTTGAAATAATAATAAGAGGTATTTTAATTGCGAACAAGTCTCAGACAAATAAATGTTCAGATTATTGGTATTGTAGATATCTTCATACCTGCACTTGCGTTAACACTGTATTTAGACATGCTCATGCATAACTAATATAAAAGAGTTCTTAGGTTCGATTCCAGACACCGTCAGAAAATTTTTTAAAAAATACTTTTTTAAAAAAAATGTGCATTGCACGTATAAAAAAACTAGTATATCTATATAATAAAACACAAAGAAAGCTATCAAGTGGCTCTCCTTCAATCCCCCCAAAATCAAAGGCTCAGATCTAACCTCGCAAAACACATTTTTTATCCCAAAAGTTTCCCCCCAAAACTCAAATTCAAATCCCACACCCAAAACAACTTCTTTATTTATTTAATTTTTTTTCTCTCTCTCTCCTATTCAAAATATTAAGAAAATAAAAATTTACAAAAATTTAAAAAAAATAAAAAACTTAAAATTTTAAAAATAAAAAAAATCAATAAAAAATCAAAGACTTATAAAACAATTATAAAAAATTACAAAAAAAATTATCAAAATTTTAAAAAAATTTAAAACAAAATAATTAAAAAAATATTTTAAAAAAAAAAATTAAAATAAAAACTTTAAATTTTTTTAAAAAAAATAATAAAACACAAAGAAAGCTATCAAGTGGCTCTCCTTCAACCCCCCCAAAATCAAAGGCTCAGATCTAACCTCACAAAACAATTTCTTCCTCCCAAAAATCCCCCCCCCCCCCCCCCCCCAAAACTCAAATTCAAATCCCCCCACCCAAAACAATTCTTTTATTTATTTAATTATTTCTCTCTCACTCTCTCTCTCTCTCTCTCTCACCTATTCAAAAAAATTAAGAAATTAAAATTTTAAAAAAATTTAAAAAAATAAAAAACATAAAAAATTTAAAAATAATTCAAAAAATCAAAAAAATCAAAAACTTATAAAAAAAAATTGTAAAAAAGTAACAAAAAAAATTATCGAATTTTTTAAAAATAATTTTTAAAAAATTAATTTAAAAATTATTTTAAAAAAAATTTAAATAAAAAATTTAAAAATTTAAATTTTTTTAAAAATTTTTAAAATTTAAAATTTAAAATTTAAAATTCAAATATTTGATAATTTTGAAATTTTGAAATTTTGAAAATTTAAAATTTTGAAAATTTGAAAATTTGAAAATCTCAAAGCAAATCCAATGTCGAACCCCAATCAAGAGGTCGTCGCTGATATCCGATTTGCTGCTGATTCCGTGTCGATGACTCCCCTCTACCAAATCGAGTGCGGATATCAAGCAACTCCGTATCGGCGATTCATTTCCACCAAATCGAGAGCCTCTATATGCGATGTGACGACTCTAATTTCATCTCATTAACCGAATTCTCATTCTAATTTTTAATTTTGTGTGTGCAAGGGATTATTCAGTTTTTTGCTAACTCGAATTTTGTGTGTGCATGGGATCTAAGTTCAGAGAGGTATAATTGTTTTATTTTTGGGTTTAAAAAATTTTAATTTCGTGATTTATTTGATGAGTTTTTTATTGGTTTTGATTTAAGGTGTACGCAAATGAGAGATGGATTATTTGGTGGCCTCAATTTGGGCTTCCAAACCATAGCAGGATATGTAAGCTGACCAGCAACCTAAAATAACTTGGCAAATATGCAATATTAATTTTTTTACTACAAGAGAAAATACTATCGTGAAGTGTTCCCTTCACTTGTTATTAGAAACCATGGATAACATAACATATAAGAACTTTTAGTGTATGTTGTGATATATAGGATTGGGATGACTGGAGTTTACCAGTGAAGGGTGTAAACTCTCCGCTCAAGAAAGACAGCTAAAGTAAATTTGTTATTTATCCATTTTTTTTATAAAGGTGCAATGGGGAGACAAAGTGGAGATATAAGAAATGATTAGTTTGGATTAGAGTTTTGAGATCTTTGTGTATTTCATTTTGGTTGAAATAATTGTAACGCCCCGCCCCAATACTCAGACAATACAACTGCCCACCACAGGCTGCCTCTCAAAAGGTGGTTAACCAATTAGGTGACTCTTGATCATAGGCAATTATATTTATACTCAAACTATTTTTGTACATTTCCAATATGGGACTATATTCCCAAATCTTCCCTCTCAAATCAAATCCCAATCAAATCTTTCCTGGATGACATCATCCAATTCAAACAACTTTTGTTTTTCAAACCGTGGGCCATTTTCTTCCATAACTGGATTTTTTAATGCAAATCCCCTATAGAATTATTCTATAGGACAGCCCCCCAAATTCTTTATATATATATGTTTATTTCAGAAATACATAGTATTACATACACTACACCTTAGAAATCAGCGTCCTCGATGAGTACGGGGCACACATCTAGTGTAGGATCCGCCTTTCTAGCCGATGTGGCGTTGTCCTCGATCCCGGAGATCAATCACTCTCAACACCGCAGATCGAATACCCGGCTATCAATCACTCTCAACACCGTAGATCATACCCGATCCCGGAGATCAGTGACTCTCAATACCGCAGAATATACCCGACCCCGAGATCAATGACTCTCAATACCGCAGAATAGTCCTGTCCCAATACTCAGACAATTTTAATATTTTTAGAAGACAAATTAGATACTATGTAGTATAACTGCCTACCATAGACTGCTTCTCAAAAGGTGGTTAACCAATTAGGTGACTCTTGATCATAGGCAATTATATTTATACTCAAACTATTTTTGTACATTTCCAATATGGGACTATATTCCCAAATCTTCCCTCTCAAATCAAATCCCAATCAAATCTTTCCTAGATGACATCATCCAATTCAAACAACTCATTTTGTTTCTCAAACCGTGGGCCATTTTCTTCCATAACCGGATTTTTTTATGCAAATCCCCTATAGAAATATTCTATAGGACAACCCCCCAAATTCTTTATATATATATATTTATTTCAGAAATACGGGGTATTACAATAATAATAAGAGGTATTTTAATTACAATAGTGGTTATGGGATTAGAGGAAGCTCTATAAAACATTTATGATAATGTCCTTTCATAACTACAAGTATGTAAACGTGATGTTGAAGTTAAAAAAAACTCTATGCATTGTTTCTAACAAACCATATGCATTCCAGGTAAGTTCAAGCTAATGATCAAAAAGGCGATGGTTGAGCTTAAAGGTAGATATACTGCTTCCTCATATAATATGTTTGCTACTTCAATTAATTTGTTGGACCTCCAAAACTATTTTATATAATCAAACCAGGTGCACCGTTTCGAAGATGTGCTGCAGACACGTGTCAACGGGCAAACCTAGTATATATGATAAAGTGTGTGGTGTGTGTGGTTACTGCCTTATTCCAAAAAAAAAAAAAAATCCTAATAAAAGGTTCAAGCTAAATAATTAAAACCGGCAATTATTAATTTTCTCTAAGACCAATTTGCAAAAACACCTAGGTACACATTTACACAAAATTACTTTCTAAACATTCATTCCATCGGCCTTTATAAAGATGCAATTTCCATTTAACCCAGTCCTGCACTGCCAAAATTTCCGTTCCCAATAAATAGGAGCAGTTTAATTCCCAAACTCCCAGTCTTCACTCCCTCTCTCTCATTCGTCTAACAACGATGCAGCGGTACCCTGCCTCTCGCCTTATCGTGTTCCTCCTCCTCGTCTTCTCCTTCCTCTCAGTTCTTGTGACCTGCGAGTCGTCGTCGTCTTCTCTGTACTCGTCCAAGTTGTCGGGGATTATCATACCGGGATTCGCGTCGACTCAGCTTAGGGCTTGGTCGGTTCTCGATTGCCCTTATTCGCCTCTCGACTTCAACCCTCTCGATGCCGTTTGGCTCGATACCACCAAGGTATAATTACGATCATACCCCTTATCATTGATTTAGCGATTTATTTATTAATCATTTAGAAATTAGCTAAATGTGTGTCGGTATCAGTTTATTTTGTTGATTTGAGATAAATTAATTAGTGAGGGGGAATCCTATGGTCGCTTGCATTGGGATTAAAACAAAGTTTGATTGGATACATATATCAGTAGGATTCTCTTTAAGTTCAGGTAGAGGAATGCGACACCAAGGTAAATTGTGTCGCTTATAGGTAGAAGTAACTAAGGTGTTTTGCTAGTGAGAAATCTCAAGGTATATTACCATTTCGGAGCCTTAAAAAGTAGCATGCCTGTAGTCATTAAGGTGTTTCTGTGTTGTTTGGTTTGTTCCTTTTTACCGAGTAGTGAATGTAATTGATTGGCCGTTTGTGTGATAGGAGATTTAGTGTTTGATGAAATGGGTTATTGAATTTATTTGGTGTACTTAGTTACTAGGAAAGTTGCCTTCTCTCTCACTTTTGTGTCGAGGCATTGAATAGTGATTTAGTATTAGTACTGGCTATGAGGTTCTGCTTCTTTGTATGTAGAATTAGAAATATAGAAAAATAAGTGTAGTTATAGCTCAGATGGTAAAGGGGTGGGATGGGTAAAGTGGGTCTGAACTCTGGGGTTTGAGACTAAGCTATGATAGCCCTTATTAACCAAAAAAAAGTGTAGTTGCAGCTAATTTATCGATAACCATGTGGAGCCACTGGGTAGTTGGTCGGGCCGTGGTTGTTGGAGTGTTTCTACATCTTTATATAGACAAGCTGGACTCCCTTGGATTATTTACATCTTTTTGTACAAACTGAAATGTGTATATGTAAATTCGAAAGTGTGCATTAATGACTAACTATGAATTGTACATAGTCTATGATTATATAGATGCATATAGCTGTAGGATTATTTTAAATGAAGGTAGGGGAATTCGACATGAAGGTAAACTGTGTCACCTATAGGTAGAAGTAAATTAGGTTTTTGCTAGTGAGAAATCTCAAGGTATATTACCTTTTGGGAGACTAAATGGTTGAGATACTTCTAGGTGTCTTGCCTCTGAAATGAAAAATTTTCTGGATAGAGCATAGGTAGGATAGATAGAGGTATCTGGATGCCTCCACATACTTCGGCTTGCCTTTGCTTAGTTCTGTTTCTGTTTCTGAACATGGTTTAAGGTGTGTATAACCGTGTCGGTAGGAATTCTTTCTCGTTGGAGCGTTTCTGTGTTGTATGGTTTGATCATGTTCTTAGAAGTGATTGTAGTGGATTTGATATTTGTGTGATAGGGGATTCAGTGTTTGATGAAATCGGCTACTTAATTTAATTGGTGTACTAGTTAGGGTCTTGGAAAATTGTCTTCTCTCTTACTTTTGTGTCTGAGGGATTGAATAGTGGTTGGTTGGATGCCAAGGAACGATTAGTACTGGCTACGAGGTTCTGGTTTGTTGTATGTACAATTAGAAATATAGGATAGTAAGTATAGTTGTAGCTAACCACTGAGTTGTAGATGGTAAAGGGGTGGGATGAGTAAAGGGGGTCTCGGGTTCGAGACTAGGCTAGGATATAGCCCCTTATTAACAAAAAAGAAAGTGTTGTTACAGCTGATTTATCACTAACCATGTGGAGCCACTTGGTAGTTGGTAGGGGCTGTGGTTGTTGCAGTGTTTCTACATCTTCAGATAGACAAGACAAGTGGGGAGTGCCTTGGTGCTTGTGTAAAAACTGAAATGTGTATATGCAAATTTGAAAGTGTGCATTCATGGCTAACTATGAACTGTACATAGTCTATTCTTATTTAGATGCTATTTTCTTCAATTATCTTATGAAAATTTCATTTTGACATTCAAATTTCAGCTTCTTTCTGCTGTAAATTGTTGGCTTAAATGTATGTTGCTGGATCATTACAATCAAACGGATCATGCCGAATGCAAATCAAGGCCAGACAGTGGCCTTTCTGCTATTACAGAACTGGATCCAGGGTATATTACAGGTAGTGCTTACTTGAATTTATTTTTTCTGCGTTTCAGTTTGATACTGTTGCTTCAGTTTTTGTTACTTTTCTATGATTAGTATCTTTGTATACCTTTTCATTGGTTGATCATCTTTTTTTAAAAATAAAGTTTTGTACATTTGTTGTCATTGTCAATTATTTCAGGTCCTCTTTCTTCTGTGTGGAAAGAATGGCTTAAATGGTGCATTGAATTTGGCATTGAGGCTAACGCTATAATTGCTGTTCCATATGATTGGAGATTATCACCATCAATGCTGGAGGAGCGAGACCTTTACTTTCATAAATTAAAGTTTGTATATCTCTGTCTTATTCCATTGTTAATATTGCACATCTATTCTCTTGCAAAAAAAAATGCACATCTACTTCCTTTCAATTAACTGTTTGAGATCTGACTAAGTTGTCTACTGGTGGAGAGGACCTAAGCGATCCTATCCTTTATCCTAGCTTGGTACACACAACAAAAAGATTTCAGACTACCCTACATTCAAATATATTTGTTGCTATGATAAGTTGTATGGACCAAATAACTGCATACTAGTTACATCAATGTCATTAATTATTGTAAGGGTCTGGATCCTTTTCTTTTTAGGGAGGTTGAGTAGGGGGGAAATTTTCTTATTTCAAAATGTATTATGTGCTTGCCTAAATTGAAATTCCAGGCCATCAATTTTTGGCTTAATTATGTCTTTCTAGATTACCTTTTAATAAAACTTTTTGGAGCTTTGCTAAATTTGTGTTTAAGAAGCAATTTTGCCATGACATAATATATATATATATATAGAGAGAGATTGCAAACCACTGAAGTCGTTGTTGGGAACAATGGTTTCAGGCTTAATATAACCAAAGCCGTTGTTCCCAACAACGGCTTATAACCTAAGCCGTTGTTGGGAACAACGATTTTAGTAGTTTTCACACCCGTTTTCACGGCACCCGTTTGCAATGGAGCTTTGCTCATATATATATATATATCTATATAATAAAACACAAAGAAAGCTATCAAGTGGCTCTCCTTCAATCCCCCAAAAACCCAAAAATCAAAGGCACATATCTATCCTCACAAAACACATTTCCCCCCAAAAGTTTCTCCCCAAAACTCAAATTCAAATCCCCCCCCAAAACAACTCATTTATTTAATTATTTCTCTCTCTCTCTCTCTCTCTCTCTCTATATATATATATATATATAAAATAAAACACAAAGAAAGCTATCAAGGGGCTCTCATTCAATAGGGTTAAAATCAATAGTCCAGATCTAACATCACAAAAAAAATTTCCCGCCCAAAAGTCCCCCCCAAAACTCAAATTCAAATCCCCCCAAAACAACTCCTTTATTTATTTATTTATTTCTCTCTCTCTCTCTCACTCATTCTCTCTCCATTTACTCAGAATTTTATATTTTCAGATTTCAGGTTTGTAAATTTTCAGATTTTTTGTGCATTTTTTATTGCTCATGTTACATTGAAAATAGCAAATATCTCATCAACAGTTAAATTTTATCATTTTCCACACTCAAAGTTCTAAGAAGTTGGATTTTACACCCCTATGTATAATTATTTTTCAACACATACTAATGGAAACATGGACTTTTATTTACAACTAATTATTGTTTTACTATTCAAACTTGAGCTACATAATTGTTGTTTTACTGTTTACAAGACTTTCATATGCTGTATCGTTCCGAAGACGTGCTGTAGGCACGTGTCAACGGGCAAACCTAGTATATATATATACTAGGTTTGCCCGTTGACACGTGCCTACGGCACGTCTTCGGAACGGTGTACATTATTTGATCATATAAAATAGTTTTGGAGGTCCAGCAAATTAATTGAAGTAGCAAACATATTATATGAGAAACTTTTGGGGGTCCAGCAAAAAACATATTATATGATTTTTTATGATTTTTTTTGAATTATTTTTAAAGTTTTTAAAATTTTAATTTTTTTAAAAGTTGTAAAAATTTTATTTTCTTAATTTTTTGAATAGAAGAGGGAGAGTGGGGGAGAGAGAAAAAAAGTAATTAAATAAATATAGGAGTTGTTTTAGGGGGGATTTGAATTTGAGTTTTGGGGGGGAAAAATATGTTTTGTGAGGTTAGATCTGGGCCTTTGATTTTTTGGGGGATTGAAGGAGAGCCACTTGATAGCTTTCTTTGTGTTTTATTATATAGATATAGTCCCCTTCTGTTGTGCACTAGGCCGCCGTGTGCACTCGGCCTTCCCGCCTTCGTACTGACGATCCGAACCGTTCACATTGATCTACACATCTAAATTAGTCTAATTATGTAAAATCAAATCATTTGAAATTAATTTGCCCATCCATTGAAGTGTTATAAAATTGTATGGTTGAAAATTGTTATTTTTTATAGTCACATGATGGATGGGCAAATGAATTTCAAATGAATTGATGTGTAGATCCATGGGCATATTTAGACTAATTTAGATATGTAGATCCATGTGAACGGTACGGATCGTCATACGAAGCCGGGAAGGCCGAGTGCACAATGGAAGGGGACTCTCTCTCTCTCTCTCTCTCTCTCTCTCTCTCTCTCTCTCTATATATATATATATATATATATATATATATATGCGCAAGTTATGTTTTATACAATAAAAAATGATTGTTTCTTGTGTATTATCTAGTACTATGTGTACATTCCAAGGTATTTTTGAAGACTTTCAAAGAAGCATTTTGCTAGAATCTGCAATTCAATAGTGGAGTAGATCTGAAGGTTCATTTCAGAACTAGTGAAGTTTATTTTGTGTTTTCGTTTTTGAATATTGCAGGTTAACTTTTGAAACAGCACTTAAACTCCGTGGTGGCCCCTCCCTGGTTTTTGCTCATTCTCTGGGAAATAATGTTTTTCGCTATTTCTTGGAATGGTTGAAGCTGGAAATTGCACCAAAGCATTATATCCAATGGCTTGATGAACATATACATGCATATTTCGCAGTTGGTTAGTTTAAAATGTTTTTAAAATATGTATTGCCTTCCTTTTCTAATAATTACATCTACAATATATAATCATCTTTCCTTTTAATGAATAATTACATACCAGGTTCTCCACTTCTGGGTACTACAGAATCTGTCAAGGCCAGCCTTTTTGGATTCACATTTGGTCTGCCAGTTGCTGAGGTAGCTATATGCTTATCAGTCACTTGCCTAGTGTACCTTGTTGTATTTCGTTTTCCATTTTTTGTAAAGAAGAGAGAAATGTTGAGGTGGATGAGTGACAATACCATTACTAGATTGGATATAGAAAAAGTCCGTATCTGAAATGTTAGAGCTAGCTAAATCTTAGAAAATGAGAATTACTTTAGATGATTTGTGTTACGATCTGTAAATCTAATACACTAAGCACAAGAGTTTGTTGAAAATGAGAAGACACGAAGCGGCAGCGAGAAGCGCAGCAGCAGCAAGAAGCTAGCAGGCAGTCGACTGCACAGGGGTGCAGGGGTGCAGTTGACCGATGCTGATTGACAGTCGACTGTCCACTGTGCAGTCGACTGTGCAGATTCTCTGACTTGGGGGACTTCTATTGCAGTCGACTGCACATACAGTCGACCGTATCGAGCGGTTGGTTATTATTTGGGTTGCAGGTTTGAATCCTTTTAGGCTGATTTGTGTTTATCTTTAGGATTTACTTGGGGGCTATAAATATAGATGTAAATCCTAAGGTTTTGGAGTATATAACTAAACAACATCATGAGAGTTTTTGTGCCGAGTGCTGTCAAAGGTGAGAGAGACAAATTAGAGATTGATCTCTTTTGTATCTTTGTATTTCTTGAGTAAGAAGTATTAGTTAGCTCTGCATATCATTTGTTGTTATGTTTGTGAGATCTTCGTTTGTGGTTATATCATGTTATTGGTGCATCAAAGTCTTTGTGGTTATTGTTGGGCACTACAATTTGGACATGTCCAACTGAGACAAATGAGCAATGTAGTTTAGAGTGATCATGGTAGTTGACGGAGTGCTAAGGACCTAATGAGTTCTGATAAGGAAGTAAAAGTGGATAGGAATATAGGATAACAGATAATAACTTAATTTAATATTTTGGAGTGGTCATTAAGTATGTTGAATAGAGAGCCATGAGGCTAAATTTATATGAGAAGTTATATTTTACAGTATTCAATATAAGCAGCCACCCTATGAAGTCAACAGTTTCACAAAAGCATAATTTTTTAAAGAAGGTTTTATATTTTACTTTTTGCTTTTTTTTACTTTTTTTCTTTTTTGGGTCTATTATCAAAATTTGTAAGTTATTATGCAATTCTTTTATCAGGGGACTGCTCGGCTGATGTACAATTCGTTTGGTTCTTCTTTATGGTTAATGCCTTTCTCAAAGTACTGTAAAGCTGACAACATCTATTGGAAGCATTTCTTTGAGGGAAGAAAAGGTTACAGTCACAACCACCGTTGCGATGACTTGGAATTTCGTTCAAACTACTCCGGATGGCCTACAGATGTTGTGAATGTTGAGGTTCCTTCACCGAGAGGTTCCTGAATGACATCTTGGTTTTTTGTGACTAGGTTTTCGTGGTATGTGGTAAATATGAAAGGTATGTATGACATTTCTAATGATCTAGCTACTTGCAGGTAGTGACGCTTATCCATCGGTTTGCGAACTTACTCCAGATTTTACTTCTGACATGGAATGTGGAAGACCTGTTCAAATGTCCTTTTCTGCTAGGGAAGTTTCAGATGGTACTTTTTTCAAAGCAATAGAGGAGTATGATCCACATGCCAAAATACTTCTGTATCAACTTGAAAAGTGAGTTTATCATTTTCAATCTAGCTACTTCTGTGAATCAGATTCATTCAAATATTAGTTAGTATGCTTTAAGTTGCTTATTTGCTATGTTAGTCTACACTAATATTTGACGGATACTGAACTTTTTGGTATTGAAATGCATTTGTATTTGTTAACAATTTTCAATGGCGTAATATTGGTTAATGACAGTTTCTATCAGGCTGACCCAATCTTGAATCCTCTGACACCTTGGGATAGACCTCCGTTAAAGAATATTTTCTGCATCTATGGAGTTGATACAAAAACTGAGGTAACTCGAGTTTTTATTTTCTGATTATAATTTATGACCCTTTACTCATTTGTGATTTCTCTAGATAATGTGTGTAACTCCTTTCCTTTTCTGTAAATATATTGCATTCTTCCTTAGTTGCTCATTTTGAGTGTGTTCTTTTGTTGATAAATTTACTGTAATTTGATCATTATATCACACAATGGATTGCTTATGCTGTCCTACTAGTTATGGAATTCTATGAACCAAACATCTTGTGCTACTCTGACCGACATGGTATTTCTAAGTTCAAATGACATCTTTTTTACTATAATCTTAAGTGTTAAATATGTTGAATTGCATGTTGATGACATTGTATGAATAGGCTGTTCCTGCTTTATCTAGACACTGAAATCATCTGTGAATACTGATTCTTATGGTTATTATGAAGACTTTAGGGTGAATATTTGAATTTGCTTTATTACTGGTGCAATTCTTTAAGTTTTTGTATCATTATTGTTATTGTATAATGTATATTTTCCCCCATACATTCCCATCATTGGGGCTTTTAGCTAGTAATTTTTTGGGGAAGGTTTCTCAAATTAATTTAGTTTTCCCATTTCTTTCTCCTGCATCAAAATTTAGTAAAACAACAGAAATTGGAAATATGGATACAATAAGGGAATGAAAATGTGAGCTCGTTAAGTAACTAAACACAACAGTAGC
This sequence comes from Hemerocallis citrina, assembly GCA_017893485.1. Classification (NCBI taxonomy): domain Eukaryota; kingdom Viridiplantae; phylum Streptophyta; class Magnoliopsida; order Asparagales; family Asphodelaceae; genus Hemerocallis; species Hemerocallis citrina. The sequence goes on along the minus strand of CM030363.1, from coordinate 146,875,740 downwards.
TATCACACATATACCCAAAAGATGCTTACAATTATATTGTCGAAGTTTGTATGTGAGATATTTCACTATTTTGCTTGGGCAGTTATTCATGAAATTTTTGGAAGTAGTAATTGCATGTGACGTTTTGTAGTTATTTTGGATCTTCTACATTATATTGAACTTTTTATTACTGTAGTTTCTCGGACATATCACTTTTAGATGTATTAGTCATTGGAACTGTTGTGAAACAGGTTGGGTACTATTTTGCACCCAGTGGCAAGCCATATCCTGACAACTGGATTATAACTGATGTCGTTTATGAGCACGAAGGAACCCTTTTTACAAGGTGCTCATCTTGCTACTTATCTTTTCATATAATATGGCAGACTTTTTTAAAGTTCTGTTTGTTCATGTTTTCATATAATATGGCATTTCTACATCTCCCTCCATGTCTCCACTCCGCACTTCTTACTCCCTGTCTCTCTTCCACCTCTGTTCCCTTGGTGTGCATGCATCTAGAACAGTTATGATAGTAAGCAGTATTAGTATTATATTAAACATCAATTTTGGGAGGGGAATGTGCTAAGTTGGAAGAGTAAGTGGGTTTCTTTCTGGAAATATTCTCTATCATTTCCTTGCATTCTAATCTATCCCTTATTTTCTCATCCTTTACGTATCTGAATGTCAGACATGACATAAAGAATACAGAGTAGCTAAATGCATGAACCACGAACTTGCTCGTCTACTTATTCCTCTTCAACATTTGATGTAACCTATGCATTTTGGAGGCCCTTTGTTCTCATGCAGATAGTAGATGGCTTTTATTACACAAAGACAAAACATACTTGCATCATTCTCTAATCTAAAACATGGCTGTTGGCCTTTCATATCTACATTTACTCAAGATCGCAATTTATTATTATTATTTAATATTGAAAGACGCACGAGGTTGGGAAAAAGGCTTTGTTGTTGTTGTTGTTGTATTGAAAGACACGAGAGGTACTACTTGTAATAATAATCGTATCCTCGCCTAAGAAAAATGTGAACTACAAATAATAGGTGCAAAGTATGTTAAGAGAAGCAACTTACTGCTTCCAAACTTCAGTTAGCATCCTCTAAATGTTGACATCTAATGTGCAGGTTTACTGCCTAATTGACCTTTTTAGTTTCTCCTGAGTAAAATGAATCTAAAACTATAAGATGAGTAAGTATTCTACAGTTGATCTTTTAAGCCTTTTGAAATAATAAATGTGTGCTTGACCCAACTTGTTCTTCAAAAAAGCTCTTGGTTCCCATAATTCCCTGTTATGATTTGTTACCTGTGGACTTTGTTAGTGGGTTAAAGGTATCACCAAAACTAAAAGTTAGCATAAATGTCAATGTTTTTACTGAAAGATCGCATAGTTTGTCATGCAGTGGCTCACGACAGTTGAGACTGCTTTCTAAAACAGATACAGCTTGTCTAGAAGCACTCCATCAAAGATTGTAGTTGGTTGACTTTAATATTTCAACTACCAGCAGAATCCAACATAAGCCCTGAATTTTATTCACGTCTTTATATTAAGGCTTTGTTATTGTTGTTGTTGTTGTTGTTGTATATTAATACTTATGTCTTTTTCCTTGGAAGAATTTTGATTTCCTTATGAATTGCTATGTGAATAGTGTGCATGCTTGGCTGCATGTATGATGTGTGTGATTGTCTTGATCAAGAATCTTACCAGGTGGAAAGTGAATGTCAGAACTTAAAATTTTGAATTCCATCATAAATATATGATCTCTTTGATGGCAATCGGGTCCACCGGGCCGGGCCCAACCCGTTCGGGTTTGACCCGGTTTCGGGCGGGCTTGGTTTGGGTTGGGCCAATAGCCGGGCCGGGCCGGGCCGGGTTGGGAAATGAAAAAATCGACCCGATTGACCTACAAACACATTCGGGTTGAACCCGGGTCGGGCCGGGCGGGTCGACTGGTTGGCCTATTTTTTCCCTCTTTTAACCTTAAAAAAATGTACAACAAGTATAAAAGATTTAAGATTTAAACAAAATTGTATATATTATTCATTTCAACTTCTATAAAATTCTTACAACTTTTTTTTACATACAAATACTGATAAAAAAATATACTAATTTCTTCAATTACATGTTTAAAAGGATAATCTAGAGTTCGAGATAGCCTAGAGTTTGATTGAAGAGAGGGCATTGGACTACTGTCGTGCACCTCTACTTAACCGAAACCTAGGATCTCTTCTATGTCTATGGAGGGACATCGTGAGATCCTACCATAGGATTTGGTATAATTTTGGGCTCTACATATAGGACTATTGGAGGTCGGCATAAAATACTGGTGGAATTTTATCCACTTTGACTACAGTCACTACCTCGTGATCTAGACATGGTAAAAGTGTATGTGAAATGAAATAATTTCTAATGTTTTACTAGTGTATGTAAAATAATATAAAACAATCTATGAGGTATATGTAAAAAAATAAATTCTAAAAAAAATAGGAGGGTTGAGAAAGAAAAGCGAAAAACCATCAAACAAATATGATACAAAAAGTTAGAACTACAACAAAAACCAGGACAATTGGAGGGTTGTGAAATTTTGATACCGTACTTCGCAGATAATCGTATATAGATTTGAGAGAGAAAATAAAAGTAGAAGTAGACCTAGTCGATTGAGAAATGTAGTAGACGTAGTCACGAAGTCTGGTAGTCGTTGAAATAGAGAGAGAGCTTCTTTGTTAGAGGAGTTGAAGTAGACGTAGTTGAGAATTGAATCAACACAATTCGATACGATCGAAATTTTTTACTTCTTTGTTGCTTGGTTCTGTGTTGAAAAAACTTGATTGAATTGAGATTGAATTAAGTAGTAGTAGCCTATGTAGCACGAACACGGGTACGAGATACGAGTACGACATGACTCGGGTACGCGGATACATGATTTCTCAAAAATTTAGGATACGGGTATGTTAAGGATACGTTGAATATAAAAATAATTAATTTAATATATATTATGTTAAAAATATATAAAATTCCAAAAAAGTATAATAACTAAAAAATGATTGTAATATATATTATGTTAAAAAAATATAAAATTCCAAAAAAGTATAATAACTAAAAAAATGATTGTAATCTAGAATATGTAACATTAAAATTAACAACTAACTATTAACAGTAAACTATGAACTATCGAACTATTAACAGTAAACTAGAATTAATAGTAAACTATGAACTATCTAACAGTAAACTATAAAGTAAGTGAAAAACATCAAAGTGATAGCTCAATTTTTAACAGTAAACTAGCTGAATTTCTTCTTCTTCATGCTTCATCAATCTATTAACAGTAAACTAGCTCAATTTTTTCTTCTTCATGCTTCAACTATCTAGTTTTTTTTACAGGAAATGAAAAACATCCAGTATCAAGCATCAAATTAACAAGCATATGCATCATGCATGCATCGACTGGATGAAGAAGAAGTGTGAAGTATCAAGCATCAAATTAACACACAAAAAAGCATCAAAGTGATACCTTGGGGGAACAAGGAGACAGCAGGATTCGGTGTTAAAGAGGCGACGGTGGCAGCGGAGAGAGGAAAAGAGGACGACATCGGCCACCTAGAGGCGATAGGGCGAGGAAGAGGCAACTTTGTGGTAGAGGGAGAGGCAACGGCAGCGGCGGCGGAGAGAGGAAAAGGGGACGACGGCGGCCACCTAGAGGGGAAGAGGCGACAGGGCGAGGAAGAAGCGATGTGGCGGTAGAGGAAAAGGCGGTGGCCGCGGTGGCAAGAGGAAAAGGGGATGACGGGGCGAGGAAGAAGTGATGCGGTGTGGAGAGAGATCGATTAGGGGGGGAGAGAGAGAGGCTGCATTTGGAAAAGAGACGGGATTAGGGTTTGGGGAAAGGGGGGCATTTTTTTTTAATACTAAAAAGGTGCACCCAGGCGCACCCGAGCGCACCCCAACCTTACTTTTTTATTTTTAATTTTAAAAAATACGGATACGCACCAGATACGTATCCGGAGCGTATCTGGACGTATCCGGGTCGGCTACACACCGGGTACGGGTACGGGGCCTGTTTTTGAGTACTCATGCTTCATAGGTAGTAGCAGAGAGAGTAAGAGAGTAAGGTGTGGAAATTTTTAGATTGAATTAAGGGGATATTTATAGGACCCCCCTCCCCCCCAAAAAAACAAAAACAAAAAAAACCCAAACGACTATGTTTCTGACTGTTTGGCCCGCACGGGTTGAACGGGTCCAAACCCACGGGTTGAGCGGGTTGGTTTGACCTGGTCAACGGGATCGTGGGTCGAGTCGAGCGGGTTGAGTTTACAAATTTAGCGATGCGGGTCGACCTGGACCCGAACCGCCTAATTGCGGGCCGGGTTCGAGTGAGCGGGTCGCGGGTCAACCCGGCCCAGTTGCCATCACTATCTCTTTCATTTGGATAGCCTAAACAAAGACCGTATGGTTTGAAATTTTTAGCATCCTAGGGAGGAATTGCGATTTCCTTATGAATTTTTTTCTTTAAATTAAAAATCTCCAAATTGTAAATCTTAATCTAAAGTTCTTAGAAGCCTTTCACACCACATTTTAGTGGAATTTTAATATTCAAGACCACAAAAGTAAGAATAATACTATGCTCCATTTCAAAAGGAATCAACTTGGGAATTCAACTAAGTTGGTTAGAGCTGATCCTGATCCTTCAGGATTGGGTTTCTTTGGAGGGTGTTACGTATGGTTCTAGTTGGTTTCCTAGGAGGGGTAGTTTCTTGGGGGTTTCTAGAATTTTGGAGAGCTTTTGTGAACGAGTGATCCTCTTTTTGCCTCTCGGGAGTAAGATTGGTGAATCTCAATTAGGGAACTTTATTCTCCATCGATTCTATTCTTCAAAATTGATAATGAATTCCCTCTTGTGACCTTCACCCCTATTTGATCCCTAGTCATAGGCCGTCTATTCTGTTTCACTAGAGGGTCTGTTCCCATTAGTGTTATGTAAGGTCCTTTCTGTTTATATTTACTAGTATTTTTCACGTGCGATGCACGTTTTGATAAACAGTTAGAGTTAAACGTGCGATACACGTAAGTCATTATTAAAAAATGGAGTTAAACGGGCGATACACGTATTTTTTTAAAATTAACAAGAAAAAACATTGATGTGTACATGCGATTCACGTGTTGAAAAATAGATTTGGAGTTGCACATGCGATGCACCTGTTTATTTAGTGACAAAAGTGATGCTTCTTTTGTGACAAAATTTTTTAAATTGTTTATTTGTGACAAACTCTTTCAATAAATAGTAAGTAAATATATTATATTATAGATAGATAGATGGATAGTAATTTACACATGTGATGCATGTTAATATAAAAGAAAAAATAAAGTTAAAAAAACTGATATAGTGAGGACTCAAACTTGAGACCTCCTTCATATTAGTTATGCACGTTTGATGTACGTGTTGGTAGATTGACAAATGACAGTAAGGCCTTCTCCCATTATAATATTAGAGATTACATGCGTTTTCAAGATAATATATGAAATTATGATGAAAATCTCTATGGTGTATTGTTTTCTTTGAAAGTCATTGTCAGCCTCACTCTGATTGAAAGAAGTTTGATAGATCTTTTTTTACATATGAATCATTTTACAGATGCGTTTTTGTATGATATATATGCTTTACTGGATATGAATAGTTGCTAGCTACGCTGTCCTTAATGTTCCATCCTCCTCTCCTCTTTCCGCAGGGGCAGAGCACTGTGAGGGCCCGGGGGGGCCCAGGCCCCCCCAATTTTTTTTAGAAAACCCCCTATATATATATATATATATATATATATATATATATATATATATATATATATATATATATATATATATATATATATATGAAGAAAGAGAGAGAGAGAGAGGATTGTTGATTGTTCATATCCTCTAATCTGAAATCCAAACAATTTCCCCCAAATCTGAAATCCATCCGTCCTCGACCACCACATCGCCATCCCCGATCGCGTATCACCTGAACCCAATCGCCAGCAACACCCCTCTGTCTCCCGCTCATCCCTTCCTCGCCGCCCCACTGCACCCTCTCATCGCCAACCGTCGCTCGCCCCGCTGCACCCCGGCAGCCCTCCGTCGCAGCACCGCCTGCGCCACCGCAGGCGCTTCTCACACAGAGGACAAAAGAATCAGAGGAAGGTTAGCGATTCATATCAAAGATACAAGTATTTTTCCATATGATAGATATTTCACCATAAGTTAGAAGGGGTTTTAATGCAATTTAGCCTTAAATCAGAGCAGTCGCGATTTAGTCCCTTAATTAGAATCCACTCATAAATTTATTCCCCAATTTAACTAAATCTACTAAATCAACTCAATTATTCCCCAATTAGGGTAAGTCATTTCCATTAATTTAAATAAATTAACAAGACCACTGATTGTCAGTTCACATGATAAATGAATGAGATGGATAAAGGGAGGATCTAAAGTTCGAGACCAGACTGCAAGAGTTCAATGTTGCCCCTTAAAGAAAGAAGGATTGAATTCATATTTCGGCCAAATTGATAGTTAAATTTGCAGGAGTACAAGTCATTTCCTATGCAAACTAGTGGAAAACATAAAGGGAACAATGTGTTGCAATTTGCTTATTCCGATGGACCATTCTGTGAAAGTAATTTCTCAAACCAGAACTACAATGATACAAAGCAACACTTTGTGAACACATTATGAAGAGTCATACTTGAGTAATATTGCACCACAACTACTGACTTACATTAGCTGAAACTATATGAAAATTTAAGCAACAAATTCATGTACAAGTGTAGAAATTCCTGAAATCTGAACTTGTTTTTATCTTCTTCTAGTCATTTAATTTGTCAGTTCCAACTTTTTACTATATCAATCATCAGAAACCCAAATTCTAGCAAAAAAAAAGTTGATCAGAAATCTCAGGGACCACAAGATCACTCATCCATGTTCTTGTATTTGCTTCCCTGCTGAAAACAACTAAACCCTAAGACTTCAATTTCTTATGTTGTTTGATATGTGAACCTCTTTCTATGGAGAAAACAAAATTACATAGATAACGGCTCAAATAGAGATGAGCTGGAAAACAAAATTACATAGCAACCTCTTCTTATCTTGGGTTTTCTGGTCTTCTTTTTTGATGATCGCTTTTTAGGCATTGTTAGTGTGTGAGGAGCACCTAGGATACTGTATTTGTTCAATAGCATCCATAAGGAAACTGTATTGTTCATATAGAAACCTAGGATGAAGAACAATTGATGATACAAATTAACTTTTTAAATATAAAAATAGACATGTGGAACAGTGTCGATTGTTTTTCTAGCCAGGAACAATCTTGTTTATGCATGATTGTGGTCCTTTTTTATTTTAGAATGTTGTTCATATCAGTATAAAACTAAAGAGACTAACATTCCGAAAGAAACCGGATTAATTTCATATTGTAGTGAAATTTACGGAAACAATGCAAGAATATGGGAAGTATAGAAGGGATACATACCCGCAATCTCCTAATTTGTCTCATTGGATGCTATTGCTAAAAGTAAACCAATTTCTGAGTATCGAAGAAATTAAATACTAACTGATATATATATTCGAATAATATCCATATGGTTCGTATTAATTAATATCTCTTTATCTTAGGAATTCCAAATTGTCACAGATACTTATTTGTTTTCATCAACTGTAGGCCTTTTCTAGAAGCATTACTTTCAACATTTGTTAATATACTAGATTTGCCCGTGGGCACGTGCCTACGGCACGTCTTCGGAACGATACAGCATATGAAAGTCTTGTAAATAGTAAAACAACAATTATGTAGCTCAAATTTGAATAGTAAAACAATAATTAGTTGTAATTAAAAGTCCATGTTTCCATTAGTATATGTTGAAAATAAATTATAAATAGGGGTGTAAAATTCAACTTCTTAGAACTTCGAGTGTGGAAAATGATGAAATTTAACTGTTGATGAGATATTTGCTATTTTCAATGTAACATTGAGCAATAAAAAAACATAAAAAATCTGAAATTTTTTACAAACCGGAAATCTGAAAATATAAATTCCTGTGTAAATAGAGAGAGAATGGGAGAGAGAAAGAGAAAAATAAATAAATAAATAAATAAAGGAGTTGTTTTGGGGGGATTTGAATTTGAGTTTTGGGGAAACTTTTGGGTGGGAAAATATGTTTTGTAAGGTTAGATCTGGACCATTGATTTCAACCCTATTGAATGAGAGCCACTTGATAGCTTTCTTTGTGTTTTATTATATAGTTATAATGAGTCATATTTTTTTGAATTTATTAATGTACAGGATCAGTTTGTTTTCTAAAATACCAATGGGAAAAAACCACCATTGATTTTTTTTTAAAAGACAAAATACTCAAACTTTAGGAGTTAATACACAAACATCAACTCCTTAAGTTGAAGAACCTTCTCTTAAATCTCCACGAGTTGATTCTACAAGACATGAAATTGAATGCGAAAGAGATTTGATTAGTTCTTTAGAGCATGATTCGGGATTGCGTCGACAAATTTGTGATTATCCTTCTAACAAACAAGATGAAGTTCGTCGTGCTTATATCGAATATGGGACATACCATGGAAATGGTGATTTTCCATATTCAAAGAAAGAAAATGATCACAATTGACGGTTTCAACCTTCTTGGTTTGAAAAGTTTCCTTGGTTGGAGTATTCTCCTCATAGGGATGCGGCATTTTGCTTTCCATGTTATCTTTTTGGTAGTCCAAATGACCGAGATGAATTTACTTCCAAAGGATTTGACAAATGGAAAAGAGTCATGTGCGGACCACGATGTTCACTTTGCAAGCATGAAAGGAGTACTCCTACATCACCATATAACAATGCTCTTCAAAATTATTTTGCTCTAATAGACCAACGTCAACATATTGAAATACCTCTTTCTCAACAAAGTGTTCAACAAATTGCAAATAATCGTCTATGATTATATGTCTCTATATATAGTGTTCGTATGTTGACACTTTAAGGATGTGTTTTGCGTGGTCATGATGAAGTATTGATTCACTTAATCGTGGTAATTTTCTTCGAGCCATAAAGGGGTTTGCATACTTTTCTAAGCAAGTCAAAGAAGTTGTTTTGGACAAAGCTTCACTTAATGCCTCATATACATTCCCTGATACTCAAAAAGAAATTCTTCAATGTCTCGCTCTTCAAGTAAAGAGAACAATTCGAGAAGAAATTGGAAATGCAAAGTATTGTGTTCTTGTTGACAAGGCTCGAGATATTTTAAAGAAGGAGCAAATGGCACTTGTCTTGAGATTTGTTGATAATAATGGATTTGTTCGAGAACGGTTTTTTGGACTTCTTCATGTTTCCAACACGGCATTACCTTAAAGGATGGTATCTATAAACTCCTTGCTTCTCATAACCTCAGCACAAAGAATATAAGAGGTCAAGGGTATGATGGAGCAAGCAACATGCGAAGTGCATTGAATGGACTACAAGCTTTGATTTTCAATGATTCTCCAAGTGCATATTATGTACATTGTATGGCTCATCGGCTTCAATTAGCATTAGTTGCATTATGTAGAGACATGGGTCCAATTCACCACTTCTTTAATGATTTGACTTACATTATTAACATTCCTAGTGCTTCTTGCAAAAGAAATGATTAGTTGAAAGCAGCTAAAGCTTCTGAACTTGAGTTCTTAATTGCAAATTGAGAAATAGAAACAGGTACAGGGCTAAATCAAATTGGCTCTCGTTGGGGTTCTCATTTAAAATCAATCACAAGCTTGTTGAATATGTTTAGCCAGACATGTGAAGTCCTTATTAGTCGCATTGATGATGGTGACTCTGCTCAACGTGCAGATGCAGAGAAGGCTTATGAGCTTTTAACCTCTTTCCAATTTGTTTTTATATTGCACCTCATGAAAGAAGTTTTTTAAATCACTGATCTTCTTTGTCAGGCATTGCAGCGCAAGTCTCAAGATATTGTAAATGCAATGCATCTTGTATCTTCTACAAAGAAACTTCTTCAAAATCTTAGGAAGACTGGTTGGGAAGCCTTACTTGATAAGACAAGATTATTTTGTGAGAAATGTCAGATGGATATATTGGATATGTCTGATTAATATAAAAGAAAATTTCCATCTCGACATCCACAGCTGCATCTTACAGTTGAACATCATTATCGGGTTGATATATTCATTGTCACAATTGATTCTCAATTGCAAGAATTAAATATCCGATTTAATGAAAATACAGTTGGTTTACCTGTGCTAAGTGGTACTTTGGATCCGAGAGATGCATATACATCTTTTAATGTCGAGAAAATTTGCAAGCTTGCAAGCTTGCAAGCCAATTCTATCCTGAAGATTTTTCTGAGCAAGATCAAATACATCTACAGTATCAACTAGAACATTATATACTTGATATTCCTCTTCATAGTGAATTCAAGAATTTGTCATCTCTTTCCAAGTTATGTCAAGCATTAGCGAGATTTAGAAAGTCAATTATCTATCCTCTTGTTGATTGACTAATTAGGCTTGTGCTCACATTACTGGTTTCTACAGCAACTACTGAGAGGGCATTTTCGGTAATGAATTTTGTGAAAAATAGGCTTCGCAACAAGATGGAGGATGATTATCTCTCGAACTACTTGATGATTTTTATTGAAAGAGAAATAGCAGAGGATTTGTGCATAGATACAATTATTAAAGAGTTTGCTTCTATGAAAGAACGCATATCACAGTTTTTATAAGCTACACTTATTTTTGTTTATTGGAATGGGGCAAATATACTTTTTGGGATTTTGTAAGAAATCAAGACAATTTGACTTTTTTTTATTTATTTATTTTAAAAGTATGATATGTGAACTACCTTTTGAAGACTAGATCTCAATGCCAAAAAATTATATTTACTTTATAAATGGTTTTTTCTTCTTAATTTTATTTATTACTTGGCCCCCCGGCAAAATTGTCCTAGCTTCGCCCTTGTCTTTCTGTAAGCCAAATTGAGTTTCCTCTTTTCACTCTACATTGTTCTTCAATCTTCTCGAGTCAAAACTTTTCAAAGTTTAATTAATATGAGTTTCAAGATACTGGAATCTTGCTTGTGTCATAATGATAGAAGTTTCTGAACTTGTGTCTGTATATGTTTACAGGTCTGGTAATCCAGTTAACGGAAACCCTGGAGCCACTAGCGGCGATGGAACTGTATGTGCAAAATTAATCTCTTATATACGTATATATATATTGTATAAAGGTACAAATGCAAAAGCATCTCCAAATATGAACGAAATTCTATCATGTAGGTACCGTATAATTCTCTTTCCTGGTGCAAAACTTGGCTTGGACCCAAGGTGAATATAACACGGGCTCCACAGGTATTTTGGCTCTTCTAAGCTAACTTTGTCTGTTGTGGTGCTGCAGAAGCCTCAAACTTATCTCCTTCTTACTGAGTTGAAAAGTTGTAGAACTCTGGGTTTACATCTAAGTAATTTATGCACAGACAAATGCAAAACCAAGTAGATAAAGTAGGTTGGATATTTTTCTTTTTTTCTGTCTTATATCTATTCCATTAAGAGTAGACAAATATTCTCTAATATAGTAAGAACATTTACAGCTAAGCACATCCCTAACTATGTGCATCTCTGATCAGATGTGTATTGTCTGTTTTTTATCTCCTCTGTATAATTTTGTCACAGTATCATTGTTTTTAGGCTTTTTTTTCCCTTTCAAATCAAATGATATTGAGAAATAAAATGTAGTGCTCAAGATCAGTTTGTCAGTAGCAATACTAATGAGCTGGGCAGAAAGTTTTTATTTAGGAAAGAACCCTTCTGATTTGGATAGAGTAAATGAAATGGACAGAAGAGAAGATTTGGTAAGGACTGGGTTTTTATTTTAGGCATATCATATAATATGTTCAACTTGTTAGAAATTCGTGCTGAGTTTGCGACAACTGATCCAATGAACAAACCACAAAGCAAATAGTAGACCAAACCAAGCACACAATTTTGTCTCGGTTTTGGCGAACCCTAATTCGGGGGAGAAATAACCGAGATATTATTTAACTAAAAAAGATATAAGACTTATAACTATTTTCACCAAGAACATATCTATCTCTCAAGCCTCACTAAAAGATAATATGTTTTTTACAATGAAAACTCTCAATGATGTACTAACCTCTCCATGGAGGCTTTACAATATTTTATAGAGATCTAGAAGAAACCTAGGTTGTAGTCTTGATACAATTAACCATCCGATATTCTCTGAAGAGCAAGCCACATGATAGGAGCTGTACGATCTCACTCCTAGACCCAATACTGCCGCTGCTGCATGTTGCGGCCGACTACCCAAAGTGGCAGTCGACTGCAATGGTGCTCGGGCAAGTTAGAGAGTAATCTCAGTCGACCGTAAATATTGCAGTCGACTGCTTCTTGATTTGCTGTTGCTGTTGCTAATACTGCCGCTGCCGCTAGTTGTGGTCGACTGCCAAAAGTGGCAGTGGACTGCAATGGTGCTCGGGCAAGTCAGAGAGTAATCTCAGTCAACCGTTGTTGTTGCTGATTTTGGTGTGGGAGCAAATAAATGAATTTGTGGATTCTTTTGGAAACAGTAAAAGCAAACCTGTTGACTTTCACTGGCATTTTGACTGGTTTCTTGCCGCTGCCGTTGATCTGCAAAAAGTGCGATACATCGGGATGGATCTCGGCGACGCACTCTCCGACGCTCTTGTCAGTAATCAGGAAGATTATGAAAGAGCTTTATGTGAAAAAAGATTGATTACCCTATCACGGTAGGGGGAGAGGGATATTTATAGTCGCCTTAGGGATCCGTTTCGAGATAAGAACAAATCTCTACTTTCCGGTGTGAATGGATAGAAGTGGTTAAAACCACCTCTTAGGGATAATTATGAATCTGAATTCTTCTTTATTCTTCTGAACTGGTTTGTAACGGGTTGAGACCCGTATCCAGTAGGACAGATCTGTTCATGGGTTATTGGGCTTTGAAAAAGACCTACTTCCCATTTTGGACCCGTTTGTAGGTGAAATTACCGTTTTATCCCCGAGAGCTTTAAGATTCGTGGCTGATTTGAACGGTCCCGATTTAATCCTATTTTTAGCCATATCACGAGCCCCCCACTCCTGAAGACTGAGTTTAACAGCCTTTGAGGAGTACTTTTGTTGTTCTAATGGCGTACGGGATTTTATCGGAGTTCTTAATAGAATTTGGATCTTGCTCGAGGTGTAACGGTATTAATCTGAGCTTGTAAATGCTCAAAATTATTCTCAGATTTTTTTTATTTTTTGTGATTTTTCCAGACTTTTCTGATTTTTTTTCCAATTTTTAATCATTTTTGAATTTTTTATTCAATTTCAGAAAAAATAAACAATTAATTATCGAAAATTTTAATTAATTATTCTAATTTAATAATTATTATTTTCAAAATTTTAAAATTATTTTCCGAATTAATAATAATTTTTAAAATTTTTAATTAATTTTTCAATTTTTAAATATTTTTTTCGGTTTTTTTAAATAATTAATTCAATTAAATAAATAGATAGATAAATAAATAAATACCTGATGATGTGGTGCAATCCTGTGCGTTGATCGCGATCAAGGAGTGCGCATCGCAAAGCGGTAGTTTTTTCTCCATTTTTCGTTCCAAAACATGTCTGTTCGGCGCGTGCTGGCGAACATGGCGAACGTTAGGCGAGCGACACGTGGCTCTTAAGCCGTTGAATGGTGAACGGTTGAGTTGAGCTTTGTATGACTCTTGGGAAGGTCCATTCTTGGAGGCGGGTTTGAGGAGCAACTCTATGGGAGAGTTGAGCTCCGAACCCGTTGAGAAGATGGCCGCTCGGGAGGCGAGCGGAGTGAAAAACACCACTAGGCTCTAGGAGAGCCATTTGGGAGACAAGTTTGAGGAGCAATTATAGGGGAGAGTTGTGCTCCAAACTCATTAAGAAAAGGTCTGCTCTGGAGATGAGCGGAGCAAAGAGCTTCACCAGGCTCTAGGAGAGAGCCATTTGGGAGACAAGTTTGAGGAGCAACTCTAGGAGAGAGTTTTAGCTCTGAACTTGTTGAGAAGATGTCCGCTCTAAAGGCGAGCGGAGCAGAGAGCTTGGCTTTAGGAGAGAGCTGTTTGGGAGATAAGTTTGAGGAGCAACTCTAGGGAAGAGTTTTAGCTCTGAACTTGTTGAGAAGAGGTCCGCCCTGGAGGCGAGCGGAGCGGAGAGTTTGGCTCTAGGAGAGGCTGTTTGGGGGACGAGTTTGAGTAGCAACTCTAGGGGAGAGCTCTGCTCCGAACTCATTGAGAAGAGATCCGCTCTAGAGGCGAGCGGAGCGGAGAGCTTGGCTCTAGGAGAGAGCCGTTTTGGGGACGAGTTTGAGGAGCAACTCTGGGGGAGAGCTGTGCTCCGAATTCGTTGAGAAGAGGTCTGCTCTAGAAGCAAGCGGAGCGGAGAGCTTGGTTCTAGGAGAGAGCCGTTTGGGAGACAAGTTTGAGGAACAACTCTAGGGAAGAGTTTTAGCTCTGAACTTGTTAAGAAGAGTTCAACAGTTGTGGGAGCAATTCCGAATGGTGAGCTGCCCCGCACTTGCTTGTTTGCAAGCGGCTAAAGCAACGTCGAACCAAGTGTTGGACTCCGAACTTGTTGTTAAGAGAGTTAACGAGTTGTAGGAACAATTTCGAATGGTGAGCTGTCCCGCACTTGCTTGTTTGCAAGCGGCTAAGGCAATGTCGAAACAAGTGTTGGACTCCAAACTTGTCTTTTGAGCTTAGTAAGTTGTGGAAGCAGCTCTGTAGGACAAGCTGGGCTCTGAACTTACCGTTTGACGAGTCATGGACGTGACTCAGAGAGATAGAAGTGAGGCAAGTGCAATAATTTTCAATAAAAAAAAGCTGAGTTTTACTGAGATGAACTAAGTGGCCGCTTCAATTGGGCGAACCATTATTACATGCTCCTTGGCCGTGTTATAAGCATCGGCCTTATTGAAAACTGAAGACTTACTTTTACGATAGGGTGAGGGCCTCTTGGGAGGAGTTTGGTTTTCCCCCCATTGGACCTCTATGTATAAGGTGGAGGATGGCCCCAGGTTCGGAATCTTGGAACTCGGCGGACCTATCTATTCGCTTGTAGGCTCCTCGGGGTGGAGGATCGGCCCCGTCTCTTCGGATGAACTTGGCCAGGTGTTCCCGCTGTATGAGTTCTTCGATCTCCTCTTTAAGAGCCCGACAATCATCTGTGTCGTGACCGTGGTCCCTGTGAAAGCGGCACCACTTATTCCTATTTCTTTTCTTGCCGGGGGTATTCATTCTAGGGGGAGCGCGGAGTAGCCCTTCCTTGTTCACCTCCATAAGAACTGGTGATATACTAGCATTGAGGGGGTGAACTTCTCAAAACGAGGAGCTGGTCGGCGTTGGCCATTGTCGTTTCTCTGGAGTTTCTGGGACCCTTCTTCGCCCGTATTCTTCCGTTTGTTTCCGGAAGATGGTTCCTCGAGAGTGGGGGGGTTGAGAGGCTCTTCCAGTCGGATGTACTTCTCACTTCTAAGCAGGAGTTCTGAGAAGTCCCGAGAAGGTTTCTTGACAAGGGACGTCTTGAGGTCGGCGTTAGTGACGTTGTGCCCAAATGCCGCAGAGGCTACGGATTGGTTGAGGGAGGCAATAGACCGGACTTCGGACGGTGAAGTGCAAAACGTAATCTCTTAGGCATTCACCCTTTCTTTGGTTGAGGGTCACCAAAGATACACTTGTTTTCTCGGTCCGGCGGTTACTTACGAAATGAGTTAGGAAGAGCCCTTCGAACTGATCAAACGAGAAGATGGAGGTCCGGGCGAGTTGAAAGTACCATTCTCTTGCAGGCCCCTTCAGCGTGGCAGGGAAGGTTTTCATCATGAGAGTTTTAAAACTCTCGATGTGGTCGGCGGGGTCCGACTTCCCGTTGTATGACTCAAAGTTAGGGGGCTTGAAGTTTTCCGGGATCGGGGATCCATGATGTCTCGGGAGAACGGGGGCCTGCTCGGACGGAAATTCCTTGCTCGTTGTTCCTCTTCTCTGTCAAGTCGGCCAAGGCGCCTCTCCATCTCGTGGAGACGGTGGTAGGCCGAGTCTTTCCTTCGGTCATATCTTGCCGAGCCCCTAGACTCTATCCCATGTGAAATGGGATTAGGAGTGCGGTGGTGATGGCTTGGGGCAGGTTGAGGACTAAGTGTTCGTTGCTAATGGTTGAGAGCGACGTTGAGGGCCCACAAAACGGCCTCTTGAAAATCTTGGAACTCCGCCCTTGTAACCGGTGCCCCTCCAGCTTGGCGGTCCCTATGTGCGGCTCGGCTTACTGGAGTATGACTTCTCTGCCGATGACGTTGAGGGGACTCTCTTCGCCTCCTCGAGGGAGGGGATCTTCTAGTTCTCGGTCTGCGGGGGATCCGGACTCTTGAGACCCTTGGGTGCTCAGGTTGATGGACTCCCCCAAGGGCTCGCCATCCATTCAGGCGAGTTCGGAGGTCGACCTCCTTTTGGCGGTTGACAATCACTTGACGGAGATCCCGCTGGGGAGGGCTTTGAGAAGCCAGAGTCAACTGAAGGATTGGGAACCGCGACATAGTCACGAGGAGGATGTTGCTTTGGACGACTCCAACGGGAGCCCCCGGGCAGCCCCCGAGATCCTGGAGGAGTCTGTTGAGGAGAAGGCTGTTGAAGAAGAACATCTTGAATTGGAGGAGGAAGAGGAGTGGTTCTTTGGCCAGAGACCGCTACCTTTCCCTTCTCTTTTGGATGCATGGCTTGAAACTACTATCGCTGATGAAGTTAGGTTGGATTGCTTTTTCGGTTTCCACAGACGACGTCAATCTGTTGCTGCTGGTTTTGGTGTAGGAGCAAACAGATGAATTTGTGGATTCTTTTAGAAATTGTAAAAGCAAACCTGTTGACTTTTCCCGGCATTTTGACTGGTTTCTTGCCGCTGTCGTTGACCTGCAAAAAGTACGATATGCCGGGATGGATCCCGGCGACGCACCCTCTGACGCTCTTGTCAGTAATCAGAAAGATTATGAAAGAGGTTTATGTGGAAAAAGATTGATTACCCTGTCACAGTGGGGGAAGAGGGGTATTTATAGTCACCGGATGCTTTCGGGTCGGATACAGATCGGATATTGGCTATACCAATATCCGTATCTGCATTCCAAAGACGGATTCGGATACGGATACGGATATGATTTGGAAAATAAAAATTATATCCGTTTCCGCAATTTTCGGATACGGATGCAAATCGGATACGGTCTACCGGATAACGGATACGAATTCGGATATCATATATAAAGTTTTTGCTATTTATTTTTCTTAACTAGTACTTAAGACATGTATATCACTGAATTGTGGATATTGATTTTCATATCTAATCACAAAATGAAAATCAACAGAATAAAAGAGGTGAATGAAAATTTATTTCAAATATATACAGCTCTTATAAAAATGAATACAGTATGTATTTACCTATCTATTTTGCATTGATTTAAATCTGACTCTTAACCTTTTTCACCAGAACGGTGTTGCGTTATTGAAAAAGACAGTACTTCGGAAGAACTGCAGTGATGGAGGAATGACGACTTTTGCCCCTGCAAACTTTTTTGGAAAAACGTATAAGAGCATGTACTCAACAAAATGTTTGTCAATCCTATACATAATTGAAAATTCACCAAAATAGGAAAATAAGTTGTGGTTTATGGAGACTGTCTTCCTACAGTATGAAACAACATGAGATGGCTGTAAAAGATGTTGATGGTATTAGATCAAAGCAAATGTCCCCTAATTACTATGAGCATGCATGTAGTAGTATATAATATGTATAATGTAGTAGTACATACAAAGTTCTAAATGTCTGATTTGATGTCACGTAGTCTTACGAATTTTCTTTTCAAATATTGATGTCAGGGAAATTTTGGGATATTTGATGGATATCAGTGTGCCATGTTGGTTTAAAATATAAGAAAATGATATCAGTGTGCCATTTTTCCGTATAAGAAAATGATAAGCATTTTTCCTATAATTAAAAAAAAATGACAACAAATGCTAGAAAGGAAAGACTCCACATATAAGAATGCATATGCAACACAGACCTTTTTTTTCATCATAACTAAGTAACCATGGCCACCTTGAACAAGTTCTGCAAAAACTTCTCGAAAATGCCTCGCTACTCCTTTAAATGTGCGCTCAATAGACTCATCCTTGCGATGATCTAGAACTGAAATAAGTTCTTTAATTTTCTGGTAAGAAGTACAATTGTCAGATCATTGTGGCATGAAGGAGAAGAAACATTCTGCAAGTATGCACACTATGCTGTTAACTAAGAAAGAATACCTGATCTCCAGCATCAAGTTCAACTCGTCTTTTTTGTAGTTGTTCTCGCTGTTCCGTGAAGTTCATGTACTGATCAAGGGCCTTCTTGTTGACATGGCTGAACTGCTGTAGCTGTTCATTGCACTTATGAAGCATCTTTTGTAATTCTTTCATGCTCTTCCTTTTATACCTTCAGTATTTCATATAGAATTAGGTGAGAACATTTAACCAAAAAAAAAAAAGAGGAATTAGCGATAAATACAGAATTTCCATTGTTCATGAGCTATATCAGCAGCTGCAGGGAGGTGGATAACAAGTGAAGGGGGAAATAAGTGAGCACAAGGTTGCAACCATTGGCGCCTTAACAAAAAAGAAGAAAAAAGACGAAATCTAAAACCTGATCGATATTCCTAGCTTGCTCTTTTGGTACTTTTCAAGGTAGGTGAAACACGCAGGGATGACGATATCTGACAGTTAAAATGCTCATCCATTATCAAAATTCTGTAGTGAACTGGAACAATATTTTATCCAAGCCAATTTAGACTCGTTAATTAATTATTTTTGCTCTCAATAGTTTGTCTTCAGAGAAGTTTCCACAAAATCATGTATATTTAACCAGAACAACTGTTCTCATTTTAATAAATTAGATCTCTAAATTTATCTCCATCCTTTGCATAGAATTATGTAAATGAGAATGCAACCATTTGTGTCAATTTGAATTCATTCCAAATGATTCTAGCTAACAATAAACACATCTGCAGGTAAAAAATACTGTCTGCATGCGTGATCTGCTAGCTGAGCCTTGCTACCTTAGTAGTGTATAAAGGCATAAATCTTTCAGTGATCCAAAAGAACTTATAAAATAAAGTTAGTTGTTGCTTTCGGGAATTTCAACAGATCAACACATCTGATGGCAATGAACCCAAATCGCGGATTCTTTTCATGCAGTCCTCTTGTTTAGAAAGAAGGATATTCCTTTTGTTTAGTAGTAGTTCTGGAATTAAAAAAAACAACTACCATGAAACTAAAAACAGTACTTTATCATGTAAGAAAATTGGAATTCATTTACTGTTGAGAACTCTGGCTGGATGGCGGCCAGGGGGCGGCACGACAGGACGGGGATGGCGGGCGGCGCGGCGTCAGAAGTGGAACAGCAACGAGAGGTGCATCGCGACTGCTGGCTGGCGTGGGTGCAGGCGCTGCTGCCATCGACTCTGGCTGCGGGAGAGGAAGGGGAGAAGAGGCAGGGGCTCTGGCGTGGCTGGGCTTCACTGGCAGTGCGACTGGGGCCGCGAGGTCGATGGGGAATTGGGGATGGGGACTGGGGTCGAGAGGAAGGGTCGAATTGCGAATTGGGGATTAGGGCTGCTACAGTGGGATAGGAATAGGAAATTAGGAATAACTATTAAGTATATTTCATTACATAAGTATAAGTATAAGTGTATAACTATTAAGTATATTTATTAAATAAATATATATTAAATTAAACGGATATCCGTATCCAAATCTGCTTTTTTTAGGGATATCCGTATCCGTATCCGTATCTGATTTTGTTTGGATTTGGATATCCGAATCCGTATCCATATCTGCTCGGATACGGATTTTTTATATCCGTATCCGCCAAAAAATCGGATTCGGATACGGATCGAATCAGATATATCCTTATCCGAGAGCATCCCTACTTAGGGATCCGTTTTGAGATAAGAACATATCTCTACTTCCCGTTGTGGATGGATAGAAGTGGTTAAAACTACCTCTTAGGGATAATTATAAATCTGAATTCTTCTTTATCCTTCTGAACTGGTTTGTAACGGATTGGAACCCGTATCTAGTAGGACAGATCCGTTCATGGGTTATTGGGCTTTGAAAAAAGACCTAGTTCCCATTTCGGAGCCATTTGTAGGTGAAATTACCGTTTTACCCCTGAGAGCTTTTAGATTCATGCCCGATTTGAACGGTCCCGATTTAATCCTATTTTTAGCCATATCAACCGTAAAGGTTGCAGTCGACTGCTCCCTGATTTGCTGCTGCTGCAGCTGCTGCTGTTGCTGCTCCTTCCTCCAACGACACTTCGTTCCTCTTCTTGCTTAAGTGTCTTCTTTTCACATCGAACTCACTATGCAAGACATAAGCCCAACACAAATGAGCTGAAATGAAACAAAATTTCTCCACAGGTAGGACTAACTCTGCTAGTAAAAATTGAGATTTAATTTGCCGTGCAAATACAATCTAAATGTTGATATTTAATCATAGTGTACAAAATGACTTTCCCCCCTTCTTTTTGAGAAAGTTTGAGACTTTTTGTTCCCTTTCATATAGGCCATTTCATAGTCTACGATAGTTTTCAGAAGGTTGCTCTCCTTGGTTGAACTAAAAAATTGCTTAACTAAGAAGGCAGGTCCTTTCAACTACTCCTATCATGTTTGCTGCTGTTATTGTTGTTGTATTAATTCTTCTTTCATTGCTTTGGTTAATAGCCCTATCTTGTTTGTTCAACAGTGTGGGCTTTATATTTTATAATGGTAGCTACAGAGCTTTGTCAATACTTTTGAGATCTCATTGCTACATTTTTATTTGATGCAAAATGTTGCTCTGACATAATTGGTGTAATTTTACAAAACTGCAATGCAGTCAGAACATGATGGATCAGATGTTCAGGTAAGTCTAAATATGGAGCATATTCAAGGAGAAGATATAGTTCCAAACATGACAAGGGTTCCCCGTGTTAAGTATATAACTTACTATGAAGATTCTGAAAGTATTCCAGAAAGGAGGACAGCTGTTTGGGAACTAGATAAGGGTATGACAGCATTTTCTATCTAGCATCAATCTCATGTATTCTTAAGCATCTGTTACTTCTGAAAGTTTAGGAGAAGAAAGTAGAGTTGCTTAATAAGTTATTCATTTCTTTTGTACAGCAAACCACAGGAACATTGTTAGATATTCTGTTCTAATGCGTGAAATGTGGCTTCAAATTTGGCATGATATCCATCCTGATGCAACATCAAAATTTGTAACCAAAGGTAGTTTTTCAAAAGTGATGTTGTTGTTTCTACTTTTCATTTTATATGTAAACTTGACTGTATATCCCATTGAACAGCGAAACGTGGTCCTTTGAGGAATGAGGACTGCTACTGGGATTATGGTAAAGCACGGTGTGCCTGGCCTGAATATTGTGAATACAGGTTATCTATCTTCTGTTTCCAACTTTGCTATTGAAACAACCATATGAAGAGAGAGAGCTTTAAGTCATACATTATAATTCAGGTATAACTTTGGCGATGTTCACCTCGGTCAAAGCTGCAGATTGAAGGATTCTTCGGCCGAGCTCCACCTTCACTACCTATAAGATAGGGTATTTTCTTTTCTTTCTTAATTATATTTAATATAGAAAAGAAAATTCTTAAAAGGAAATATGCGTCTTTCAGTAGTTTTCAGCATTATAAAGTTCTCTTCTCATTTTGGTGCAGGTTTTGTTCAGACCGACTTGTAGGCTGTGTAATACTAACAATTGGATACTTTTGAAACATTCCCACCCAAATTCCACTGATTGTAAGAAACCATGGAAGCATTTACTCTTTACCACGTAAATTGTAAATCTGGGAGCCCCAATGATTGATCATTTCACGGGAAGCAGGCAAAGCTACAAGGATGATAATTAAATCTTAAACTGTTAAATTTCTCGCAAGGGCTTAAAAGGAGAGAATGTTAATGTACATGTACAAGCTGGTACCCAGCAATAATCTTGACAAGGAATATATACGTAAATTCCTGTACTTGTACTGTGAAAAATACCCTTACGTAATAAATGCGTAAATTCCTGTACTTGTACACGTGTGCTTCATTGTAAAATTGAACATAGATTTTTTTGCCGAATAAGTGCGTTCCAGTTGGACTGCTGTTGTCTTCTGTATGGCGTTTGTTCCAACTCGACCTCCAGTTGCAGCATTGGATGCGGTGGGTCGGCATCAGACATGCGCCAAACCATAGGGTTTGGGGACCAGAATGATAGAAGGAAGAAGAAGAAGAAGAAGACGACGACGAAATGAGACCAAGAAGATCAACTATATTTCATAACAGATTCTATTACAGGCTGGGGGAAATTTCTACCCGAGCTATACGTGCAATGCACATAGTTACGGGAGGAAGACAGGCAGCTACAGTTAAAGGCCGGGTCCCACAACTAACTCCCCAACTAATCATACAGCTAGATTAGGAAAAAATCTCCCTAGAACCTACGGGAAAGAAGTTATAACATTTTTTAGATTTCCTACTCAAAAGCCATCAAGCTTTTTCAGGCCCCTCTAGAACAATTATATCAGATCAAGAATCCACAAGTAGTAACAAGACCTCTTTTAGAACGATTACTTAGCAGAAGATCAAATAATTACGATATTCAGCTAGATTAATTTATAGATCCTTTCTTGGTTATATTATACATTAAGGGGACATAAAACATACATAATTAAGGGTTTTTCTTTTTGCGAATCCTTATAAAGAAAGCGAGTAGAAATCTTATAAGCCTTTGTACACGCCAAACTTACACACCTTGGATATATTTTACAAGTTATTTACTAGAGGAATATTTATTGATAAGAGGTGAGGAGGAGAGTTGGAGCTTCAGTTATCTTCTGATTTATTCAATGATCTTGGATGTTGGAATTCCTTGCTATATATAGGGAAAGGATGGAGTTTGGAATCTTCAATTAATGATGAAAGTCTTTTAATGTGTCGAAAGTTTTATGGAGCATCTTTGCTTTTTGGGAGGTTATGAAATAATGGAGTCTTTCTTTTTGACATGTCATCTGTTTATGGTAAGTTACTTTTCTAGAGTTTTCATCTGTCTTTTACGTGTTTAAATTATGCAGGACTCTGGAATCTAAAGACAGTGGCGACGTAGGTTTAATAACCTGTCAAAAGCATTAGATGTAGCATCTATGATTTAATTATTTTGTTTCTCCTTTCTTAGAACTGTTTATGAAGCATCTTCAGATTACTTCGGTAGTTAAAAATGAAAAAGGGAAAAAAAATATTTTGTGATGACTGGAAAACTATGACAAGAAGTGTTAATAAATTAAATGAGAATATTAATAGTTACATGGTCCAGTACCAGTTAAATATTTAGTTATATTTAAAATGTTTAAAATTTAAAAAATATTTAGTTATATGACCACGTAGGATATAAAACAGTGGTAGTTTGTAAAGGGGTGGACATAAAAATATGGGACTCTAAAATATGATATTTGTTGACATGCGAATTTGCGGGTCGGGTTGATTGGTAACCCACAGAAAAGGGAGGCCCAGGCCCATTAATCATCATCGTCTTCCGCTTCCTTATCTTCATCTTCATCTTCATCTTCATCAATCATCACAAGTGTTTCTGGCTCTCTTCTATCACTTCCAAAACTCACAGAAAGGGAGTGAGAGAAAAGAATGGCGGCATCGGTTATGGGTAACTCGGGCCGCCTCTGCTTCAGCCGAAGAATCAAGACAACGACAAGGAGTTGTTCGCCTGCTTCTATTGTGAGGGTTAGGATTTCGATGACGTCATCACCTTCATCTTCTTCGGTGAAGATTGGGAATGGATTAGGGTTTGGGAGGTCGGAGTTGGGTGGAATGAAGATGAGCAGCAGCAGCAGCAGAATTTGGCAACCAACGCCGCAGGAGCAGCCCATTGTAAACCCCATCGTCGCTCGTAAGTATCTTCAATCCCCATTCCTTTTGTCTATATAGAGAATTGCAGCATTTCTATAACAACGAAGCTTAACTGAATGAATGAATAAATAAATAATAATTCGCGACGATGTCGGCTCATTACTAAAGTTAAATTTTGTCTTCTTTAATGTATTGTATTTGCGAGAACCCAACACGATAGGGCAAAACTACTTGCTAATGTTTTACTAGGAAGAAAATTAACACAAACTTCTCAGTACTGAAACACACATACATAGAGAGAAGGAAGTTACTACAGGATTCGGTAGACATAGACCCTGTAGTCACAACCAAGCAGGCTAAGCTTGATCAAACCAGTACAGTAGCAGTAAACTATGCGAGCAAGGACACATGACATGAACAAGGATAATTATTAATAAATATTCTGCAACCACAAAAAGAAGGAAAAAAAAAAAAAAAAAAAAAGCCAATATGTCCATGTTGCTATTTGCAACAAATCTAACCTAAGCATCGCCTAATACAAGTTGAGATGTACAACATTAGCACCTACCAAAACATTGTTTCATTTGCCTTTTGTTAGTATATTTGGTCATTTGCTATTGATTTACACCACACAACACGATTAGCTAGTCTGATGAATTGGCGGCGGACATCACAATAATTCGATAGTTACACTTTGATTCTTAGTGACTGATGGATCTCAGTTACCACACACATTTAACCGATGGCATAAAATCCATATTTGATTACTACTTCGCATTGAGAAGTCAAGTACGATTATTTTCACTCGCTCAACACATAAAACATCATAAACACACTCGGCTCTGTAATTATATACCAGCTGACTTTATTGCTTCCACTTTCTGGATGTGATACTGGAAATAATTCTATACCATGGCATTATACGATTTTCACTCTTTGGATCTGCGGTTGAAAATAACTTTTTAGTGACTTTCTGGTTCTCACAGAGTACAATTAGCCACATATTATTTATGGCATGGAACTCTTGTTTGTTTACTTCTATGCATTTGAGGAGTCAAGGGCCAGGATGTTCACTCAATCGACACATACAGCAACAGCATTCTGCACACTTGGGTCTCTAATTATAGAGCGGCATAAATTTTAATGTTATGTGTGTCAAATACGATATTTGCACTCACTCGACACTTAGCTCTCTAATTATTTACCAGTGACTATGGTTTCCACTCTCTGCATTTGATTCCGGAAATAATTATGTACCAGAGCATTATATGATTTTTCATTATCTGGATGTGAGACCAGAAAGAGCTTATTAGTGATTTTATGGCTTCCACAGACAATTAGCCACATTATTTATGGTAAGAAATCCTTATTTGTTTACCACTATGCATTGAGGAGTCAAGCACCACGATATTCACTATCTTGAAACACAGCATTATATACACACTTGTGTCTCTGATAATAGAGCATTATAGATGTAGATGTTGACACACACAGCATTATATACACACTTGTGTCTCTGATAATAGAGCATTATAGATGTAGATGTTAATGAGTCGGTTTCAGCCTGGATATGACACCCGAATAAATTTTGTTGGCTCTAACCCAAACTGAAAGTAATGGGCTTTTCATCTAAGGCTTTGACCGAATCTTTGATTTTTGTTATGTCCATTATATTTTGATCTGTAGTAGCTTAATCTGTATGAAATATCACAGGTCGCATATGCCCCTTCACGGGGAAGAAGGCAAACCGAGCAAACATTGTGTCACATTCCAACCACAAGACCAAGAAGCTTCAGTTTGTCAATCTACAGTACAAGCGGGTTTGGTGGGAAGGCGGGAAGCGCTTCCTCAAGCTCCGCCTCTCCACCAAAGCCCTCAAAACCATTGAGAAGAACGGACTGGACGCTGTGGCCAAAAAAGCAGGGATTGATCTCACCAAGAAATAATTTTTGTATCGTTCATCATGTACCCATGAACATTTTGTACTAGTCCCTGTTGCTATTTGACTTCATCTTAAAAACAGAAGTTGTTCATTGTAATGTCGAGTTTATGCAGTTATTATTATAATATCCTTTTGCTACTGCTTGATTTCATAGGAAAGAGAAACGGAAGTGTTGGGTTCAAATAGTGCACAATACAAGTTTTAATGATTATTGTGATTTTATCTACCCATGGTTTTGTAGAGTATACTCCAGAGCTGATTATACATTGTATGGGAAGTTGCTGTCCCCATCATTTCTTCATAGGGCTTGATTGAAGGAACAAAGTATGTATGTAGAGTTCGCCGACTTGGATTGATTGTCAATAGAGAAGACGATTGCGCCTAGCGGGAAATGATGATTTAACCGTAGCTCTTACTACAATTTCGAAGTTTGGGTTTATTGTTGTTGATATGATTACTACACAATCTAAGTCCAGTTTAGCTGTTAATCAATCTGTTTTAGCATCTATATCCAAATAGATGATGAAACTACTGTGAACTGAATCAAAACACCCAGCAGACGCTAAAAAAATGTCAGATTCTGAGTAGCATTAAAGGACTACAGTTAATTTAGATAAAGCCATAAGCCAAAAACATAATGAGAAGTTAAAGGTTATCAATCAAAGAGAAGCAGGCTGCAGGCAATGGACACCAAGCTTTAAAGAGACGACAGTAGTACTGTCAAAGATAGAGGCTAACTAGTACATGGCTATAAATATGAGAGTACCATACACAAATAATGAAGGACCCAATTCATACTAGAATTGAATTTTTTCCGTACTAAGCCACTTTTTGAAACTATTTACAAAAGTATGCCACTTCCCAAAACTATTAGTAAGTTTGTGCTAGTCACTCTCACGTGAACGAACCTCTTCTTTTCGTAGATCGCTAATGGAAATAACGGACGTTTGTTTAATTATTTTTAAAAAAATTTGGGTTTTTGCCGTTACTCCCATTAGCGACCACAACTTTTGTGATGTCGTTGATGGGAATAGCGGCCTTATTTGAGATGTATTTAGGCACTTAGCGAATTCCAAAGAGTTAGTGCTCTCTGAAAGAAGAAGAAGAAGAAAAACTGAGGTCGCTAGTGGAAATAGCGACCTCAAGTGTACTGTGGTCTCTATTCCAATAGCGTCCACAAGTGGGGCCGACCCCTAATAAGGTGGGACTCCCACTTTCTCTGCTTCAATTTATTTCTTTTTCTTCTTCTTCTTTCCCAACTCCATCAAATAAACCCCCACAACTCCGAAAACATAGCATTCATCTTCCACATCTCCATCTTCCAAATCCAAAATCCCAAAATCCTAGCTCAATTGTCAGAATCTTAGATCCTCCAGCTCTTCACATCCTCTCTCGCGCTGCTGACGTCGACACCCTCCAACCAAATTGGGACCTCATATCGGGTATCCCCTACTCAACGTTTTTTTTAAAAAATCCATTATAACATTTGAGTTTGTTTCATGTCGAGATTATTAATTTATCGAGGGTTATATTTGTAAAAATAGTGTATAAATTGAATGTGTGTTAGAGGAAAACATAAATATTCAAGATACTGAAATTGCATTATTGCTTGTTTGAATATGCATTAACGAAAAATAGCTAAGGCCATCTCCAACCCTCCACTCCAAAATAGCGCAGCTGTTACATCAAACAGTAACTTCATCTCCAACTCATAACTCCATTTCTAACTCCAAAAAGAATATTCTCTAAATATTCTTTTTAATCTACTCTTTATATAACCAACTATTTATCTGTTTTATCAATTGGCCACATAAAAATATTTTTTACGTATTGATCCAATACTATGCTTCATTATTTAATCGAAGAGAATAAAAATATCAGATGAATAAATTAAGGTCAAGATAAATGTTTGATGTTTTTATATACTATAATTGAAATTTAGTACTGTTTTTAAATATTAATTGTACTCAATATAAAATCAATAACCATCAATAATAAGTAAAATATAGAACACAATTAAAATATTTTTTAATTTTTTTATAGTAGAAAGTAATTAATTGCGGTACAAGCAATAGAATTGCTAAACTTTTGGGGGGGGGGGGGGGGGGGGGGGGGAGGGGGGGGTGTTTAAAATTTAAAATAAAAAAAGAAGAAGAAATAGAACAACTTGGGAATGGCATGCTACTGTTCATTTCACTCCCTCCACTCTATATTGGAGTGGAGAATGGGGAGTTTTAAAATAAAAAAAGAAGAAGAAATAGAACAACTTGGGAATGGCATGCTACTGTTCATTTCACTCCCTCCACTCTATATTGGAGTGGAGAATGGGGAGACAAACTCCAACTCCCCCCCCCCCCCCCACCCAAAAAAAAAAAAAAAGGAGTGGGTTGGAGATGCTATAAGGTTTTATGACCGATTGATTCAAAAGAATTCACAGACTTATCTACTTCATATTTCGTTGCTTAATATTAGTGTAATTATGTTATGTTTGTGATTGGATAATGAACCGCAAATTCGTCCCTTCATGTATATGTATGGACTATAACTATTTAGTTGTATTACGAGGGAGAAATACTTCGAGACTCAAAGTAAGGAGCTTGTTATAGAGGTGTTGAACTGAAAATAGTTTTGGCACATCGTAATGTCACAAAGCAGGAACTAATAGAGAAGGTCTACAAATTAACTAACTGAGATAAAGGTAAATGGAGTGTTAAAATCCTAGCTCGGTATGCAGCTAGAAAAGGTGAATGACAATATTTCATAGCGATGCCTATAGCTAATGATTACACTCTTATTGCCATGATTGCAAGATCACTTGATACGAACTCTAGTTGGACTGTACTGGAGTTAGATATAGAGCAAATCAAGATTCCTAACGGCCGACCACATGTTATTTGTGCAATGGCGGATCTGGGCCCAAGCAGCCCAAACGGCTGCTTTGGGCCCCAAAATTGTATAGGCCCCCCTTTTGAAAAAAAAATATTCACTGTAAATAAAAAAAATTTAAAAAAAATGGAAAGAAACCCAGCCGTCACTGATTTCTCTCCGATTTCTCTCCCCTGATTTTAATCCCTCTCTTCCTCTCTCTCCAATTTCCATCCCAAATTTTAATCCTCTCTCTCTTCACTGTTCTTCTTCTTCAAGACTTCAATTCAAATCTTCTTACTTCTTAGTTCTTCATCCAGTGAGGGCCATGAGGCAGTGATCCAGAACCACTGAACCAGAATCCAGAAATCACCGTCGCCGCGTCGCCGCATTGCTCGTCTCCCATCGCCAGTCGCTTGTCGCCGCGTCGCACGTCACCAACTCGCCAATTCGCCATCTGTGGACTGTGGACTGTGGACATCGCAAGAACAGCCTGCCAGGTAATTAGCCTAATTTCTTTGTCTTCAGAACTTGTCTTCAAATTTTTTTTTCCTTTTAATCATCTGTGGACAGACTATGGGATGTGGTGTTAGTGTTATTATTTATTAGTTAATACTATTTAATCATCTTGTTAGTGTTCAGTGGTTTACAGTTTACTTATTAGTTAATACTATTTAATCATCTTAATAGTTAATACTATTTAATCATCAGTGGAATGTGGTGTTAGACTGTTAGTGTTCTTGTTTGCATCTTGTTTTTTAAAGTCAATTTAATCATTGATTCATTTGGTGCTGAGTGTTTGCATCATGTATTTCGTTTTTATTGTTAGAGTTTGTCCGAGTTTCTTTTTGCCATGTTACATTTTATGGAAAATGCGTACATTATCAATTTTTTTTTTGGAAGGATATATACATAAATTTGATTTCATTTAAGTAGAGTTTGTCCTCCAAGGCTCAAACTTTGTTTGTATTTAAATAATTTTCATTTTTTATTTTGTAAACTTGCAAAAGGCCTCATTTTAAAACTTGCTT
Organism: Hemerocallis citrina; assembly: GCA_017893485.1. NCBI lineage: Eukaryota > Viridiplantae > Streptophyta > Magnoliopsida > Asparagales > Asphodelaceae > Hemerocallis > Hemerocallis citrina. Next base: position 146,845,935 of record CM030363.1, on the reverse strand, counting down.
AGGGCCCCCTTGGAACTCAGATACGCCCCTGTATTTGTGAGTCAAGCCTCGTACATGAAGTGCCGGCCCGTGAAATGAGTCTCAGTCATCCTCTTGAATAGCATACAAGATTATCTCCTCCACATGAAGACATTTTCACAATTTCAACACGATCAAATCCCACGGAATATGAGTTGTTACGTTCTTCTAGTTTGATACGCCATCTTGTTGATAATGAAAACATTATACAATCCTTCGATAATGCTATTAGAATATGAAGAATATGAAGAAGATGTGGAAGATGTGGAAGACGATAAAGATGAAGAAGATGTGCATCTAAATGATAACGTTAATGATGTTCAGGACTTGCAACATGATGTCCAATGGGCGCCCCCCTGACTCAATTCTCGAGTACAATTATACCTGAGTTTGAATCGGTTGACTGGGTTAATAATGCGAGAGTTTATCACTTTGGTGAAGAGTCATGTGGCTCATACTACCCACATAAATTGTACATTGGGCAGAAGTTTTCAACCAAAGATGATATGCAAAATGTGGTGAAGATGTTCTCCATTAAGGAACATCGAGAATTCATCATAGTAAGGTCCAACAAAACCACATATTCCTTGAAATGTAAAATGTAAAATGACACTAGACCTGATACCCCTATGAACCGTTGTTTAAGAAATTCTCGAAAGTACTCTTCAACCAACCCAGTCGAATAGACACTCCATCAAATGTATACTCATTTGGCAGAATACCAAGGAAAGTTTACTACGAGTACCTCCTTATCAAATGCCAACGTTCCCATGACGGCCAGCCCATCAATCGGATGCCCTAAGATGACTACGATTAACTGAAGTGTCACGGTCATCTTTCATACGAAACGAATATGTCTTCGGCCTTCATCGCTCTAGAAGAGCTAGAAGTAGATGACGATCGAGCTTCATCTTTTCCATCAATCCTAGTCCGTAGAAACCAACCTTGACTAGGAGATTGTGTGTCATTGACTGCATTGGCCACGGGGAGTGCGTACAAAAACTGCACTCGCTGGGCGTATGGTCCCACACCGACTGTGATCTATGTGTCGGTTCCAACGTCACTAAGGTCAGGTCATGGGGACCTAGTTCTCCGGGTGCAACAGTGGAAGAAGATACGTGCCCAGCATCGGCAGACGAAGAACCTCTCCTCGACCACCCAGTGATGGTCGTCCCTGTCCACGACCACTAGTATTAGGTCATTCGTCAGCAATGTCCTACATAAATACAGTAATGTTTAGTCAACACTGCATATGAACAAATATATTATTTAAAAGAACAAAAGAATACTACTTACTCAGGGCCCACTGCTCGATCCCACTCCCATTGTCCGTACCATATTTACGATGATTACCTTGCAAAATATGATCGAAAATATTGGTCAATTAACGAATAAACAAATAAGACAGTTTATAACATACAACGATCAAAACTACTTAGATTACTAAGTTTTTCATTATCAACGAACACAACACAACCTCAAAATTGTTTCACTTCGGATGCGAGATTACACAAAAATGCAACATAATCATCAACCTTATTGCAAAAATTCCTTCGTGATAAAGTGACTAACACAAATGAGTTGGTTTCTTTACTTATTGTCTAATCTCTAATAATATAACCAAATAGAAATGTTGTGATCCATATCTATACATAAAGGGATGAATAAGCAAGTCATTATCTAATCAATAACATTATAAGTAGTAAATAATTCTCATTTATACGCTCATTCACCAATTTGTATATCTAAGTGCCTAAGAAACATTCAACACAAAATGAGAGGTAGATTTCAAAATATATGCATATTTTCAACAACAAGTAAAATAACCATAACCAACAACATCAATCAAACATTAGAAGTAGTAAATATTATTCATACCTCTTTAGGATTTCGGATTTGGAAGATAGATTTACAGCTTTCGGGAGTTGGAAGAATGTAGGATTCGAAGTTGGAGGAGAGAGGTCTGAAAGGGATGAAGTGAAAGAAGTCCCGATTAGGGATTGAATCAGTGAAAATGAGTGGAGATTTTGGAGGATTTGGGGGGTTAGGGTTTTTGGGGTTTCGGAGTTGGAGTTGAGGAAGAAGAAAAAGAAGAAATAAAATGAAAAGGAGAGAGACAGAGAGAGGGAGCCCGACCTTATTAGCGGTCGGGTCCTACTTGTGGTCACTAGTAAGTAAGGAATTTTTTTTTATATGCCACTATTTGAAAATATTTGCACTTATAGGACAGTTGCCAAAGTATTTGCATTTGTGGACTCAACAACTAAACTCGCTATTCCCAACGGCGAGTTTAGTTGTTTCATGCTCGCCGTTGGGATACGACGAGTTTAGTGCTATTTTTTTCAGAAACTCGTCGTTCCCAATGGCAAGTTCAGTTCAAAAAATTTCAATGAAGACTCGCCGTTGCTAATGGCAAGCCGTTCCTAATGGCAAGGACATTTATACTAGACTCGCTATTGGAAACAACGAGTTTAGTTCAAATTATTCAATGAAGACACGTTATTCCCAACGGCGAGGACATTTACATTAGACTCGCTGTTGGGAACGACGAGTTTAGTTCAAAAAAAATTCTAGGGATTTTTTTTCGAAAATTCACTAAGTCCAACAGAATGTTTCACTCTCTGTGAATTTTCCTATATCCTCACCGTTCCCAACAACGAGTCAAGTATAAATGTCCTTGCCATTGGGAACGGTGAGGTTTCTTTCAAAATTTTGAACTAAACTCACTGTTCCCAACAACGAGTCTAGTATAAATATCATCGCCGTTGGGAACGACGAGTCTTCATTGAAAATTCTGAATTGAACTCGCCGTTGGGAACGGTCAGTTTTTCAAAAAATTAGCACTAGACTCACCGTGTGCCAACGGTGAGCATGAAACACCTAAACTCGCCGCTAGGAATGACGAGTTTAGTTGTTGAGTCCACGAGCGTAAATACTTTAGCAACTATCAGCTTTTTGCAAATATTTTCAAAAAGTGTCAAAAAAAATTCTAAGAAAAGTGACCTCAGTTTTAATTTTTTGGGTTTTTTCCCAGAGAGCACTAGTACTAACTCGCTAGAATTCTCTAAATGTCTAAATAGTCCTTAAATAGGGTCGCTATTCCCATCAGTCACTTTACATATGCTGTGATTGCTAATAGAAATAGCGATAACAAACCAAAATTTAAAAAAAAATTAAACAAGCGCCCACTACTCCCATTAACGATCTTCGAAAGCAAGATGCCGCTAGTGAAAGTAGCAGCCGTTGCTGACGTGGCAGTGACTATATCAAACTTGCCAATAGTTTAGAAAGTGGCTTACCTTTGCAAATAGTTTCAAAAAGTTACTTAGTAGTAGGGATGACATTCGGGCCACTCGGGCCGGGCCGGGCCGGGATTTGCCCGGTCCCTGACTTATCTGGGCCGGGCTGGGGGGGGGGGGGGGGGACCCTGGCCCGGACCTGGCCCACGACCCCAATGGTGGGGGTCGGGCCAATTCGCGGGCCGGATCGGTTTTTTAGGAGATTTTTTTAATATATTAAAGATCAAGTATTAAATTGTAATTTCATAACAATTGCAAAGAACCAAGTATTAAATTGATTTAATAAATTTGAAATTCTTAAATAAAATGAAGTACATGAATAAAATTTCTTACAAATTAGATCAAATTACAAAACAAGAGAATTACTTGAATTTAGAGATCGAGATGGCCTCTATTTAGATTGAAGAGAAAGCATTGGACTATTGTCGTGCACTTCTACTTAACCTAAATATAGAATCTCATCCCCCTAAATTTCCCAATTAATTACAATATATTGTACATCATTTTAATGTAAATTGACTAAATATAATTGTTCATTCATCGCTACTTGTTGATCCAGCTTGTGCTTCAAGTAAGTCGTGAGTCTTCTCTTCCGCTTTCATCCAATCTTCGGCGCATACTAGCATCTCCAAATTTTTGGCTGTCAATTGATTACTTTTCGGGCTCATTATCCTGCCACCAAGAAAAAAAGCACTTTTCGATGCAACGGTTAACACCGGTATTGTTAGCAAATCTCTAGCCATGCGAGAAAGAATATTAAAAATAGCTTCATTGCTCTTCCAAAACTATAACAATTCTACTACATCTTCAATCGAACTTTGTGCATTATACCAATTCAACTCATTTGGTGAATTGGTTCTTGGTTTTTTTGATTTAATCAGATTTAAAACACTACTAGTTGCATGACTTTTTCCTTTTGCTAATATGTGTGAAGAAGAAGAAGTAGAATGAACAATTTGTGTTTGTATTTGCATAGTGTTAGATAAATAAAGTCTATCATAAGTATCATATAACCTAGTCAAATATGCTCAAATTGACGAGTAAAAACAATATGATCAAAATCTTGTATTGCATCGTGTGGGGCATAAGTGTACAAAATCTCAATCAAATTTTTCGTGCCATCTAATTTAATCATAGAATCATTACACTAGCTACACAATATAACATAGGAAGTGGATGAAAATATTTTAAAATTATAATATATGCCGCATTAACCATATCTCCAATAAAAGGGTCATTTTGCAAATCTTTAATTGTTGTCATCATAGTGACAATTTCAAGTAAAATAGCACTAGATGTACATGTATATGTTTTTGAAAATTGCAAAGAAGCATTGTTAAAAGGTTCTAAAAATTTATACAAACTATCGGCAAAAAACCAAAAATCATCATCTAACATACAATTTTGCATACCCATTGCGACACAAAAATCTCTAAGATTAAAACGATAAGGGAACAATACCTAATAAATCAAATATAGAATTCCAACGATGTCTAACATCTTTAGGAAATGTTTATATACAGTTCCTCTAAGTTTACACCAATCATGAAAAGCATGATATATTGGACCATTCAATGTAACATAATGAATACAATCTCTCATTGCATCAAGTTTATCATTTCCATATTTTAGTACATCTTGCACACAAAGATTTAAAATATGACAAACACACCTAACATGAAAAATTTCGGGTTCTATAGGATCTAAAGTAATTTTCAAACTATCAATTGCCTTAGTATTATTAGAGGCGTTATCAAAACCAATAACAAACACTTTATCATAAATACCAAAATTATTACATGCTTCCATAATGTGTGTGGCTATAATTTCACCCTTATGTGGGTACCTAACATATCCAAATGAAATTATTCTCTTTTGAAGTACCCAATCCGAATCTATCCAATGACATGTTACACACACCATTGGAACGCCGTTTACTGCTACCCACCCATCCGATGTCAAAGAAACTCTAGTATTTAGTGATGTTAGTGTTGCTATCAAAAAATCTTTAGTCTCATTGTAAACTAATTTACAATCATCCTTAACTACATTCCTAGCAATCTTTTTATAATGGGGGTTTAAGGAGGTTTGTGCAAAAGTCTCTACATACCTACTTTCACCAAACGAATATGGTAATTCATCCCTAATTACTAACTTAGCCATTTCCTTACGAACGAGATCGTGATCGTAGCTATGACTATCTACTTGACCGGTTCTAGGATGTATTTTTTGTTGTGTGAGATTGTTTTTCGAAAACTGTGGTTGACATTTGCTTAAGTGACGTTGAAGTGTACCTGTGCCCGATCCTAATTTAAACTTATATGGTGTTTGACACTTCTTACATATTTTTAGTCCTACACTGTTATCATTTTGTGAAGGGACAAAATTGAAAAAAATTGTGTACTTCGGAAGTAGTCCCTCTAGTTTTACGTGGTAGAGAATGACCTTGTTCCGATGGCTGTGGTTCTATATGATCTTCTATTTCTATAGAATTTGAGTGTGTTTCATTCAAATCGGAAAAACTATCATAATTCATGAATGTTTCTTCACTATCTATATATGGAATTGAAATGGAAGGAATGTGATGACTAGTGGACTCTTGACTACTATGTCTACCACCGCGTAATCGATTAGAGGCCATTTAAATATTAAAAATTAGTGTATGTATAGTTAGAGAGAAAGCAAGTGTATGTATGTTTTAAAAATTAAAAAGAACAACAATCTATCTCAACTAAAAAATAACAATAATAACAAGAACTAGTGAACGAGTAGTCTATGTATGTTTTACCACTTTACCAAATTTATAAATAAAATCTAAAAAAATGAGAGGAAAAAGTTCAAGAAAATCCAAACTTATTAAGAGATATAGATGAGAATAATCAACTATGTTAAATCTACAAATTAAACATATACTAAAATACCGTATGAGTGTTTGAAGTTTGAAGATTGAATGTTGAGAGAGTTGAGACTTGAGAGCTTGTAGTAGACTAGTAGTATTGATTGTTGTTGTTGATCACTTGATTGTTGTTGTAGACTAGTAGTATTGAGGGATAGTAGAGAGAATGAGAGATTTGAGTGAATTAGTGAAGAGAAATGAAAGAATTGATGTGGTATATATAGAATATGCAAGTACCCCCCAAAACTAGCCAGTATAGATCCGTTGGGGATCAATTTGGTAATTTCAATTTTTTTTCATAATTTCTTGAAAAAAAGTTACTGTAGCAACGATCGGTCCGGACCTGGCCCGAGCCCGGGCGGGCCGGTCCAACCGGTCCTCAACCGGGCCGGGCCGATCCGGGCTTTTTCCCAAAAATGTTGAACCGGACCAGCCCCAGGGTATGGGGGCCGGTTCAGGGGTCAGACCGGGAAAGAAGGGGGCCGGGCCGATCCGGTTCCGGGCTGGCCCGGACCTATTGCCACCCCTACTTAGCAGGAACAAAAAATTCACTAAAATTATCATTGATGTTGCCTTTTTACCAATACATCCACGTCCAACAATGGGTAAAAATAAGAACAATGTAAAAAGTGAGGCATATAGGTATGGAAGAGAATCTCAAGTCTTAACCGAGTTAATATACAAGGGTAAAAAGGGCGTCCACAACATGGTATCGAAGTCTCAGCCGATTCAGAGATGCAGTGGCCGAAATTTGCTAAATCAGGAGATGCCAATATTACCGAGAAATGACGGCCAATACCACGTACCGAGACCAAGATCTGATACCGTGGTCCACATTCATAGCAAATAGCAAACAAAGATACAAGAAAGAGAGATGCTAGAAGAATAGACAACAGAAGGAAAATAGGGGCCCTTTATTAACAGCGAGCTTCTCGATTCGAACCACAGCTATATGAACAATATACACGTACATAATTGAGCCATACATGCTGCTCTATCTAGTTAGAGGCTTTGGTCATTTGTTCAGTTCCTTCATGAGGTAAAATTGATCAGTAGCTCTATTTGTTACAGATCATTAGACTAACAACTAGACCTAGCATTTAGTTGGATTCTTTTCCTACTGCAACAAAGAAAGAACTACGAAGGGGTGGCTATAAGCACAAGCTCGCAGACTACCCTTCTCTCAGAAACGGTGAGCTGCGAGGAACCCTAGTTCTTCAATTTGACCCATTCATAGCGGCCGGGGAGCGGGCAGTCTTTCACAGGATCAAAGTTGTACCTGAAATATGCAAAAAACACAATAGAGCAAAGAGTTATACAGAATTATAATAAACAAAATCAAGGTCTTAATGAAACCTTGAATGTATAGTTAAAAACACAGCTGCATGCATCTAAATGATATGTTTATCGTTTTCTTATGTAATTAAAATATGAATGAAATTCCTATCAGTTTCCATTATCAACTATACTTTTAAATTTCAAAAAACAAAGAATACCAGCCCATTTGCCACGAACCATTAAATACACTCAATCTTTTGTTATGAATATGAACAACGAATACAAAAAACTGTACGAATTTTTATAATTGAACCAACTTTGAGTCTTAAGAAAGCAACAAAATAGCAGAAGTTAAAGCATAAACAAAAATAAGGGAACTGGGAGCATCTGTAGTCATTGAAGCCAAATTTTGCATATTTGGCATATAGCCAATAGCGAATATAACTTTCCTTGTTAGCCAAAATTTGACTTTTCGAAATCTTAATAGGACGGACGGTAAATCATTTCCCATCCAACGTTTTTGAAATTTACTAAAAAACCTTAAATTTTTTTCCCTGAAAGAATTGATAGTGACGTTTACAAATAATAATAATAATAATAATAATAATAATAATAAATCAATAAATAAAAAAAATCCTCCCCAAATCTAGGACGGTAAATGATTTCCCTTTTCATTTTTTTGAACTTTCTTAATTATCCGTCCCAAAACATTTTTATAAAAAAAATTTACGGACGGGAAATTATTTCCCGTTCGAATTTTTTGATTTTTAAAAATTTTTTTTGGACGGTAAATTATTTACCGTCCGATTATTTTATTAATAAAAAAAATTCGTACGGTAAATCATATACCGTCCGATTAACAGACGAAAAATAATGTTTTGCTACTGTTCACCAAATGCCAAAATTTGGCAAAATAGCCAACGACTAGAGTACGCTTCAAGCCAAATTTTGGATATTTTGGCTAAATAGCCAACGACTACAGATGCTCTTAGAAGCTCCAATGTATCTTCAGAAGTAACTGCATGCACCTAAGTGAGATCTCATTTCTATGTACTGAAAAATTAATAATCTCTAGAATTAGATGAAAGAATTTATACTTCTCTGCAAATTCCCTTTGCTGGCATTGCTCTGGAACAGCAAAGAATTCTTCCATCTCACGGAGGGTGGGGACATTTGTTGGCGTTGGACTCTGAATCCTCCTGTTGGTTGCAGCTCTGGTGGTAGGTCTGGTAGTGTAACCAGGAGCTCCAACAGTTTCCGAATCCCTCTTGATCTGACTGCAAGGTGTGGCTTCCCTTGAATTCCAGCAGAGAAAATGACAAACAAACCCCTTAACTTAAAAAAAAACAGAAAAACTTGGGATAATTGAATATCATAACAAAACTCTGATGTCCCCAATTACTCTCGAAGGCAATGAGCACTTCAAACTCAATTCTGAATGTTCAGTGTGAGGGGTTGGGTTACTGGGATTGGATTACAAAAAAATATTTGAAAGATATAAAGTTCATAAATACAAACACATTTCAGAGACAAAATGCAGCAATTTTAATGAACAGGATTGTGTCTTAACAAACCCTTCATTGTTCGTATTGAAGACCAAAGGAAATTCAGTGTTCATATTGTAACTTTGTTAACACACACACCCCAACAGCTAACCATATAAGCCCACAATGGCTGAGTGATGCTCTGGACAAATGCTTTCAGGCAAATGTGGGGCCTCTTCTCGGCAGACTTTTACAATTGTGAACAAGTAGGTATAACCGATTCCAAGTGAAACTTTCCGCTCTTGGTACCACTCATCATTCATCGACAAGATGATGATCCTCCACTACTAGAGAATATACCTAAAGCAGTGATAGAAGACATTATTGCTATCACTATCAGCAATACATTGAAGGGCCAGAAATCTAAAAGGGGCCCTACCCACTCATATAACATATCCATTGTGGAGGCCCATGGGCCCTTTTTGGGGTTTTCTAATCATCATTTATGCAATGAACCAAATGATTCAAAACAAGACTGCAGGAGAAATAACTCCTTTTAGTCACTTCATCCTTCACATAGAAATAAAGGATCAGAATGAGAAAAAGGCAGCAATCTGGAAAGGCATCTACAAAGTTATTCGGTAAAAATAGAATTACCTACATGAAGGTAAAAGAAAGCAAACTTTCTCACCAACATAAATAAACAATCTGCTATGGGAAGAGTAGGAGACACTTTCTGAACTGAAATAAAAAAGCTAGCATGGACATGGAAAGAAATAAGCGCATTTGATTCAGATATTCATAACTAAGGAAATTTTTGTACCGAGCATTAATTAGCATATATGATACCATATCTCTAATATTATAATGGGAGAGTTAGAGTTGTCATTTGTAGACAACATGTAATTTACAGACATTCATTCAACCATCTGATCTCAACCATTCATTTACTCCACTGTTGTTAGTTACCATAATACCCTCAAATTTCAAATTTATTTACAACATAATTATTTACAAAAGTGTCACAAATATAAAATAAAAGTTTGTGCCACTAGAGGTAATTTATAAGGAGTATATGATGAGTAAAGGGAGAGCTTAGGTTTGAGCCCACATTACGTCTTATTATTTACTATATAATAAAAAATTAATTGGCACGTGCAGATTACTAGTAGCAGAAATGGGAGAGAACCCATCCACTAATGATTCTCAGAAATATATACTGGTATACAAATTAATTGTAACTAAACCTTAGGTATGCATGCACTAAGAAAATAATTGTAAGATAAGCATAACCACCAAGGAGAGAAAGGCATCTAAATATGGAAGAAAAACATCTCAATAATCTTCATGTAGTTCACAGCTTGAAGACTCTCATTGACAAGATACATGCTTCACCCACTCTTCTCTAAGTTCTTCTACCAACTTCTCAAAAGCTCTACAAGTTTGAAAATTACAAATTATAAACTACTTCAACTGCTAAACTGAAACTGTGAACGAGCAACCAAACCATCGCTATCACACACACACAAAAAAGAAGAAGGTTTTTTTTTTAAATAAATAATTTTAATAAGAAGACATAGAAGTATCAGCAAAAATCCTATCTTCCAAAGAAAGTAAATAGGGCAATAAATTCAAAGCTGTGCTAAAATTGGCTCCACCAAAAAAAAGAAGACAAACAATCGAGTTCCAAAACAAATTTGTATTTAAACACGAATTAATCGCAAAACAACACTAAACAAAATCCGATTTTTAAAATGGCCCATTTCAGTAAATAAGTACGAGATCAAAACCGCTCAAAATTTAAAAAACTGAGAGGAAAAAAATTTGCAAGGGACAAAAAAGATTCGAACTTTACCTGCTACTCTTCCCTTCAACTTCCAATACATTCTCCCCAAAAGAGACCTCATTCTCCTCCGTCTTCGCCTCCTCCTTCTTCGAACCTTTACTACCTCCGGCGCTCAAACTAGGGTTAGGGTTAGCTTCGGGAATTTTGGGCACAAGGCACTTCTGAAGACGGCGGCTCCTCAACTGAAGATAGCAAGATGAGGATTTGGAGTTGGAATTCGATTTGGAAGAAGATGAAGAGGAGTCTGCGGGATTTGGGGTTAGGGTTTGTTTAATGGCTGCGGTGGCGGCTAGGGTTTTGGCACGTGCTCTTGTACGGACGCCGAGATACGAGGTGGGTTGGTGGTGAACCTCCATGACTGCACCTCCTCCTGTGATCTTCCCTTTCCGAATGTACTTCCCCATTTCCCAAAAAAGCTTCGATTTTTACAGCGAATTTGAGAAAAAGGTAGCGAGCTTTGGGAATGCAGAAGAAGAAAAAGCCGCGCGAGTGGGCAGAAGACAATAACGGAGAGAGTTTTTGGGAAGATAATGACTGTGGTTATTAGTTTGTGAGTTACAGTATTTATTAATGGAACGATTTTTTTTTTTGCTGAAATGGGCCACTTTTTCAAACTAAATTTCAAAATATACCACTTTCGGAAACTAATTTCGAAGATAGACCAGTCTTCATAGACAGCATTTGTTCAATTGTGAGGCCGCAGCTAGGAACTGCAGCCTTTTCAAAAATGTGTTTTATTCGAGGCCATTGCGACCTTAGTTCATTTTATATTTGGGTACAGAGACTTCGAGACTTAGGCAAATTTTTCTTAGTAAAAATGTACTAAATATATGTCATAGTTCCCAACTGCCGCCTAAATATAATAGAGGCCACAATTGAGAATTACAGCCTATGTTATAATTTTTTTTTTTTACATAGATTTTTTTTGTTTATAACAGAGACTGCAGTTGGGAATTGCGGTCTTTGTTATATTTAGACCGTAGTTTGGAACTACGACCTATATTTAACGAATTTTTACTTAGAAAAATTTGTCTAAGTCTCAAAGTCTCTCTAACCCAAATACGATATGAACTAACGCCGCAGTTGGGAATTGCAGCCCTGAACAATACATTTTTGAAGCGGCCTCATAATCGAGTAGACCACAATTCGCAACTGCGGCCTATGAGGACTGGTCTTTCTTCAAAATTAGTTTCGAAAGTGGTATATTTTGGAAATTAGTTTTTAAATGTGGCCTATTTCGAGAAAAAATCTTAATGGAACTGGGTTAGGGTTGGCAAACGGGTCGACCGCGCCGGGTGTAATACCCCGTATTGCAGCGAACAGTCGACTGGTCCATTAAGCAGTCGACTGCTACTGCATAGTTGGGCCGGATTGATTGGGCCAGATTTGAGAAGGATTTGAGAAATTTAGTCCCACATGGGAGGTTCACAAAAACTAATTTGAGTATAAATATAATTAGCCAATGATCAAGAGTCACCTAATTGGTTAACCACCTTTTGAGAGGCAGCCTGTGGTGAGCAGTTGTACTACATAGTATCTAATTTGTCTTCTAAAAATATTAAAAATTGTCTGAGTATTGGGGCGGGGCGTCACACTTCTGTTTCGACTTGATGGATTGGATGCGGTTGCAGTTGCGGCAATTCCGATGGTGAAGTACAATTGTGAGTCGTTTGAGTCTAAATAAGATGCCCAGTAAGTGTTTTATTTTTTGTTTTCGTAGAAATTTTTATAAAATCAATGTTGTATTGTTTTGTAATTTCTGGTGTTTGATTTGAAATTAGTGCACATTGTAGTCTTCTGATTGAACTGAATTGATGTTACAAATAAATGTTGGGTCAAAAAAGGAAAAAAAGTCACATTTGTACATATAGGTTGCAATGAAACATAATAAACTCTATGCCAAAATTATTCTGCTTACATGTCTGGCCTTCTCCAGCAGTGAAAAATAAATATGCCAAAATTATTCTGCTTACATGTCTGGCCTTCTCCAGCAGTGAAAAATAAATGCACCAACCCTTTACATGTACTTTATCGCACTTTTTTTAAACAATCGTAGTATTTACATTTAAAAGAAAAAAATATTATGGCGTGCTTCGCACGCGTGCAAATAGCTAGTAAAGTATACATGGGCTTGGTTGGAGTGGAGCTCTATTTCCAATATTTATAATAGAATATTCTCGAAAATATTCCATCGTAGAGATAAGAAATAGAGCACCTAGTTGGAGATGCTCTAAGTGGTTTTAAACGCAAGAAACTCCCTCAAGTTTCAACCTTTTCCAAATTTGTAAATAAGAGGTAATTAAGGGATGTTAATTACACAATTAAGTTGCACGTGATTAATTATGAACCCAATTTTTCATAAGTACCATCATCATCTTCTTGCCATTCTCCACCCCATCTCCTTCCTCTCCTCCTCCCACTCCTCCGCCTCCGCCACCGCTATCGCCGCCCATCACTCCTCCACATCTTCCTCATCTTCTCCTCCTTCCTCCTCTGATCTCGTTCATCTCCTCTAATTTTTGAACCCAAACCAAACATCCTCTCACAAATCATCCACCTCCTCCACCACCACCTCCTCCACCCTCCTCCTTGGATTTTTGTTGGCGTCGGCGGCAGCGGTGACATAGTTGGTGGGGTCCACTTCATCTTCTCCATTTTGTGAATGGGGTTTGAGAGAGAGAGAGAGAGAAAATTGGTGGGGGGTATTTTTGGTACGATAAAAAGTAGTAGGTGTTTAAAAAACCACCTGATAGCACATCCATTATTCGTAGGGTTTAATTTTGTGTTCTAAAAAATATGTGGAACTTGTTTGGGGGAGGGGGGGGGGGGGAGGGGGTTCTTGATTTCTTGCATTGAATTTCACTTAGATGGGTTTCTCACAAAAGACTTACGGGTTTTGAGTTATTTTATCATATAAAGGGCAATAATGGTAAAATGTTGAATGTACAAGGGGTTTAATTTGAAAAATCGAGAAGGACGTTGCATAACATGTTTTGCAAGTAGATGCATTTGTAAAAACTGATGTTGCTGTGTAGGGGTACAAAATGGGCCCAGGTCTGGCGGGTTTTGACTAATTTTTAATCCTTACCCGAACTTTATGCTCGTTTACTTGACCCAACTCACACCCAACAGGTTTGTATATATCTAAACCCAAAACTGATCCTATGGGTTAGGGCAGGTTTTCAGTTCGGACCGGGTTCTCGTAGGCAGGTTGTGTTCGGGTTATACCAGGTGGGTTCGGGTATAATTTACAACTTTCTAATGACAATATTCTCCCGTTCTAACATTTTGTCTTGCCAATTCTAAACCATAAATACCTCATAGCCAATGAAGAGTATATATATAACGCAAATATTCATTATATTTTACAACAAAAGGAACAACATATTTCTCAATCTTTTTAACGATATGCCTCTAACTTCACAACGAACAAACGTAATCCGAAGTTGTATACCAGATTATCATTATAAATAAGACTATGCCTAAAAATTAATTCGTGGACAATCAAATAAAAAAAACTATCTGTCAGGAATAATAAACTTATATAACAGCAATAAATTTTTACACACAGAGGGAAAAAAATATGGCGAAGTTAAACCAAAACATTTGAACAAAATTATGCTACATTTCCCTCAAAATTTTTTAAAAAAATTTTATGCAACCAATGTAATTTGACATGAAAAAAAAACTTATATCTCTAATATATAATCAGAGAGTTGGGTTTTCATTTGTACACAACCTGTAATTTGTAGTCAGTCAACCATATAATCTCAACCATCGATTTATAAGTGAGAGTTATATTAACCATTCATTTATTCAACTGTTATTAATTACCATAATACCCTCAAAATTTAAATTTATTTATGACATAATTATTTATAAAAGTGTCACTCATATAAAATAAAAGTTGGTGTCACTATAAATAATTTGTAAAGAGTATGTGATGAGTAAAGAAAAGTTACAAGTTCAAGACTAGATTACGTCGTAGTATTCAAAAATATATATTTATTAGAAAAGAGTATGTGATGAGTAAGAAAAGTCACCCATATAAAAATATATATTTATTAGAACATGCGAAGCACGTGTAGATTACTAGCAGATTACTATTGGTAGTAAAAGAGCCGGTTTTTTTTTTATATTAATGGCTAAAGTTCAATAGAACTAAGGCACGCAAACATACATGTTCATGTTTATGTAAAAAATATATAGCTTGAATATAAGTCAGGTTCATTCTGGCCTAGTTCCGATTGGGTTCGAGCGGGTTAGAGGTAATATCTGGACCAAATCTAAAAAATTTGTGAACTATATTTTCAAACCCGAATGGGTTCAGGTTTTGAAACGTAATGACCCATACACGAAATTTTGCGGGTAAGGTTGAGCGGCTTCAGGTGAGACTCAACACAATTGACACCCCCTATATTGTGATGGAAGCAAGATTTATTTGGACGAGTAAATCAGGTCGTAGAGTATTTAGTGAATTTACGAACCACATGAATTTCTATTCATTAACTCGTTCTTCAGTAATAAATGAAAAGTTGAGCACTTCTCCATATAATCACTCAACAAAATTAACTTAAATCATTAATTTTGGATTCAATGAAACTAGATGATCATCAAATATGACTCTTTAACGAAATATGATGACTATCATTGTTCGACTATGATTTCTCCGTTTATTGAAATATAGCGAACAACTAGTCTATATTGCAAGAAAGCAGTAAACAATCTGAATTCAAAACAAACGGCTGACTATCGTTTGCTAAAAAAATATGCAACCTTAGCAATTGAAAATAGAAAAGAGAAGAGAGCATTGCTATTGCAATTGCCAAATTTAGTAATTGCCAAAGAATTAAAAAATAAGACGGAAGGTCTTCTTCCATCTAACCCCAAATTTCTTTTTTTTAATATTAAATATATGTGCGACGTAAAATCATCTTCCGTTTAATTTTTAAAAAAAAATTGCTTAAATGGTATTTTCCGTGATTACCGAATGGCAATTTAGAAATTTTTTTATTTATTTTTTGTGAAAGTTGAGCAATTTCATTTTTATTTTATTTTTAATTTTTTAAAATGGCATTTTGGTAATGTTTTAGATGGCCTTTTGTTAATTTTTTAGATTTTTTATTCTGAAAAGGTTGGTGGAAGGATCTTCATCCGTTGTCCGTCCTATTAAAATAATAATAATAATAATAATAATAATATGCGAATTTTTTTCCTCGGCTCTCTATATTTAGCGATTGCTAAATCCAGTTGCTAAATTTAGATGGCAATGTTCATCCCTATTGCTAAATATGCATTTTAAGCAAACGAGAGTATCACTTTTTTCTCAAAACACTGATTTTTTTTTTGTTGCAAATATAGCAAACTATAGTGGATGCACTAATCTAACAAAAGTCGAAATACTAGACAGATCGATGGTTGTAATAGAGGCTAGCGACATGTTAAAATCACCACCCAGTTTAGGGATGGCAAACGGGCCGGGCTGACCCGCGACCAGCCCGCCAAACTCGGCCCGTTAGAAGTTGGTTCGAGTTCGGGTCGAACCCGCAATTATAAACGGGTTGACCCAGGTCGTTAAGACATGGATTTGAACCTGTCGAACCCGGCCCGCTAACCCGGTGAACAGTGCTCGACCTGCTCGCGAACCCCCGAGTCGACCCGCGAGATTCGAACCGTTAGACCCGTACGGGTCAAACTTTCGACCCGCGCGGGTCCACCATTCGACCCGCGGGTCCAACGGCCGAAATCGAGTCTAACGGCTGTTATAGCGTTTTTTTGTTGTTTTTTGTTTTTTTCCCCCTATAAATACCCCCTTAAACCCAAACAAAAAATTTAACACCTTACTCTCTTACTCTCTCTACTACTACTACTCAATTCAATCTTAATTCATTCCAAATTTTGTGAACAAAGAAGCTAGCAACATAGAAACGATCAAACGACAAATTCTGATTGTAACGAATTCAACTTTTAACTACGGCTTCAAGTCTTCAACTCCTCCAAGGCTCCAACAAAGAAGCTCTCTTTCTATCTATATACGAGTCTGGAATTCTACTTCTATTTCTACTTTTATTTTCATTCTCATTTTATATGTGAGTATCCGCGAAGTACAGTATCAAAATTTCACAACCCTCTTATTGTCTTGATATTTTTTTTGTAGTTAAATTTTTTTTATCATCATTGTTTGTTGGTTTTTTAATCTTCTCTCTCACAACCCTCTTATTGTTTTCTAGGTTTTTTTTAACTTATCTCGCCTAGATTGTATTTAATTTTTTTACATACACTATTATATCAATATGTCTAGATCACGAGGTAGCAGCCATAGCCAAAGTGGACAAGATTCTACCGACACTTCGTAGGCCTCCAATTGTCCCACAAAATGAGCCCGCCGAAGAGTACCCTATGACCCAACATATTGGTACACACGATGAGTTTGTAGGAGACATAGATATAGAAGAAGAACAAAAAACACAAGCAATCGAAACAACACAAGCGGCTGGTAGTAGGAAAACTAGAGGAAAAACTAGTGATTGGCACAAATTTTATAATTATATTCCAGACGAAGAAAATCAGGGTGTAGGCATCAAAGTTTGTAAAACATGTTCGAAGCCATACAAATGGAAGAGGAGTCAGGGGACGGGTACAATAAGACGACACATCCAAAATGTACATAAAGAACTTCTTGTAGACCTACCCGGCCAACAAAAAATTCACCATAGGACTGGTGTAGTTGATAGCCATTCTTATGATCCCGAACTTGTTCGTCGAGAAATGCCCGACTAGTAATAAAGGAAGAGTTACCATTTTTTTATCCCGAGAGTAGAGACTTAGAAAATTTTAATCAAACCGCCTTAAACCTGCATTTTAAAAGAATCCCTATTGTTACCGCTAATTCTGGTGTGGGGGTAAACAGATAGAATTTGTGGGTTCGTGGAAAAACCTGAATAGCAGATCCAAACCTGTTCCGTCGGAGTTGGGCTGCTGACTCCCGCCGTACACCTGCAAGGAAAGTGCGAAACAACGACTGAAAACTACCCACGTCGCGAGTACCGACGTCCAAGCTCAAGCTCCTTCGTCGAAACTCCGAGCTCCTCTCACCTTCTGTTCGTCGACGAACTCCCCTCTACCCGTCGAAGCCCACAAGCGAGCACCACTCCGCTCGTCGAACTCCTTCATCGAAGCTCCTCTCCACTGCTTCGAACTCCACCCTCACCTCAGACGAGCTCCATTGCCGAGCTCCGTCTTCTTCGCCTCCGCTGAGATCGCTCTCCGACGAGCTCCAGCACTGAGCCTCGACCAAGCTCGTCGTCGCCCTCACAGACCTCACCTTCGTCATCGTCGTCGAGCTCGGTCGTTCATCAGCTCCGAACCCATCGAGCTGAGCTCCAAGACGCCGAGCTCACCTCCACTGAGCACCCCCTCCAACGGCTAGCTCCACTCCGCTCGACGAGGTCGTTCGCCATGCTGAGCTCCGCCTCCGTCTGAGTTCCCGAACTCCCCTCGCCGAGCTCGAACACAGCTCCATCGACGAGTTCATCGCTCTCCGAGCTCTCCACAATGCCGAGCCGAACCCCCCTCGGAGAGACGAGTTCCGAGCCCTCCACGAGCGAGCTCCGAGGTCTCCTTCACGATCTCCGTTCGTCACCGAGCTCCTCTTCTTTCGAGCTCCACAGTGCCGGGCGCCAACTCCAACTTCGTCAAGCGGCCATCTCTTCACCAAGCTCCTCTCTACTACGATGCCGAGCCCTAGCTCTCTCCCTCGTCACGCGCCGAGCTCTAACTGCCTCTGAACCCATCGCCGTGCTCCAACTCACCACGTCAAGAACGACGCGACGATGTCACCGAACTCCATTGACGCCCTCGGAGACGGAGACGGGGACGGAGTCGGAGTCGGAGGCGTGATAGGAGTCGGAGGCGTGGTAGGAGTCGTGGTCGAAGGGTAGGATGAAGGAGAAGAAAGAAAAAGAAACAGAGCTAGAAGAAGACGAAGAAGCAGAGAGCGGGAGAGAAAGAAGTAGAGGAGAAGAACAGCAAAGAGAGAAAAAAAAGGGCACAAGGGGCCGGGTTCGGACCCGTTAAGGGGATCCAACCCGAACCCCTTCCCATCTCCTTCCTTCTCCAATGCCCCTGGCGCCAAAAACAAAAACCAAACAAAACGGAAAGATACCCGAGCTATCTTCAAGCTTCGACGAAACCAAAGCCGCATGGACGAACCCTCTCCTCTCGAGCTCCGCCATGGCCGATAACAATGCCGAACTCCGAGCTCCACCATCTCTATCGATCGAGCCGAGCTCACCTCCACCCGCCATCAGCTCGCTCCTCGAGCTCTGCCATGGCCGATCACGATGCCGAGCTCTGGGCTTCGGCATCTCCTTCAAGCTCCCTCGAGCAAGCTCTCGTCGCCGAACTCCTTCCCTCGAGAGCTCATCTTCAAACTCCACTCCGATGCCGAGCTCTCAATCCTTGATGAACGCGAGTTCTCATCGACTCCGAGCTCCGAGTCCAATGACGAGCCCACTCACGGCCGCCATCAGCTCCCTCCTCGAGCTCCGCCGAGCACTGAGCTCCATGCCGAGCTCGGCCTCGCCGACCACCACGTCGCGAGTACCGACGTCCACGCTCAAGCTCCTTCGTCGAAACTCCGAGCTCCTCTCACCTTCCGTTCGTCGACGAACTCCCCTCTACCCGTCGAAGCCCACAAGCGAGCACCACTCCGCTCGTCGAACTCCTTCATCGAAGCTCCTCTCCACTGCTTTGAACTCCACCCTCACCTCAGACGAGCTCCATTGCCGAGCTCCGTCTTCTTCGCCTTCGCTGAGATCGCTCTCCGACGAGCTCCAGCGCTGAGCCTCGACCAAGCTCGTCGTCGCCCTCATCGACCTCACCCACTCCGTCGTCAAGCTCCATCGCCACAAAGCTCCTCTCCACTGCCTCGAGCTCCTCCCTCGCTAAGCCATCGGCGAGCCCTCTCAGCTCCAAGCTCCTCGCCGAACCCATAGTCGCCGAGAACTCAAACCTTCACGAGCGCGAGCTCTCATCGACTCCGAGCTCTCCTTCTCGTCGAACCCATGCCGAGCTCTCCTCTACCGAGCTCCAGCATCGAGCTCCTCTTCAAGCCGTCGGCGAACGCTCTCTTCTCCTTGCCGAGCTCGATGCCTCCTCTCGACACCATCGCCAACCTCCCTCGCGAGCTCGAGCTCTCCTCGTGGCCATCTATTCACAGCCGAGCTCGATCCCCACTGAGCTCCGAACTCTCCTCTTCTCCACTGTGCGACCAAACGAACCAGAGGAAGAAGAACCCAACTCCTACACACCGCCATCACCATCACCCCCACGGTCGAGCTCCCCCCTTCGCGAGCTCCCCTCGCCGAGCTCGTCACCACATCGAAGTTCCACGTGGCTGAAACCATGGCCTGTCGAGCTCAAAAACCATGCCAGCGCCAGCTCCTTCTCCAAGAGCTCCGCCCATGGCCGAAACTCCACAAGCGTCGTGCACCGAACCCAAGCCAGAGCTCCACTCTAACCTCTGCTTCGAAACTGAGTGCCAAAAGCCTTCTTCGTCGAGCTCGAGACCACCTCGATGAGTTGCCGAGCTCCGATGTTGGCCTCGCCTCCGCTCCTCCACCTCGCCAAAGCGCCCATGCCGAGCTCTTGGGTCCTCCTTCATCTTCGAGCCCCTCTCTAAGCGCTGTCGAGCTCCATTATCCCCAACCTCGAGCTCCAATCGAGCTCTTCTCCATCGACGAGGTGGATCTCACCTCATGCTCTCGTCGAGCTCCAAGGTCGGAGCCTTCGCCAACTACCGAGCTCTCCCACCGAGCTCATCACCTTCACTGAAGCACTCGACGAAGCTCCCCCCTTCAAACTCCACGGAAGCTCTCGACGAAAGTTGGAGAAGAAAGTTGAAGACGAAGGAGAAGGAAAGAACAGGGCAGGGGAAAAGAAAGAAAAAAAAAAATTTGCCACTTGGCCCGGTCGGCTGACCGAACAAGTCCCAATCCGAGCTGAAAAACGGAGAAAAATGATACCGAGCAACTCCAACCGTTGGATCTTCGCGAAAATTGCGTAAAAATTGATGAACGACTCAGATTGCGCCACGTCTGCACAAAACGACAAAATACGATTTTTTGGGAACTGCGCCTCCTCGAGATTCGTGCCGGGATCCGACGGCGCAGATTGCGCCATGTGTCAGGTATTATTTAATTTGATTAATTTATTTAATTAATTGTTTTTTATTTAAAAAATCCGAAAAAATATTTAAAAAATCGAAAAAATTAATTAAAAATTCTAAAAATAATTATTAATTCAGAAAAAATATTTTAAAATTCTGAAAAATTAATTATTAAATTAGAATAATTAATTAATATTTTCGATAATTAATTATTTAATTCGAAAAATGAATAAAAAATGAGAAAAACTGAGAAAAAATTCAGAAAAATCTGGAAAAATCACCAAAAATCCAGAAAATTCTGAGAATATTTTTGGGTATTTTACAAGCCCAGAATAACACCGTTACATCCCAAGCTAGATCCAAAACTCCCTTAAGAACGCCGATAAAATCATGTACGCCATTAGAACAGTAAAAGTACTCCTCAAAGACTGAAAAACTCAGTCTCTAGGAGTGGGGGGCTCGTGATATGGCTAAAAATAGGATTAAATCGGGACCGTTCACATCGGAGACGAATCTTAAAGCTCAGGGGTAAAACGGTAATTTCACCTACTAACGGGTCCGAAGCGGGTACTGGGTCTCCTTCTCACAGATCCAATAACCTGCGAACGGATCCACCTCAAATGGGTACGGGTCCCGACCCGATACAAACCCAGTCCGACAGGATAGAATTAGGGTCTCTGATTGAACCAAATCAACGGGCCTGATTCGCGACTATCATCTCACCGAGAATTAAGGGATTACATTCCTAATCTGATTACGAGGATTTTATGCCTTATCAGATCACAGGAATTACATTCCTAATCTGATCCCAACGGCGACTATAAATACCCCCACCTACCACTGTTACAGGTTAATCACTTTTTTGCCAATTTAAGCTTTTTTTAATCATCACTGGTTACTGACAAGAGCGTCGGAGGGTGCATTGTTGGGATCAACCCCGGTGTTTCGTACTTTCCTTGCAGGTGAGCGGCAGGAATCAGCAGCCCAATCCCGACGAACAGGTTCGGATCTGCTATTCAGGTTTTTCCACGAACCCACAAATTCTATCTGTTTACCCCCACACCAGATTCAGCGGTAACAGAAGCGGACCGTGGAGGCGAAGCTTCGGAATGAGGCGGAGGGCATTGCTAAAGGCAGTCTGCGAATCTTCGTCCTCTCCTATAGGGGTCGTCTCGGCGATCCTGCTCTCCAAGCGCTGGATCTCGGCATCCCGCTGATCGAGGACGAGCTGAAGGTGGCCCCGCTCGCTTTCGGCTCGGCGTGATTCCAGCCCAACTTCATAGAGCCGCTCCCGGTACCTCACCGAGCGCGGCCTCGTCACCCCCGAGCCAACCTTGGTCCGAACGTCATCGTCCGAGCGATTGGGGCCGGCGTCTTGAGCCGCCACCACGAGCTGAAAAGAGGAAAAAACGAATAACAAAATTTCAAAACATTGCCGAAGTCCAACACTTCAAGAATTTTCCAAACAAACTTTCACATTTCTTTAGATATAGTGACGCTACATACAACAAGACCGACCCTACAATAGAGTTTTACGACAGCCAGAAGAAACATAAGACGACATGTTTAGTGCCTCTTCGGAAGGGGTACACTTCGGTTCAAGGAAACGCGAGGACGACGAGGCCTGACCTCCGAGCTCGATTCCAAACCAACGAAGCGTGACCCCCCTTCGCCGCTGACCCTAACTATGGCGCCGACCGAGGCACCGCTAGACGAGACGGCTACACTACTCTCAGCGTCAGCAGGACTCCGCCTAGCCACAGGCAAACGAGTCGCAAGTTCGTAGAAGGTGATCCCTCTCTCGCTCTCTTCGCGAGTACACAACGTACTGCGGACGTTGGCCCTCTCAGGCAGAGGCTCGAGCGACGCAACCTCTTCCTCCAGCTCAATAATCCTGTCTCTCAGGGCATCGTCCTTCGCCAACATCTTCAAACGAGGAGGTCTCGACGAGCCCGAGGCATTGGAGCTATCGGTCGCGAGCCGTCGGTAGTGGGTGACCTCGATCCCCCTATCTATCGTGATCCTCCGAAGCTTGTCGACCTCGGCCAACAACTTTTTGCGCTCGGTCGACACCTTCTCCAGCTCAGAAGCTAGCTTCTCCTCTCCCACCGAACGACCTTTCTCCGCTGACTCCAAGTGTTGGATCTCGGCCAAAAGCTCGCCATTCTTCCGCTCAACGACGGCAAGCTCTCTACGAAGCCGCTTGGTCTCACCTTCGGGACAAGGGGCTTGGGGTTGCTTCCGCAGTTGCTTCAACTCGCGACAATACCCCCTCACAGCTGTCTTTGTCTCCTCCAGCTTCAAGAACATGTAAAATCGCCTTTCTCGGCTATTAGAGAGCTCTCCCTTTGTTTTAGCCAGCTCCTTACGAAGGTGTGCAACCTCGGTGATCGGACAGAACTTCACCTGAAAAGCAAAGATAAATCCGAGACCCAACACTTGGAGAATTTTACGCCTAATCAAACACAAAATCCGGAGACTAACACTTGGATAAATTTTGGCCAAACAAAGTGTCTTCATTCAAAACTCAGAAAAAAGTTTTACAAGAGCGGTGGCCAGTCCGCAATTAGGCTTACAAAAAAGAAACAACACAACAAAAGTCTAAAAGAGGCAACCGAGTCAGGGGTCGACCTTTTTGTCGTTCGGGTCCGTCGATCCCTCGGCCTTGTCCTCGCCCTCGACCTCGTCCTCGTCCTCGCTCCCGCTCTCCTCCTCAGAGTCGTCCTCCTCCTCATCCTCGGCCTCAGTCTCACCCGGGCCTTCGACACTGTCAGTCTGTCCCTCGGGGCCAAGCATCCCCTGGGGAAGCTCCTCCTCCCCCTCTACGGGGTCGTAGAAATGGTAGAAGGACGTGTCGAAACCCGGATTCCGAGCGGCGACATGAAGCAGGGTTCGGCCGTACGCGTCTTCCATGTTCTTGAACATGTGATGCTCGGCCTCGTCCTGGACGGCCTTCTTCGCCTTTGCCACCTTAGACCGGTGCCTGGCCATGATCTTCTCGGCCCTCTTCGGAGCCATCTCCGCCTCTGACCGAGCATTGGCCAGCTCCTCCTTCAGCTCGGCATTCTCCTTCTCCGAGGCTTCGAGCTTGGCTGCTGTGTCCTTCGACCGCTAAACGGCGTCGGCCAGCTGCGCCTCCAACCCTGCCACTTCGGTACCCCATTTTGCCGAGAGGAGTTGCTCAGCATCGAGCAGCTTCATAGCTTTGACACGCTCCGACCTCTCCCGGTCATACTCCTGTTCCTTGCTCGCAAACTCCTCGAGCAAGAAGTTGAAGTGGCAGAGGGTCTGAATAGCAGATCCAAACCTGTTCCGTCGGAGTTGGGCTGCTGACTCCCGCCGTACACCTGCAAGGAAAGTGCGAAACACCGGGGTTGATCCCGGCGACGCACCCTCCGACGCTCTTATCAGTAACCAGTGATGATTAAAAAAGAGCTTAAGTTGGCAAAAAGTGATTAACCTGTAATAGTGGTAGGTGGGGGGTATTTATAGTCGCCGTTGGGATCAGATTAGGAATGTGATTCCTGTGATCTGATAAGGCGTAAAATCCTCGTAATCAGATTAGGAATGTAATCCCTTAATTCCCGGTGAGAGGATAACTGCAAATCAGGCCCGTTGATTTAGTCAAATCAGTGACCCTGATCTCCTCTTGCTGGTCTGGGTTTGTATCGGGTCGGGACCCGTACCCAGTTGAGGTGGATCCGTTCGCAGGTTGTTGGATCTGTGAGAAGGAGACCCAGTACCCGCTTCGGACCCATTAGTAGGTGAAATTACCGTTTTACCCCTGAGCTTTAAGATTCGTCTCCGATGTGAATGGTCCAATTTAATCCTATTTTTAGCCATATCACAAGCCCCCCACTCCTAGAGACTGAGTTTTTCAGTTCTAATGGCGTACGAGATTTTATCGGCATTCTTAAGGGAGTTTTGGACCTAGCTTGGGGTGTAACGGTGTTATTCTGGGCTTGTAAACTGCCCAAAAATATTCTCAGAATTTTCTAGATTTTTGGTGATTTTTTCCAGATTTTTCTGAATTTTTTCACATTTTTTTGAATTTTTTATTCATTTTTCGAATTAAATAACTAATTATCGAAAATATTAATTAATTATTCTAATTTAATAATTATTTTTCCAGAATTTTAAAATATTTTTTCTGAATTAATAATTATTTTTAGAATTTTTAATTAATTTTTTCGATTTTTTAAATATTTTTTCGGATTTTTTAAATAAAAAACAATTAATTAAATAAATTAATTAAATTAAATAATACCTGACACGTGGCGCGATCTGCGCTGTCGGATCCCAGCACGAATCTCGAGTAGGTGCAGTTCCCAAAAAATCGTTATTTTGTCGTTTTGTGCAGACATGGCGCGATCTGAGCCGTTCATCAATTTTTACGCGATTTTCGCGAAGATCCAACGGTTGGAGTTGCTCAGTATCATTTTTCTTCGTTTTTCAGCTCGGATTGGGACTTGTTCGGTCAGCCGACCGGGCCATGTGGCAAATTTTTTTTTTCCTTTCTTTTCCCTTGCCCTGTTCTTTCCTTCTCCTTCGTCTTCAACTTTCTTCTCCAACTTTCGTCGAGAGCTTCCGTGGAGCTCGAAGGGGGGAGCTTCGTCGAGTGCTTCAGTGAAGGTGATGAGCTCGATGGGAGAGCTCGGTAGTTGGCGAAGGCTCCGACCTTGGAGCTTGACGAGAGCATGAGGTGAGATCCACCTCGTCGATGGAGAAGAGCTCGATTGGAGCTCGACAGCGCTTAGAGAGGGGCTCGAAGATGAAGGAGGACCCAAGAGCTCGGCATGGGCGCTTTGGCGAGGTGGAGGAGCGGAGGCGAGGCCAACGTCGGAGCTCGGCAACTCATCGAGGTGGTCTCGAGCTCGACGAAGAAGGCTTTTGGCGCTCAGTTTCGAAGCAGAGGTTAGAGTGGAGCTCTGGCTTGGGTTCGGTGCACGACGCTTGTGGAGTTTCGACCATGGGCGGAGCTCTCGGAGAAGGAGCTGGCGCTGGCATGGTTTTCGAGCTCGACAGGCCATGGTTTCAGCCACGTGGAACTTCGATGTGGTGACGAGTTCGGCGAGGGGGGCTCGAGAAGCGGGGAGCTCGACCGTGGGGGTGATGGTGATGGCGGTGCGTAGGAGTTGGGTTCTTCTTCCTCTGGTTCGTTTGGTCGCACAGTGGAGAAAAGGAGAGTTCGGAGCTCGGTGGGGATCGAGCTCGGCTGCGAAGAGATGGCCACGAGGAGAGCTCGAGCTCGCGAGGGAGGTTGGCGATGGTGTCGAGAGGAGGCATCGAGCTCGGCAAGGAGAAGAGAGCGTTCGCCGACGGCTTGAAGAGGAGCTCGATGCTGGAGCTCGGCAGAGGAGAGCTCGGCATGGGTTCGACGAGAAGGAGAGCTCGGAGTCGATGAAAGCTCGCGCTCGTGAATGTTTGAGTGCTCGGCGACTATGGGTTCGGCGAGGAGCTTCGAGCTGAGAGGGCTCGCCGATGGCTTAGCGAGGGAGGAGCTCGAGGCAGTGGAGAGGAGCTTTGTGGCGACGGAGCTTGACGACGGAGTGGGTGAGGTCGATGAGGGCGACGACGAGCTTGGTCGAGGCTCAGCGCTGGAGCTCATCGGAGAGCGATCTCAGCGGAGGCGAAGAAGACGGAGCTCGGCAATGGAGCTCGTCTGAGGTGAGGGTGGAGTTCGAAGCAGTGGAGAGGAGCTTCGATGAAGGAGTTCGACGAGCGGAGTGGTGCTCGCTTGTGGGCTTCGACAGGGTAGAGGGGAGTTCGTCGACGAATGGAAGGTGAGAGGAGCTCGGAGTTTCGACGAAGGAGCTTGAGCTTGGACGTCGGTACTCGCGACGTGGTGGTCGGCGAGGCCGAGCTCGGCATGGAGCTCAGTGCTCGGCGAAGCTCGAGGAAGGAGCTGATGGCGGCCGTGAGTGGGCTCGTCATTGGACTCGGAGCTCGGAGTCGATGAGAACTCGTGTTCATCAAGGATTGAGAGCTCGGCATCGGAGTGGAGTTTGAAGATGAGCTCTCGAGGGGAGGAGTTCGGCGACGAGAGCTTGCTCGAGGGAGCTTGAAGGAGATGCCGAAGCCCAGAGCTCGGCATCGTGATCGGCCATGGCGGAGCTCGAGGAGCGAGCTGATGGCGGGTGGAGGTGAGCTCGGCTCGATCGATAGAGATGGTGGAGCTCGGAGTTCGGCATTGTTATCGGCCATGGCGGAGCTCGAGAGGAGAGGAGTTCGTCCATGCGGCTTTGGTTTCGTCGAAGCTTGAAGATAGCTTGGGTATCTTTCCGTTTTGTTTGGTTTTTGTTTTTGGCGCCAGGGGCATTGGAGAAGGAAGGAGATGGGAATGGGTTCGGGTTGGATCCCCTTAACGGGTCCGAACCCGGCCCATTGTGCCCCCTTTTTTTTCTCTCTCTCTCTATCTTTTCTCTTCTCTCCTCCTTCCTTGATGCTCGGCAGATGCGTCTTGTTCGGCAGATCCGAGCACGGATTTTGAGGTGCATTTTTGCCACTTTGCAGCTCGGTGGGGCAGTAGCTCAAATGGTAGATCCGAGCTACGTGGCTCGATCTGGGCCGTTGGATGGTGGCACAAATCTCGAGACGGGCTCAATTCCCAAGAAAACGCTATCTTGTCGTGTAGTGGTGCTGGCATGATCTGAGCCATCTGATCGAGATCTTACACGAATGTTGAGGAGAAAGTGAGTTTTCTCCGTTTTGATGCTCGGATGGGCACTTGCTCGGTTAGCCGATCGGGCTCTTTGATGTTGGGGCTCGGATGGGAAGAGCTCGGATTCTTGCTCGGGTTCGGTTCGGATTTCTCCCTTGCGCGAGTGGCTCGGCTCGGATTCCCGAGCTATTTGGCGCAGCTGCATTGAGATCCACTTTCCCGGTGCTACGGAGGTCCGATCGGGGAGTGCGACACCTCGTTTCGAAGCTAGTCCGAAGATCTACAACTTCTCTTTAGGAGTGGGATGAAGATTCACCCTCCTTCATGGTCAGAATAGTCCCGCAACATGCTTGTCTTCATGAGGTTGATAAGTAATTTGGTCTTGGGGATTTTGGAAGAGGAGCTCCACTCCTAGGCGCGGAGAGGATGCGCTAAGAAGACCCTTGTGCTAGGAAGACCCTTGTAAGATGTGCTAGGGAGATCCTTGCGCTAGGAAGACCCTTGGGCTAGGAAGACCCTTGTAAGATGTGCTAGGAAGACCCTGGGGGCGAAGAAGAGGCGCAAGCGGCTCGGATTGTTAGTTGCTCGGCTCAGAATACTGAGCGACGTGGAGCGATCTGAGCCGTCGGATCTCAGCGCGGATCTCGAGGCGGGCACAGTTTCCAAGAAAACACTATCTTGTCGTTTAGTGCTGCTAGAGCGATCTGAGCCGTTGATCTCAGCGCGGATCTCGAGGCGGGCACAGTCTCCAAGAAAACACTATCTTGTCGTTTAGCGATGCTGGCAAGATCTGGGCCGTCTGATCGAGATCTTACACGAATGTTGAGGAGAAAGTGAGTTTTCTCCGTTTTGACGCTCGGATGGGCACTTGCTCGGTTAGCCGACCGGGCTCTGTGATGTTGGGGTCGGATCGGCACTTGCTCGGCATTCGAGCGGAGGGAAGAGCTTGGCTCTAGAAGAGAGCTATTTGTCAGACAAGTGTGAGGAGGAACTCTAGGAGAGAGTTGTGAGCTCCGAACTCGTTGAGAAGAGGTCCGCTTCGGAGGCGAGCGGAGTGAAGAGCTCGGCTCTGGAAGAGAGCTATTTGTGAGACAAGTGTGAGGAGGAACTCTAGGAGAGAGTTGTGCACCAAACTTGTCGAGAAGGGGTCTGCTTTGGAGGCAAGCGGAGGGAAGAGCTCGGCTATGGAAGATAGCTATTTGTGAAACGAGTGTGAGGAGGCACTCTAGGAGAGAGTTGTGAGCTCCGAACTCGTTGAGAAGAGGTCCGCTTCGGAGGCGAGCGGAGTGAAGAGCTCGGCTCTGGAAGAGAGCTATTTGTGAGACAAGTGTGAGGAGGAACTCTAGGAGAGAGTTGTGCTCCAAACTTGTCGAGAAGGGGTCCGCCTGGGAGATGAGCGGAGGGAAGAGCTCGGCTCTGGAAGAGAGCCATTTGGGAGACGAGTTTGAGGAGGGACTCTATGAGAGAGTTGTGCTCCAAACTCGTTGAGAAGAGGTCCGCTTCGGAGGCGAGCGGAGTGAAGCGCTCGGCTCTGGAAGAGAGCCATTTGTGAGACGAGTGTGAGGAGCAACTCTAGGAGAGAGCTGTAGCTCCGAACTCGCTGCTTATGTGAGAGAATCAACGATTGTGGGAGCAATTCCGAATGGCGAACCACTTCTAACTCGCTGAAGAGCAAGTTATTCGAAGAGGAATCGAGCCAAGTGTTGGACTCCGAACTCGTTGGGAAGAGCTTAGTAAGTTGCGGGAGCAGCCATGTAGAAGAAGCTAGACTCCGAACTCACCCTTCAGCGAGTCACGACTCGGAGAGGTAGAGATGAAGCAAGAGCAACAATTTCCAATAAAAAAACGTAAAGTTTTATTGAAATAAACTAAGTGGCTGCTTCAATATGGCGAGCCCTTATTACATGCTATTGGCCAAATTACAAGCATCGGCCTTATTAAAAATCAAGATCCTGCTTCTATGATAAGGTGAAGACCTCTTGGGAAGAGCCGGGAGGTTCTGAGTCTTAAAGCTCGGCGGGCCCTTCGGTTCGTTTGTTGGCTCCTCAGGGGGGAAGCTCGGCCCCCTCTTTTCGGACCAACTTGGTCAGGTGCCTCCGCTGTATGAGTTCTTCAATCTCCTCCTTGAGAGCCCGACAATCATCCGTGTCGTGGCCGTGGTCCCTGTGAAAGCGGCACCACTTATCTTTGTTCCTCTTCTTTCCAGGTGTGTTCATTCTAGGGGGAGCACGGAGTAGCCCTTCCTTGTCCACTTCCATAAGAACTTCTGATATATTGGCAACGAGGGGGTGAACTTCTCAAACCGAGGAGTCAGGCGGCGCTGGCCATTGCCGTCCTTCTGAAGCTTCTTAGCCTCTTCTTCTTCGGTCAGCTTTCGTTTCGTCCCTGAGGTAGATCCTCCGAAGCTTGGAAGGTAGGCGGCCTCTTCGGCACAAATGTACTTGTCACACCTGAGAAGGAGTTCGGCAAAGTTCTGTGGAGGCTTCTTAGCAAGAGAGGAGCGGAGGCTGGAATTGAAGACGTTGGATTGGAAGGCAGCTGTTGCGACGGATTGGTCGAGGGAGGCTATGGACCTGACCTCCGCAGTGAACCTCTTCACATAGTCTCTCAACTTCTCTCCCTTCTCCTGGCGGAGCTGGAGTAACGAGATGTTAGTCTTCTCCGTGCATCTGCTACTCACAAAATGAGTGATGAAGAGGCTCTCGAATTGCTCGAAGGAGAATATGGAAGACGGGGCGAGGCGGGAGTACCACTCCCGAGCCGAACCCTTAAGAGTGGCGGGGAAGGTTTTGCACAGTAAAGCATCGGAAGCTTGGTGGATTAGCATGAGGGTCTTAAAGCTTTCGATGTGGTCCACGGGGTCCGACTCCCTCGAGTAAGTTTCGAACTTCGGGGGTTCGAAACCTCTTGGGATAGGAGCTTCCATGATGGTTCGGGAGAAGGGAGGTCTGCTCGGGCGGATGGTCCTGCCTCTTAACTCCTCATCCTTGTCTCTTCGGCCGATGCGCCTCTCCATCTCGTGGAGTCGGCGGTAGAGAGCATCGTCCCTTCGGCGATAGTCAAACGAGCCTCTGGACTCGTCTTCATAAGAAGGGGAGCGACGACGGTAGCTCTGGGAGCGGCGAGGGCTAGGCATGCGCTGTTGGTTGCTAGGAGCCGGAGGAGGAGTTACGGACCGATGGTGAGGACTTTGGACCCGTGGAGGGGTAGGAGCCCTCTGAGCGTTGTTATTGTTGGGTCGGAGGTTGAGGGCTTGCAACACCGTTGCTTGGAACCGCTGGAACTCGGCACGAGTGATGGGTGCCTCATCATTTCTTGACTAGTGCCGACCGGTAGGGGAGTGGTGTCTCCTCCTATGATGCTCGGGAGACTCTTTCATCCCTCTTCGGGTAGGGGACCTTCTATAGTCTCGGTGGTGAGGATTTCGCTCTTCTGGACGTTGCTGGCGGGAGGCTCCCTCTCGGGCCTGCTTTTCATCCAGACGGCGGCGAAGATCCTCATCTTTCTGCCGGTTGAGGACGGTATTTCGAAGGTCAGGGGCCTGAGGACTGTGGGAGGCATAAGAGTCCGTAGAGGCATTGTGTATCGAGATGCGGTCCTGATGGAGAGGTTGCTTTTGCTTCTGCGGGTTAGGACCAGCGGGACCGTTAGGGGGTTGCTGACTCAGAAGAGGAGGTTGGTCCTGTCGGAAATGGTCCTCGGGCGGAGGAGGAAGTTGCCCCTGCTGCAGAGCAGGATGGACGGGGACTTCCTGCTGTTGATCAACAGGGTTGGGTCCACGGTTGGACCCCCTGGATCTTACTTTTCTGGGAGGCATGGCTGGAGAAGAGCTAGTCGACGAGGAAGAGGCGGAGGCTATTCGTATGGTGTTCCCACAGACGGCACCAATCTGTTACCGCTAATTCTGGTGTGGGGGTAAACAGATAGAATTTGTGGGTTCGTGGAAAAACCTGAATAGCAGATCCAAACCTGTTCCGTCGGAGTTGGGCTGCTGACTCCCGCCGTACACCTGCAAGGAAAGTGCGAAACACCGGGGTTGATTCCGGCGACGCACCCTCCGACGCTTTTGTCAGTAACCAGTGATGATTAAAAAAGAGCTTAAGTTGGCAAAAAGTGATTAACCTGTAATAGTGGTAGGTGGGGGGTATTTATAGTTGCCGTTGGGATCAGATTAGGAATGTGATTCCTGTGATCTGATAAGGCGTAAAATCCTCGTAATCAGATTAGGAATGTAATCCCTTAATTCCCGGTGAGAGGATAACTGCAAATCAGGCCCGTTGATTTAGTCAAATCAGTGACCCTGATCTCCTCTTGCTGGTCTGGGTTTGTATCGGGTCGGGACCCGTACCCAGTTGAGGTGGATCTGTTTGCGGATTGTTGGATCTGTGAGAAGGAGACCCAGTACCCGCTTCGGACCCGTTAGTAGGTGAAATTACCGTTTTACCCCTGAGCTTTAAGATTCGTCTCCGATGTGAACGGTCCCGATTTAATCCTATTTTTAGCCATATCACCTATAAATACTGTAAAGTCTGATTGTTTTAAAATGTACACTAAAATGAGAGAAGCTTTGATTGCTATTTTATGGAGTTTAACTTATAGAGTTTCTTTAACTTCCGATTGTTGGACGGGTTGCAACAATATTCCAATGATGGAAATAACTTATCATTGGATCGACAGTGATTGGATCATTCAAAAAAGGATCATATCACTTGCCGCGTTGTCCTATCCCCATAGTGGTAATGAAATTGCAAATCATATTTTAGAAATTTGTGATATTTTTTATATTCATAATAAAATTATGTGTATAAGTTTTGATAATGTATCAATTAGTATATTAAAAACCACATTAAACCCTCCATCTGACAATATTTTTCATGTTAGATGTGCATGTCATATTTTAAATTTATGTGTTCAAGATGCATTAAAAATAGCCGAACCATATATAGTTAACATTAGAAATTATGTACATTTTATTGCATTAAGTGACACCATATTCCAATAATGGAAAGCTTGGTGTAGTCTTAAAAATGTACATTTTAGAAAATTTTCAAAGGATGTTAAACACCGATGGAACTCTACTTTTGATTTGCTACATATTGTTACTGAATATAAAGAATGTATAAATAATTTTTGTATTGTAAAAAATATGCCAAATTTTGAAATGACTCCCTAAGCTTTGTTTTATGCCGAATCTTTGTTGAAATTTTTAGAACCTTTTAAAACCGCAACTTTCAAATTTTCAAAATCTTATGAATCTATTTCTAGTAGTATTTTTATTTCAATATTACTATGAAGCAAACATTCAAACAAATGACCGATGCTGCTTTTATTGGTCATATTGTAAAACCTGTATACACCAAAATTTTGAAGTATTTTAACCTCCTCCTATGTTGTATTGTATTGCTACTGTGATGCATCCTCGTATCAAATTAGAAGGTACAAAGAGTTTGATTGAAATATTTTTTACTTTAATTGGGGAAGATGAATCTGAAATTGATTGCGAAACATTTTTAGTTAAATTTGAATTGACATTAAATAACTTGTATGATTATTATGATAGAAGTTTTGCATCTAGTAGTACAACTTCTTTAGTTAGTTCTTCTTCTGCTACTTCTAAAGGTAAGGGGAAAAAGTAAATTAGATGATACCACATTTAATTTACTTGCACAAATTCAATCAAAAAAACCTAGGACTAATCAACCAAATGAATTACATTGGTATAATCAACAAGATTCTGAATCTTTTACTTCTTCACTAGATATTTTACAATGGTGGAAAGACTATGAACATACTTATAGTATTCTTAAATATATGGCTAAAGATCTACTAACTCCTCATGTCTCTAAAGTTGCTTCCGAAAGTGCATTTTCTACAAGTGGCAGAGTTCTAACCGATGACAGGAATCACTTGAAGCCCCAATCGTTAGAGATGCTCGTCTGCACGGAAGACTAGCTGAAGACCGAAGATAGGACTCAAGGAAAAGCGTTTGACACGTCTATAAGTGGAAGCAACTCGCCGGAAGAATAACAACAACAACAATAGCAACCAAAATGAAGAATTGAAGACCAACAACAACAACAACAAATTGAATACCAACAAATTGAAGACAATTATAAATATATAAAAATTGTATAAAATCTTTGTTTGTTATTAAAAATTAGGATAATTGAAGAAAATTGAAATTGTATCTAAGAAATTTGTTATTATATAAAACAAATTTGTAGAAAATCTTTATTTCTTATTACAAATTGTGAAACTTGTATAAGTTGAAATCATATTAATAATATATACATTTTTTTGGCAATTTTACTCTTTGATTATTATTATTATTATTACATTTTTTTATTATTATTTGTAACCCCTGTTTTTCATTTTTGTGTATTTTTGACTGTATTTTTTGTTTTGGTGTATTTTTCTCTCTTGTATTTTTTCTGAACCGTATATTGGAGTTGTTTTCAATATATACTCGTTTTATTTCATTTTGAACTCCTTGTGTTTGATTAATTGTCTCTTTTGTTTCGATTTTCATTATTTTGATCTTTCCCTCATGTTTGGTCTCGTTATCTTTATTTTTATTCTTCGTGGTGTTGTGGTGGTGTTTTGATGGTCTTTTTCCCACTCCTATTAAATTGATCCCTAATAAGTTTTTCATAGCCAAATAAATTTCCCATCCTATTTGCATTCCTATTTGTATTTGACCAAATATTCAAAACCCATTTGTATACCTATTACTAACTACTAATACCCAATACCCATTAGCCCACATCTAAACCCTATATATAAACCCTCCTAATTCTAAACCCTAACCCTAACCCTAATATCCTCTCTCCTATTTCCGGCCTCCCCCATCTCTCTCTCCCTCTCTTGGTTTGCTCCCGGCTGCTCCCCACCCGAGCCACCATCTAGCCGGCCTACCCACTAGGCCGACAGCCCCCCCATCACCACCAGGCCGACCACCCTTGCCAGTCTACTCCCCTCTCCGGCCACCACAAAACCCGAATCCTTCCTTTGCTTTGCCGATCACCACACCACCATCAACAACATCATATCTTGCACCCTCAACCCCCCTACTTCTCTTCGTGGTGTTCTCAAAGCGGTCGCTTGCCACTTTGATCATTGTTGCATCAAGGAGGTTCGTTTGTGTGGAGATTGGTTCGTGATTGCTTGGATTTGCGGATTTAGCAGATTTCGTTCGTGGGTTTTGCTCCTAGGCTTGGTTGCATCGTTCTTCATCCTCAAATTAAGGCCAGTAACTTGTACTCCAATTCATTTATTTGATACAAATCCCAAAGTTCACCTATAGTGTAGATGGATCTAGAGACAACTCTTGATCATGTTTTCCTTGATGAGTTTTGTCTCTATTGTGATAATTTGACCATAAATGACTCACGACACCATATAGACATGATTAACCTAGGTTTAGCTCAATTCTTGGTTCTTGAACATGTATGTGAGACTTGTGTGCAAATTTGTGTTTTGATTAGGACCCATGAGATATATTCGGCGTGGACATGTTAATAACCCTAAATCATGATGTTTAGACACTTGTTAGGCTTTATTTCAAGTTTGGATCAATATTCTTGAATCTGTGTTGATTTTGTTTTAAGGGAAAAATCTGTATTTTTGGCACTGTTCTGTTTCGTTTGCTGTTTTCGACTGGGATAAAGTCAGTATTTTGATTTCGGTATAAAACATGAGTTTTAGATAATTTCGTCTATTTTCAAAACCCTCTGACCTTGCTTGATTTTGATTTCGTATGACTGAGTTATGACTGTTTTAGTACAGAGGTGTCGATCTTTTCCAGATTCTGTTTTTGGGTAATTTTGATAACAAACTATTTTCAAGAACCATGTTGTACATATTATTTTGATCTGAAACTTTGGTCAGTGTTTCTTTATTAAGTTAGGGATTATCCAGAATTTTGGTGAATTTTATTGATAA
The DNA here is from genome assembly GCA_017893485.1 of Hemerocallis citrina. NCBI lineage: Eukaryota > Viridiplantae > Streptophyta > Magnoliopsida > Asparagales > Asphodelaceae > Hemerocallis > Hemerocallis citrina. The sequence goes on along the minus strand of CM030363.1, from coordinate 146,810,344 downwards.
GTTTTATGTGATATTTCATGCTCGTTTCTAAAATTTATACATGCTGTATTTTACTCGCTGTTCTGTAAAGAACCCTATTTTCACTATGATTCCTTTTACTGAATGAAAAATATTTGTAAAAATGTAAAAGTTAGTAAATTCTATCTATTTTCATATCCCTTTGGTGGAATTGGATATCATTTTACTGGTTGCGAGATATCTTTGTTTTCGTACAGCAGTGTTGGGATTTCCAGTTTTGCCAAACTATGTTTTCTTGATGCTTTCGTATTTTTGATGACCGATCTATTTTTACTGGAAAATTGTGAAACTCTATATTTAGATACTGGACATATAGGGGAATACCCCAGATTTTTCGTGGATTTATTTATTGAGTTTTCATGTTGTTTTCCTGTTCTTGAATTTGTTTTCCTGATTCTTGGCTGAACCTATTATCTGTATTCAAACCAGTTTTGAGTTATGATTTTGTGAATTAGTATATGACTTATTTATATTTGTTGTATTCGTGTGAGAGTCTATTTTCTGGATCCTTTGACGGATCCAGATTTGCTTATTTGTAATACTGGGAATCACTATTTTACTACAGTAGGGTCTTACTGTCCTGAACTTGAGATTTGACATTTTTATTCTTTCATGAGATATCTTGCCCCCGTACATGTTAGTTTGTTACTTGCACTTGCCACATGATCATGACATGCTATTCTTGATATGTTTTGCACGTATACATGCTTGTTTGACTTAATAATAAATAACCAAGCAGGGGTTAAGGGTAAGATCTAATAGTGGATAGTGTAGAAACGTGTACTCGGAAGAACCTAGTGGTTATTGGAGCTTGTTTACATGTGGAGCTTAACACGATTTACACGTACACACATGATACTGGAACTTGTTTGGGTTTTGGAGCTTTTTTACATGATACATGATTACATGATACTTGGAGCTTGTCCCTGAGTACACTGTCCTGTATGGTCCCCTACAAAATCTAAAGTGAAACTGTTTGTTGTAGCAACCATGTAGTAAAAACCGGGATGCATGAAGTGCTACCTAGATAGTACATCACTACAAGACTTGATACATGCTACTTGAACATGATACTTGAACATGATACATGCTTGCTTGATACTTGACTACATGATACATGAGACTTGTTTACATGACACTTTATACATAATTGCATGACACATGACATTTGATGCATGATTACATGATACTTGATTTCTTGACACTTGATTTAAGCCATTTACACTTGTTCACTTTTGCCATGCTAGTTGTTTATTTTGGACATCATGATTATACCATGCTAGGTTTGTTACTGATTCACCCATTTTCATGTACTTGTATCCTACATTATATGTGACCCGTAACTTGCAATTGACGGGTATTTGTTTCTCTTTTTTCTTTTCCTGCAAATTTACTAAATGCAGATCAGGATGGACGGCTGCCAGATGGTATTAGCAAGATGATGTATTAGTGCTGGAGTTTCTGCTTTATTATTATTACTATTTGTTGCTTGAACTTAAAATAAAATGTACTTGTTTACTTGGATATTATCTTGTATTTGGGCGATGTGACCCAGAATATTTGACTTGTTCAGAACTTGATTATTTGAGATTATTGTATTTGGTTTCAAGTAATTTCTGTTGGTATCTTGTTTTAATTATGCATGTTTAGTTGTGCCTTTTGCTTCCAACTCTGATTATCTTATGAAGTATTGCAAAGATTCTTTAACAACTTATGGATGATGAAAATCATTCGCTGGGCTTTTGTTACGTATCCGTATTCCGTATTCTTTTTGGAAAGCGGGGCATGACATTATTAAAATTACATTTTTTTATAAGTAAAAAAAAAAATTTAACTTTAGACGGGCCCAACCCGCGACCCGATCCGGGTTGGACCCGAAAGGGTTAGTGAGTTGGGCGGGTCGACTATTTGCACTAACGACCCGGCTCGGCCCGATTGCCATTAGGACCCGACCCGAACCCTCCCAAGTTGGGTTCCAACCCGGACGGGTTGGACCCGACCCGGTGTAATACCCCGCAAAATAAAATGATTTATTTTGCATTAGTAATTAATATTAAATTTGTAAAGTTGACTATTTTGACTATTTTCTTGAAATTGTAATTTTGCACGTGCAACACAGTTGCAAAGTTATGAATTTTTAATTCTTAAAATGTTATGGTTAATAATTGATTTTTCCTTATTTATTTATGATATTTTAATTTTTAGATTTATTTAAATTAATTTGACTATTTTTACAAATTTGTCAATTTTACACGTGCAAAGCACGTGCAAGTATTTTTGGTACAAATATCCAATTTTATATTTTTATTAAATTATCCTAATTATAATTGAGTCTATTCTAAATTTTGGGATTTTTCTGAGTAGAGAAACTATTTTTATAAATATCTCGAAAGAGAGGGGCTTTTATGTAAAAAGCCGTTTGTATCCGAAATAAATTATGAAAAATTGTTTTTACTGATTTTTGGGCTTTCCATGGTCATCATTGAAATTAAAAATATATTTAATTTTTTTTAGAGTTGATTTGGTAAAGATTTATACAAATATGGTGTTTTTGTAAATATGGAATTTATGTAGAATTTTTTCAAATATTTTTCTGGAAAGTAAAAGTCAGATATTTTGATTGGAAAAATATAATATGTATTATTAGATATTATTTTCTGATTTTTCTAGATTTTTATGAATATTTTATGATGTATTTGTAAATATTACAAAAGGGAGGGCTTTTGTGCAAATTGCCACCCTGAGTTATAAATCCAAATTTTCTTATTTACTGGGCTGTACTGGATTGCTGGACAACTCATTGATAAAAAGATTTGATTTGGTTTTGATTCAGTTAACCTATTTCAACTAAGAAAGGGGTTATATATGTAAAGTTATATTTGGAAGGATTCTTTTGCAAATATGTTTCTAAAACCCTAATCTTTCAATCCTGGCCTGTATTTAAAAGAAAATGCAGTCGTCATTCGCTGCACAATATAGAATTTTGTGATTTTTCTGGGGAGGATCAAGAGGAGGTTTTGGATCTCGCAAAATGGAGAGGTTTTATTGTTGGATCTCGTCGTTTTTAAAGGTGAGTGACATGAACTTTGTTTTGTTGTTTGCTTTATGTGAATAATGTAAATTTGGTTGTTGTTTTGATTTACGTGAATGATTGTTTCGTTGTTTGTTTCGACATGTTTGTTTATTTAGTGTATTTTGTATGTGAGCAATGCAATAGTTGTTGTTTGTATTATGTATGTGAAATCTGTGAATGTTTAGTGGATCTTGGTTTATAAATTTGTATTGCTAGAAAGCATGTTTAAGATTTGAGTATGATTATGGCAATAAGGGATCGGATGGATGAACATCTGGATCTTGTGATTACTAAATAACTTTTGTGTACTAAATAACTTTTACTGTTTTATATTTGTTTGCTTACTAAATAACTTTTGTGTAATTAACTTATTTTACTTTTATTCGGTTTCTTTTATTATCAGCAAATGAATTTATTTTTTTGTTTCTATATCTCCAACTGAGTTTATATTATTTCTATTCATTAGTGCAAACATTAAACTTTTACTAATCGTCTTGTTTTTCTTTTAAAACTGTTTCTTTGACTTTACTATTGGTTTTTACTTTTTATTTCTTTTGTCCAAGTTATTATTTGGCAACTTTTGCTGTAATTCAATAGTGCATCCTTTAGCATTTCACAAGCTCATTTTTATTTTGTAACTCTTACCCATTTCTTTCTTGACGTCTTACTTGTCTTACTTTCATGTGCTTTTCGTTACTCGTATACTTTGATATTACTTTTACATATTATATTAAAGTTTTGAATTACTATGTGTTAAGTTATTATTGCTACTTCCATTTCCTTTCATTATTGTTTTGCTATACTATAAATTTTGTTTTGCATATTTACTTTCATTTTATTATATATACTTGAATTTTTTCGATACTATATTTTTCATTATTTTGTATTGTCTTATTTATTTTGGAGCATTTAAACTTGATTGCAATATTTTACTCATATAAATATGATATATTTTTGCACATTTAAATCTTTATTATTAATTATGTTTTTGCACCTTATATTCGATACCCTTATTATTACTTATAGTTGACCGCTTTTGTTATAATTTCTTTCCACTATTTAAAAGCTACTTATTAAATTTGTTGCTTCATATTTTTCGAATGTACTATGTGCACCTACTACTTATATATTTTACTTAAATTTTATTATCATTACATTCTTGATTTCTACACGTACTTCCTACAAATTTCTATATATGTACCACATATTTCAACATACTTACTATGCATATCATTTTACATTTATTTAATTCCTACATTATTGTATATTTTATGATGTATTTATTGTGTAAATTTGCTACACTACATATGTATTTTCTCATTCACATTTGTATTTGTGCTTAGGCATGTATTCCATTCCGTTTTTTCGTACTTTTATAAATTTCTTTCACTACTATTATTTTGTACCATTGGGATTTATAATCCATGCTTCTATATTCCATTAGATGACCTTCAACTCCATTTCTTACTTTTGCTACTTTTTTATATCACGAATTTCAAAATGTATTTCCGTACTTAAATTAAGCAATCAATATCCAAGTGCGTGTGGAAGATTGTATCATCTTGTTCATCGTTTTGTTGCAACTGGAAGTCGAGATGGCAAACATACAACTAGACGTCAATGGAGGCAAATTGCAACTGGATATCGGGAAGGCAAAATGTGCAACCGAATATCCAGACAGCAACCTGCAACCTGATGTCAAGGAGGCAAACATGCAACTTGATGTCGAGAAGGCAAGTCTACAGTTGGACATCAATGAGGCAAACCCACATTAACGAATTTCTACTATAATAACCCCACTAGTGTTTTATGTGTATATTACTTATCAATGTCTTATTCTTTTGTACTGGTTCATACCATTTTATGAGATTTTCAAACTTAACCCATTACTGATTTGTTTTACTCAATTTTCTTTAACCATTGTTACTCTATATTTCTTTAAATCCATTTAATACACTCTCGTACCTTATCTTGCTCACTTGTATTATTTTTGGAATTTGGTCCTTCTGGTTTCTTGGTACAATTTCTGCTCTCCTTCGCATTTCCCCTATTCATAACAATATTTTAATTTTCACTTAATTTTCATTAGATTCTCTAAATCTTCATACTGCCCAAATTATTTTGTACATCTTTATTTTATTCTTTCTTAATATTGTCCTTTTGGGATTTTTACTTCGTTATGTCCATTTTTATTCAAGTATTATGTGTTTAACAAGTTTTTCTGATCGATCAATTCTTACTTTTGACTATTTCTTTTACTTATTGCTAATTGATATTTCAAGAATTTTACTTATATAATGAAACTAATTGTAAAGAAATATTTTCTTTATGACATTTTATTTATACAAATTACACTTTACGTTTCCATATAATTTGAACTAGTATAGTTGATTTTACTCTACTTGTGTTTACAAAATTTTTATGTTTGTATTAAGATTGGATACATCAACTATGTGTGGTCTAAGCTTTCGTTCTTTTGTAATTACTAATCATCGCTACCATTTTCCAATTCTTTAACATTTAGATTTCTCACTTACTTTTGTTTCCACGTCCTATTTAATGATTTAATGCTTACTTTTGTGATATTCAATGAACTTCTTTTAAGTCTTCTTGTATATATATATATATATATATATATATATATATATATATATAGAGTCCCCTTCGGTTGCACACTACTTTTGGTGAGCACTCCGTGAGCACTCACGAACTAGAGACCCTATGAAAAATCCGAACTGCTCATATTGTTCTATATGCCTTAGATAGCCTAAAAATAAAAAATCAAGTAATTTGAAGTTCATTTGCCCATCCATCATGCTGTTAGAATTTTCAGCCATACAATTTTGTGATGATGTAAATCATGGGCAAATGAACTTCGAATTACTTGATTTTTTATTGTTAGGCTATCTAAGGCATATAGAACAATATGAGCGGTTTGAATTTTTCATAGGGTCTCTAGTTCGTGAGTGCTCACGGAGTGCTCACCAAAGTAGTGTGCAACCGAAGATTTCTCTCTCTCTCTCTCTCTCTCTCTCTCTCTCTCTCTCTCTCTCTCTCTCTCTATATATATATATATATATATATATATATATATATATATATATATATATATATATATTTAAAGTATGTGTTCCTGCGTTGTTTGTGTGATTATCAACCTTTTTATATTCGAGTTTTATCTCTTCACTTTTGACTTCTTATTCTATGAGAATAGTCTTACTATTTTTTTTTTTTTTTTTTTTTCCGTTTTCGAATTTATTGTGCATTCTATTGGATTTTCGATCCTTTGCCATGTTAGTTTTCACCTTTTCTCTTTGAGATATAATTATATGTTATTTTTGTTTTTGCTTAGTAATTAAATCCAATTATAAAAATAATGATGGAGTAAGTTTTCAAAAACTATCTTATAAGTTTTGTATTTTTGTTTCTTGGCTTAGAGAAGTTCTGAGGACAGAACTTTTCAAAGGGGGGAGTGATGTAATACCCCGCAAAATAAAATGATTTATTTTGCATTAGTAATTAATATTAAATTTGTAAAGTTGACTATTTTGACTATTTTCTTGAAATTGTAATTTTGCATGTGCAACACACTTGCAAAGTTATGAATTTTTAATTATTAAAATTTTATGGTTAATAATTGATTTTTCCTTATTTATTTATGATATTTTAATTTTTAGATTTATTTAAATTAATTTGACTATTTTTACAAATTTGTCAATTTTACACGTGCAAAACACGTGCAAGTATTTTTGGTACAAATATCCAATTTTATATTTTTATTAAATTATCCTAATTATAATTGAGAATATTCTAAATTTTGGGATTTTTCTGAGTAGAGAAACTATTTTTATAAATATCTCGAAAGAGATGGGCTTTTATGTAAAAAGCCGTTTGGATCCGAAATAAAATATGAAAATTTGTTTTTACTGATTTTTGGGCTTTCCATGGTCATCATTGAAATTAAAAATATATTTAAATTTTATTTAGAGTTGATTTGGTAAAGATTTATACTAATATGGTGTTTTTGTAAATATGGAATTTATGTAGAATCTTTTGCAAATATTTTTCTGGAAAGTAAAAGTCAGATATTTTGATTGGAAAATATAATCACTACTAATCAGAATGGATATAACGGCGTATCTATACCGGCGTCTATGCCCAAATGCCGCGATAGATCGGCATTATAAAATATTTTTTAATAGTGGGCCTCTATAACGGCAGTGCTATATTACGCCGTTATATATATAATATATAACGGCAGTGGTATAGACACCGCCGTTATAGACCCTAATCAGTAATTTTCATTAGAGCGGAAACATATAGCGCTAATCAGTAATTTTCATGAAACTAGCGCTAATCAGTAATTTTCAGCTCTGCCGCCTGCCAAAATCGTCATCCCGCTCCGCTCCGCTCTTCATTTCCCCCCAAAATCGTCATCCCGCTCCGCTCCGCTCCGCTCTTCATTTCCCCCCAAAATCGAAAACCCTAATCGAAAATACATCAGCGCCGCTCCACTATCCGTCTCCAAAATCTCTCTCTCTCTCTCTCCCTCTCTCTGACCAGTCGACCTCTCCCCATTCGGCCCATCTTCCCCTCTCCCCATTCGGCTTCGTCTCCCCACACGGTTGCAGAAGTATACTATCATTTTGTCAGTCGCCCTTCTCCATTCAAGATGAAGCTCCGTGTGGATTCATTCTCTATTTGATTGGTACATTTCACATTCTCTTACTTCTGATCTCATTTTCATGTTATTGGGATTAGGGTTCTGTTAACTTTGCTTAATTTGAAATGGGTTTTTGTCAAAGTCCCTTCTTTTTGTATAATTCTATAGAATTTGGAGTGGGATGTTTATATTTACTTGTTTTTACTTTGCTTAATTTGATGTTTATATTTACTTTTGTCAAAATCCCTTCTTGTTGTTGTTGATGTTTAACTTTGCTGAATAATAAACCCATAGAGGACCAATCCTGTTTAAATTTGACACCATTCTCATCTTTTGAGGTTCATAACATAGGTAGTTTTTTCTGGTTTAGTTTTTGATTAGTTCATCGAATTATAGCTGTGCATTCACAGTTTACTTTAGATAATAAATATGGTTGGATTTGATTGTTGCGTGGTTCTTGTTTGTGAAAATGCCCAAGTGAATCTTAAAGTACTTGTTTAGTAAAAGATTGATGTGTTTACCATTTAGATGCAAATTATGTGAAGGGATTTTTTTTAAAAATTTGGTTAATGTATTATTCGTAAATATGTGATATAGCTTTTGGAGGTCTACGGTAAAAAAGTGATGCATTTTAGGCCATGTTTGGGAACATAGTTGACTTAGGATAACTGGTGGAGTTATCATGTACTGTATAGTACTCTAGTTAAGTTTGACCTGTTTTACGCTCATTTTATTAGAGTTGAGATAGTTGTAGTTATTTCACCCTAAAAGTTGAGATAACTGTAGTTATCTAAACTCCACTCTTATCTAATTGGAGTTGCGAGACACCATGTTTAATGAGAACTTTAAGTTAGAGATAAAGGTGATAACCAAAGTTAGCATACCATGTACCTCGAAAATTAACATAACTTTGTTATTTACTATGTTCCCAAACAGGGCCTTAGTTTTAATAAAAGAAAATTTGTATTTGATTATCTATGAAGCATGGACACTGCTATTTGGTAGCCATGTCGTGTCAGACATGTGTTGGGACACTCGACCACACTAATGCTATGGCCATTATCTGTATACTAGATTCATATACTAACTGAACTGATAATCAGTGTGTGTGTGTCTGTTTATTTTGTATACTGCACTTTCATATACTAATTTATCAGTTCAGTTAGTATATGAATCTAATTTTAACATCTAGTCATATATTCTTTTTGGCATAGTACATGTATCTCAGACCAGGCTTTGGTGGCCATATTAGACACATCATCTCAGACCAGGCTCTGGTGTAGACAATCTAGGAAACCCAAGCTGATACATGCATCATTCTCTAAGCCAACTATGTACAAGCAGTAGCAAGTATGGTAAGGATTAGACACATCATCTGTTTACTACCTACCTTATATGCTTTTTGTTTATTCTACAACCATTTTGCACTATTATAATCCAGAATCTAAGGTAGCACGATCTCCATTAAATTGCTTGGATCTTTAGAGACTAGAAGTGTTGGTGAATATTATTCAATATCAGGTTATGGGGTGAAGTTAGTGGAAAATGACTCTGGAAACAGCACTGCCCTTCTACAAGACACCATATTTAACAAGAATATTAAAGAAGAGATTTATTAGAAAACTTCTCCACTTCCGGTCAAGAGAAAAGTTGCAACTAAGAAAAAGAGCTGGACTACAAACTTCTCATTAAATTTTATAACTACATAGATGGATTTTTCTAGTCGTACACTTTAAAGACTTGTTGAGATGAAAAAGAAATAAATAAACCGTATGTGGTATAGTGAAAATTATACTCTGTGTAAGTCAGTACATACATACCTATTACATATATTCAACCGGATAAATTTTTTCTATATCTTTGATAACTATGCTTACCAAGTTCATTTAACATGTATACACCTAGAGATTAGGTATGCTAACTTAACTGTGACATAAGCATACTGATAATGGAGTCTGCTAACCATCTTTCCTTAGTTTAATGCAAGGTAATAGGATTATATGATCTATAATGTAATATAATAAATAGTTGTTTAGTGATAGCAGATAAGATATTTTATTTAGAATAATATGGATCCTACATGATCCACCATACAATAGGAAATAATAATTACCAATAGAAATAAATAAGTACTAACCACTAAGCATCTATGTCATCACTTAGCTTAGGCCTGATCTTATTAGTTATTTAATTTGATATTTGGGAGATACATTCATATTTTTGAATCCTTGCTCTTTCATCTAGTACCTAAGTAATCCTGCAAAAGGATCATTATCAGCATCTCTATGGAATCAGTTCAAGTATGTATATTAATTTAGTTCAAGTCTTGCCATATTTTTAAGTTCTCTATTTTCAAGTTCAAGTTCTCTATTGCCGATCTCTATGGAATTTTCAACTTCTCTATTGCCGATCTTATTAGTATTAATATTAATTTAAAGAGATGATGAGCTAAAAGGTCACTGTATGTATGTACATGATTTTACAGCATCTCTATGGAATCAGTGAAGTTTTTCTTTAAACTTTTTACATTCTCTATTTTCTGGGTTCAGTGAGAAATGTTCTAAGTGTGCTATTTTTTTTATTTTTTATTTTTTTTCTTTTCTGAATGATATGAAATGTTCTAAATGTAGCCGTCACTTAAATTTACAGTGATTTGCAAGAAATAATGAAGGCCTTGTGATATGCCTTGGGATATGCCTTAATGGCTTTGCTTATATCAAATTGATTTTTGAAGTTACATTGATTTATTGTGCTCCATCATCTTTCTCATTTTGTAGCAAAAGTTTGCAATCCCAGACGGTTCTGATGGATGGCTCAATAAATCGATTTCGAAAAAATGGAGGGATCACAAGAGCTTCTTAAAAGGGAAGTACTATGATGAGGAGAAGACCGAGGTCGAAAATGCAAGGTCAGTCCCTGAATGCGTGACGCCATAGGATTGGCATTTTCTTGTCAAATATTGGAAATCGGAAACTGGAAAGGTAATCATATTTCATTGTTTATATCTTAAATTGATGATATAAATTATTAATTTTGGTAAACATAAGCATTTATTCCAATTATTAAAATGGTATAGAGGAAAGCTGAGATTGATCAAGCACACTACGGGGAGCTGCAACTTTGCGATTGTGCGGGATGAGATGGTAATGGAAATTTTATTTTATAGCAAGTCTGTTTTTTTGTGCCAATTTCTGCGTTGGTATGATTTAACTATTTCATTTGACTCATATATAGGATACGACAGTTGAGGGAGAGAGTATCGATGAGGTAGATTTTTTTGAATCTACCCACACAAGTAAGGATGGGACATATCGGGATGAATTTGTAGCTGATACAATGGTATACATGAAACTTTCGAATTCCAATTTTCATTCTGCAACAAAAATTTGGATAATATTCACAACTCAAATTTGGATTTTAATTTGGTCATAACTTACAAAATTTCAAACTAATTTTCAGCCCAATTTTTGGTATTAATGTATTGTTTGCTCTCTTTTCTAGAAAGAAGCTAGAAAATTGATTGAAGAGAGGTCGACATCTTCAGCAGATCGATTAACCATCCAGCGTGAAGCTATGACTGATGTGAAGGGGAAAGAGCGACCCGGTCGTGTGCGGGGAATGGGATTGGGGCCAACACCCTCACAGGTAAACATATATATATATAATCAGTAGGTTTACCAGACATATATGAGTCCTAGATAGCAGTCGTAGATAGAAGTGCCATTGCTACATAATTCATGGCAATTCAACTTTTTTGTCATCTTAAGCATTTTTTTTTCAATTAATTGGTTTGGTACCACTAGTCTGATCAGTGAGCTCATCAATGCCTACGGTTAGTTTGCTCACTGAATGGCTATGTAGAATTAGAGTTTTCAATGCTCGATGACACAAGACATTTTTATTAATTAGAAGTTCTGATTACTGAAATTATTTATCTTCAATTTTCCACTCCTTTCTACTGAATTAAGAATAGGTTTATGATATTCTTGTCAAAGTGTGATAACCTTTCCTTAGGAAGTTAAACTTATAAGCATTTGTATGAAATGCGATAGTATTGAATCCGAGTCTTCTCAATTTTAAATATTGATGGAGACTGAGATGTTAAATCCGAGTCTTCTCAATTTTTGGCTTACTAGATATGATACTCAAAAACTCGCTATCTGCTAGTATTGAAGTTAATAAGGAAAAAAAACTAGAAATCAGACAGTAGCAATTGAAGATCTAGATCATACAACCTATCTAATTGGGGCATTATCACTGATGAGTAGGCACGAACAATCAAGAGTTTCTGAGAAAGTCAACACGGTGGATTTAGCACATTGGGATCATCAAGTCAACTGCAATAACCCATCTTTGAAGAGGATTATATACAGTGTCCTGAAAGTTCAAAAAGTACTTGGGGCATGAGATTCAATTATCTAGAAACAGAAATTTCACCTTGCCTGTCAATAGGTTTAGTTATGGCTCTATAACACAACCCAAGATCTTTCCCACTTCTTTAAATATACAAGTTGTGCTAATAAGTACTTAAGGTACACAAAAATTGTTGTTGATATAACATCATATGTTCTCAAATTCCATCTCAGTATTCACTAATTAAATGGCGATAGTGTTTATAATTTAAAATAGCAAACATTTGTTATACCAAAATAGCACGAAGATATGCCGTATTTATGCTATTTTAGGGTGAATTTAAGTGAAACTCTTCACCTCTGTTATATCCTGCTTTTCCTTCGACGTTGCTTGTCACTTGTGATTCTTACATTTGCATATATAGGACATGGCTTTGATTGAGTTTGGTTCGGTAAATACAACATGCACAAGGTGTACAGCATTTTCCTATATATGGCAATTACATTTTTTTGTTTACTACTGTAGTATTAATAGACTTTCGGAGATGCAGTCCATATATTTTTTTTTGTTACAATAATAGCTTGTAGACTTTATCTTTATGAATGTAGTCATAGCACTACTGCAAACTAAAATTACACATACATATTTACACCTGTATGTTATAAGTGCAGGAAATGATATATAAGAAGCATGATATAAAAAAAGACTTGCACTGCATGCATAAATGATCAAGTAAGCATCCATAACTTTACAAACAAAAGAATTTTTACTGAAGATGACCAATAAACCAGATTTCATGAACTGAAGATCACTTTACCTCCTAAATGTTTTTCCTGAATGTTGACTGATTCAAGATCAAGTAAGCTATTTATTCTTAAAGATGAAGGCTACAAGTGAATCTCAAATTAGTATGATATCTTATCATGGGAAAAATATACTCAATTTAAGTGGCTTTACTCTTTAGACAAAATACAATGCTAGTTATATATATATTTTTCATCTTCCCAAATTTAGCTGTTAAGAACCTTATTTAGTACAATGTGGTGCAGACATTGATACCGGGCATGAATACGTTGAATACAATGCAATGGTTATTCCAAAAGAATAAAGGATAGGACACGACTACACATACAGTACTCATGCTTTTATGTTAATAATTACATAAACTATTAGTCTGTTAATACCATGTTGATTTGGTTGTCTGGTAAACTACTTCAACTTATGTTAGTTACTGGGCTAGTTACTGTCAGAATGTACTTATAAACATGTCTTGTTTCCTTTATTATCAATGAACTCTAGAGTTGCTAGTAAAATTAATTTGCATTGCTTTTATTTGGTTTTCTTTTAAACTTCTATATATGTCTCATAGTAGTTCATATTGGTTATATAGTTATGACCCTGTGAAAATTGGACTGACATGGTTTCAATCACAGGTATTTGGTTCTTGTGCATCTACCTCCAGTCGCACATCCTATCCGGATGTGTTCAAGATGCAAGCCAAGATGCAGGAAGAGATTGACGGCTTGAAAGATATGATTGTTTCTTTAATCTCCCAACAAAACCAGAACTCTAACAATCCAGTACATGGAACTGTAAGTATTCAGCAATATTTTATGATATTAGTATGAAATTTAACTATTGCATTTTACTTGTGTGGTGCCTAGTGTAGTGAATAATCTAATAAATGACACTATTGTGAATTATACAGGGCCAGCAAATTCCATAGACTTCTAGTCACGCACATACATCTGGGCAAAATATCAGTGGGAATCAAAGCAATGCCGAGCCGCTTCAGTAGACTTTGCCATTGTTGAGTTAAATTTGGACTTTAGTCTTTTTATGTTTTGTTGAAACTAAATTTATGCTTTGTCAAAGAAATTGATGTATAACAAGTATATTTTTAACTCTTCGTATGACCATTTTTAGACAAGTAATTATTGTTTATTGTGGTCCATGATTATATAGTTGTTTATTATGCTGCTATTAGTGTTTTAAAGATTTGAATGTTCAAATTTGATATGACTACAGATATTTTGAATTTGTGACATTTTTTAAATAGTGGGAAAAACTCGAAACCCCCTATCAATCAGTTTTGAGATAAATATGCCGGGAGGATCCACCAATCGTGGTGAATTATAAAAAAAAAAGAACCAATCCCGGCGTTTAGGAACACCGGCATAGCATATCGAAATGATCTAGAAAATATACGCGCATGTGTCTATCACGGCATTTATGAAGCGCCGTAATAGATCTACAACTTGTAACGGCATTTTAAACAAGCGCCTTAATAGACCTACGGGCTATAACGGCGGACTTAATAAGCGCCGTAATAGACCTACGAATTGTAACGACGCTTTTAAAAAACGCCGTCATAGGCTACGAGTTGTAACGGCGGTTTAGAAATGCGCCGTTACAAGCAGTATACATATAGCGGCGTTTGTAAGAAGCGCCGGCATAGGCGTCCGATCTATAACGGCGCTTTTCTGGGCCGCCGTTACAGGTCATAGGCCTGTAGCGGCGCTTTGTCAGACGCGCCGTTGTAGACCTATGGTCTGTAACGGCGGTCTACAAAAGCGCCGCGATAGACCCATGATCTGTCCCGACGGTCGATGCAACGGCGCTTCTCGCGGCGGTAATTATAACGCCGCTACCATCTATGGCGGCGTTTATAAACGCCGCCATAGATAGGAAAAAACGCCGCGATAGGCATTTCGTTTAGTAGTGAATATGTATTATTAGATATTATTTTTTGATTTTTCTAGATTTTTATGAATATTTTATGATGTATTTGCAAATATTACAAAAGGGAGGGCTTTTGTGCAAATCGCCACCCTGAGTTGTAAATCTGATTTTTCTTTTTTACTGGGCTGTACTGGATTGCTGGACAACTCATTGATAAAAAGATTTGATTTTTTTTGATTCAGTTAACCTATTTCAACTAAGAAAGGGGTTATACATGTAAAGTTATATTTGGAAGGATTCTTTTGCAAATATGTTTCTAAAACCCTAATCTTTCAATCCCGGCCTGTATTTAAAAGAAAATGCAGCCGTCATTCGTTGCACAATATATAATTTTGTGATTTTTCTGGGGAGGATCAAGAGGAGATTTTGGATCTCGCAAAAAGGAGAGGTTTTATTGTTGGATCTCGTCGTTTCTAAAGGTGAGTGACATGAACTTTGTTTTGTTGTTTGCTTTATGTGAATAATGTTAATTTGGTTGTTGTTTTGATTTACGTGAATAATTGTTTCGTTGTTTGTTTCGACATGTTTGTTTATTTAGTGTATTTTGTATGTGAGCGATGCAATAGTTGTTGTTTGTATTATGTATGTGAAATCTATGAATGTTTAGTGGATCTTGGTTTATAGATTTGTATTGCTAGAAAGCATGTTTAAGATTTGAGTATGATTATGGCAATAAGGGATCGGATGGATGAACATCTGGATCTTGTGATTACAAATCAGATTTTGGTTTTGAGTTGTGAAAGAAATTCAGTATTGAGAAACCCTAATGGAAGAATTAAAAATTTAGAACATGAGAACTTGAGTTTTGAGACATGGGTTGATTTGAGTAATGTATCCAATCTGAGGATACTTGGAGATTGTCATTTTTACCTGAATACGAATTATTTTCATAAACAATGATTTCTTTTAGAAAACTCTCATTTTGATTATCATGTACAACCAAAATTAGGCAGACTGTAGGCCGACAGTCGACTGTCAGACCTTTCAGTCGACTGGCACGACCCAGCTGCTAGATCTTTAGTTTTCTTGAAAATTCGTTCTGGACAGTCGACTTAGACCCTTTTCAGTCGACTGGTACACTTAGAATTTATTTTTCAAAGTTATCGTAGATTTTTCTCTGGTAAGTCGACTTATGACTTTTGCAAGTCGACTTATAACACTTAGAATATTTTCTTAAAGATTTCTGGAATTTCTCTCTGGTAAGTCGACTTATGTTTTTATAAGCCAACTTATGATCTGGTAAGTCGACATGTTTTTATAAGTCAACTTATGGTCTGGTAAGTCGACTTATGTTTTTTTATAGGTCAACTTATGATCTGGTAAGTCGACTTATATTTTTATAAGTCAACTTATGGTCTGGTAAGTCGACTTATGTTCTTTATAAGTCAACTTATAATACTTAAACGTATTTTCTTAAAATCATGAAATTTTCCCTCTGGACAGTCGACTTACTACAGTATTAGTCGACTGGTTCTGATGTGTTCTCGTTAGTTTGAATGTTTCCCTCTAATGATTTATTCTTCAAATGTTTTAAGCTATACTTTATCTTCTATTAAACATATGATTTCAAGATGCTAAGTTGAGCAGTTTCAGATGTGAGTTTGGTTAAGATATTTGAGTTGTGTCTCTAGAGCATGTGTGAGACCCTAGCATACCGGTGTTGAGTTCTTTTGTTGAGGCCTGTTGAGGCATTTCAGTTGTTCTGTTTTGAGTTAAGTCCGGTAGGGTACACCAACTCTAGGAGATTCGTTGAGTAATTAAGTAACCCAAGAATAATAAGGACAGACACTAGTGGTGATATGATGAACGGGAACATGGGTCAAGTACCTCAGTATGGCTTTCGGTGTAGGATTTAATTTCCGGAATTATCCAAGTAACTTACTTGCGGTGTGAGATCTATCTCCGAAATTATCCAGGTAAATTACCTACAGGTGTGAGATATATCTTCGGAATTATCCAAGTAATTACTTGCGGTGTGGGATTGATCTCCGGAATTATCGGGGTCGAGGCAACGCACATGTGGTATTCATGTGATGATGTGTCAATATTTCGGTGTGGGATGATCTCCAGAATTATCCAGGTAAATTACCTGAGATGTGGGATCTATCTCCGGAATTATCGGGGCATGGGCTAACACTCACAGCTTATCTTTATCTCGTAGTAGTCATTGTGTTAGGATTAGTTGCATAGCGGGGATTGAACCCTATAATGTGGCGACGTTAAGGGCTTGCACTGGACCTATGTAGAATGGGATGCATAGACTCCGACAAGTACGCATTAGAGAGTCAGCATATAGAATTGTGTTTCTTGACTTGGTTTTATGCATGTGGTTTTCCTGTTTTTCTACACCTAACACTTAGTTAAGCTACACTTGATGTTTTCACGTTTCTCTGTCATTTCTTACTTCACATATTCCTGTTTAGTATATGTTGTTTATGAATCCATGCTTAATGTTTATTTATGTTATTTGCTTTTATGTCACTCACATCATTTATGGCTGATCCCTTTAGTTTTGGGGGTTAGGGATCATCTCTAGCCTCATGTGTTACAGGTTGTTGCTTAGAGCTTGGAGGTTTGGATGTTTGAGATAAATTGATGTAATAGAGCTTTTGTATAATATTTTGTAAAGAAAAGTGTTGTAAAAAGAAAGTTGTAATTCAAGGTGTTTTGTATTCCGCTGTGTTTGTAAAGATTGTTGTAATAAAAGTTTGGAATAAAATTATTTGTATTTTTGGGCTATGTGTACTATTACATTGAAGTTGATGCTAGGATTGTGCCACGTATTTTCTAAGATATTATATTAGAAATTCGGGGCGCTATAAGAAGGTACCCTGAGAAAGCTCGCAGCACGCCCTTGCGCTAACCGAGAGGTGAGATGTGAGACTAGCATCGGCCACCACACTGTGAAGCGGCAGCAGAGACTGTATGCATTCGAGCTCACCGAGAGTTCTGAAAACGGAATCGGGATTATCGAAATTCATCCAGATTCAAAAAAAGAGTTCATCAGGATCATCGAAAATTCATCAACATTCAAGAAATGAGCTCTTCAGAAACATCGAAATTCATCAACATTTAATAAATGAGTTCATCAGCATCATCCAAATTCATCAAAGATTCAACAAATGGTAAGATGATATTTGGAGGATTAGGGTAGGCATTTTGTTTTTACCGGGGAGAGGCGAATGAAAGGAGGCGGCGGCGGTCGGAGCGAGGAGTAGGGAGAGTGGGGACGTGGCGGAGATGGACGGCGGGGGGCGATCGGAGGGAGGAACAGGCGGTGGAGATGAGAGATCGAGAGAGGGAGCCAGGAAAAGCCATGGATATTGGAAATGGAGGCGAGGCTGGAAATGATGGGTTTAGGGTTTATGTGGAGGTAGGAGTGGAAACAGGCAGTCGTAATGGGCTGGGCTTAGATTGGAAGGATGCCTGAATTTTGAGTCCATCTCTAATAATGACAGAATTAACCCTGCATTATTTTTTAGCTTTTTATGTTTATGAGAGCAAGATAGTAAAAAGCTGCCAAAATTGGGCTTTGCTTAATAATAGTATAGATTGTAATATATTTTTTTGGCCCAAAAAATGGAATTGTAAATTAGTTTTGTTGAAATAAATTTTACATTTCAAAGAATTATATTAATAATATATTTGGGGAAAAAAATTATATCGTTGGAAATGTCTTGCCAAGAGCTTTAAAATGAGCCTAATATTATTAATTATAGAACTAATTATAAATTATGAATTTTTACTTAAAGTAACAATTTGGAATAATCAAGCTTAAAAATATTTGGTGTTTAATTTAATAATATAATATATAATATAATTATTATTGTTATTATTTTTATTATTGTTATTATTATATAGTACAAACTAGACAATCAAAATAAAATAAACAAGCATTGATATTTTTAATCCGTTCGCGTAGTCACAAAGAAAGCATAAGCATGAATAGAAAGTACAAAGAGAGAAAAACAAAGTTCATGAAGAAAAACAAATTACTTAAATAAAGAAAAATAAAGTACATGGAAACACTAAAACTTTAGTAGGTCATCTCTTCCGTATCCCCCATGTCTGTAGTCAGGTATTCTGAATTTGACTTCCGGGATATCCACCTCCTGCTTACTGGCCTCCTACATATCCATCTTGACCAATGAAGGTTTCATGATTAAAGGTATTTGGTGAGGATCCTCCAGCTGTGTTTTTGTTTAAATTTTTTTGTTTTTTATTTCGAAACTACCCACGTTCCACAAGACCACAAATAGCATCCAAGTTAACTAACATAATTTCTCGCACTGAAGATCTTTTTTTTTCTTTTCATTTTCAGCCTTCATCATCATAATTTTGTGCATGGACGCTCGATCATTTTCCCAGCATTCTTGTGCGCTCTTTAAAATCTCCAATATTTCTTGATTTCCTTTAGTCAAAGCTTCAATATCAATATTGTTTGCAGTTGCTTTCTTCCTCATCATCTTATCTTTCTTCCTTCCCATAGGCTGACTATTTAAATCTTCCATTGGAGATTGCTCATCATCGACGGGAGTATATTCCCTGTTGTTTTCATTTAAGTTGATGATAGGAGAGTTTGAATCAAATCTTTGAGAAACACTTGTCTTTGAAGTTATAGAAATTGCAGGATAACTGACGCTTGTATTTTCCCACTTCTTTGCATCCTTTAGAATTGACCAAACATGCTCAAATTGAAATCATTTTTTCTCTTTTGGATCTTTTACAAATAAGATATTAGCATGTTTAATCTGCCAAAAAATTTAAAAAATTAGTATAATAAACTTAGAAAAAATATTATTAATCATAAATTATATAATTCATATACTAACAACGTCAAGATCAGAAGCACTTGTAACCCCTGTTTTTCATTTTGTGTATTTTTGGTGTATTTTTTTCTCTCTTGTATTTTTTCTGAATCGTATATTGGAGTTGTTTTCAATATATATTTGTTTTATTTTCCTTTTGAGCTCTTTGTGGTCGATTGGTTGTCTTTTTGTTTCGTTCTTCATTATTTTGTTCTTTTATTTGGTTCTTGTTTTTTTTATTTTGTGTTCTTGGATGCTTGTGGTGGTGTTTGGTTGCTCATTCTATTCCCAATTCTATTATTTGATCCCTAATAAGATTTACCAAAGCCAAATTAAATCCCAATCCTATTTGTATCCTATTTGAAGCCCAATTAAACAAATCCTACTACTACTCCTAATATATACCTTCAACCCAAATACCCATTAACCCAACTTGTATTATTAACCATAATCCCTCCATATAAATACATCCTCCCTCACACAAACCCTAACCCTAATACCCCAAGCCTCTCTCTAACCCGGCCTCCCTCTCTCTCACCCTCCTTGCTCGCGCCGCCCTCCTACAGCCGAAGCCCAACCCCAGGCCGCCGACCTCCATCTCCGGCCTGCCCCTCCAACCCGATGCCAGCCCCCTATCCACCTCTGGCCTGTGTGCACCTCGACAGCCCCTTACCCGATCAGCCTAAACCCTATCTCCTTGGCCATCCCGTCTACATGCACGTAAGTTGCACGTGAGTTGTTGATTCATGGATCTTCGTTCGTGAGTGGTTGATTGATGGATCTTCGTTCGTGGATTCATTGATTCGTGGATTTTCATTCGTGGATTTTACTCGTTGCTCTTGGTTTTCGTTGTTCTTCATCTTCGGTTAAGGCAAGTAACTTGTACTCCAATTCATTTGGTTGATACAAGTCAAAAATACCACCTATAGTGTAGTTGGGTCTAGAGACGACTCTTGTATGTATTATTTCTTGATGGATTTTGTCTCTATTGTGAAAATTTGACCATAGATGACTCACGACACAATATGGACACAAATTAACTTAGGTTTTACCCGTTCTTAATTTTGATCATGTATGTGAGACTTTTGTGAGAATTCGTGATTTGGTTGAGACCCATGTGATATACTTGGTGTGGACATGCTACATACCCTAATTCATGATGCTTGGACACTTGGTAGAATCGGTTTCATGTTTGGTTGTGTTTTGAACAAGTTTAGTATGATATATGTTGAGTTGTTGTTAAAGGGGAAAATCTGTATTTTGTCGCTGATCTGTTTCGTTTGCTGTTTTGGACTGTCTTGAAGTCAGTATCTTAATTTCAGTATAAAACATGAGTTTTAGAGAATTTTGTCTATTTTCAAACCCCTCTGACCTTGCTTGATTTTGTTTTCGTATGTGGGAGTTATGACTGTTTTACTATAGAGGTGTCAATCTTTTCCAGATTTTATTTTTCAATGATTTTGATGACTAAATGATTTGATAATGATGCTACATATAATATTTTGATCCAAAACTTTGGTCAGTGTTTCTTTATCTAGTTAGGGATTACCCAGAATTTTGGTGAATTTTATTGGTGAGTTTTATGTGTTGTTTCATGTGCGTCTATGAAAACTATTCCTGCTGTATTTTGCTCGCTGTTCTGTAAAGAACCTTATTTTCATTATGATTCCTTTCTGTATGAAAAATGTTCGTGAAATATGAAAGTTAGTATATTTTGTCTATTTTGATATCCCTTTGGCAGAATTGGATTTCGTTTCACTGGTTGCGAGATATCATAGTTTTCGTACAGCAGTGCTGGAAATTCCAGATTTGTCAAACTATGGTTTCTTGATGCTTTCTTATTTTTGATGACTGATCTACTTTCACTGAAAAATTATGAAACTTTCTATTTAGATGTTGGACATATAGGGAAATACCTCAGATTTTTTGTGGATTTATTTAATGTGTTTTCATGCTGTTTTTCTGTTCTTGAATTCGTTTTCCTAATTTCTGGCTGAACCTAATTTCTGTATTCAAATCAGTTTTGAGCTGTATTTTTTTCAATTAATATATGACTTATTTATACTCGATGGATTCGGTTGAGAGTCTATTTTCTAGATATTTTGACGGATTTAGATTTGCATGTTTGTAACACTGGAAATCACTATTTTACTACAGTATGGTCTTACAGTCCTGAACTTGAGATTTATCTATTTTAGTCTTTTATGAGATATCTTGTACTCGTACATGTTTACCTTGCAACTTGCACTTGTCACATGATTATGCCATGTTATTATTGATATATTTTGCACATATACATGCTTGTTTGATATTAATAATAAATAACCAAGTCGGGGTTTAAGGGACAGATCTAATAGTGGATAATTTAGAAACGTATACTTGGAAGGGGATCCACTGATCCTACATGATTACTTGAGACATGATACTTGACACGTGATTACTTAATACTTGCACGCAAGACACGATACTTGCCACTTGCACAACCTGATACGTGATTACATGATACATGATACTTGGAGCTTGGAGCTCGATTACTTGACTTGTCCGCGAGTATACTGCCCTCCTATGGTTCACTATGAAATCTAAAGCGAAACTGTTTGTTGTAGCAACCATGTAAGGTGGGCTGTATGAAGTGCTACCTAGATAGTAATCACTACAAGACTTGATACATGATACTTGATACATGCTACTTGAACATGATACTTGAACATGATGCATGCTTGCTTGATACTTGACTATATGATACATGAGACTTGTTTACACGAGATTTGATACTTGACACTTGATGCTTGGTTACATGATACTTGATTTCTTGACATTTGATTCATGCCATTTACACTCGTTTACTTTGCCATGCTAGTTATTTATTTTGACATCATGTTTATACCATGCTATTAGTTAGTTCCCCATGTGCTTGTATCCTACATTATAAGTGGCCCGTAACATACAATTGACGGGTACTTGTTTTTCTCTTTTTCTCTTTCCTGCATTCGTTGAATTGCAGATTTTGAAGAACAGGTTCCAGATGGTATCGGAGACATGAAGTATTAGTGCTGCTTTTTATTATTATTATTTCTTGTAGCTTGCTTGAACAATATTGTATTTTGAGACTTGGATTTATTTTTTTGTATTTTGGCGATGTGACCCAAGATATTTATTTTATTCAGATCACGACTATTTGAGATTTATACATTTGGTTTCAAGTATTCTTATTGGTATTTTGGCTCATTATGTGCATGTGGTTGATTCTTTTGCTTCCGACTCTGATGATTCTTGTGAATGTTGTAAAGATTTCTTGAACAGCTTATGGATGATGAAAATCATTCGCTGGACTCTTATTGCGTATTCGTATTCCGTATTCTTTTTGGGAAGCGGGGCGTGACAGCACTGCTTGGGTTGAGGCACTCAACTTGTCGAATGCATCATTGATATTTACTTATGTCCTTCATAATTAATGTACACGAGAAAGACTTTGGACTCCTTTGTCCATTGTAAAAGTCAGGCCTCCTATTATGGATTAGAGTCGATATTCGCTCCCATAACTTATCTTTCTTTTAATTGGCACCCAATACTGGGTCCTACGAGATTTCAAGCCATGAACCGCATAAAATTTGAGCTTCCTCTTATAAAAAAGATTTTCCGCGACTACGGCATAAAATTTGATATTTCTCTTGTGAAGATGATTTTTCGCGACTAACAGCCAGAAAGGAAAGGGGAAGAGTTGTAGAGGAGGAAAGAACTGTGACCAGTTAAGTGCTCATATTTATAAAGTCAAAATCGCTCGAAAAAGCTATGTGCAGTCTAAAATGGCTCAAATAATTTGGATGCTTTGCTTTTGTCCCATCTAATGATGCATTGCTTTTGTCCCATCTACTATGCATAAATTTTATCCCATCAACAACGTTGTCCCATCTACAATGCATAGTTTTGTTCATTGTTGAAGAGAATCTGATGCTTGTTACAATCCAATGTTGATGAGAATTCGAGGCTTATTACAATCCAATGTTGATGAGAATACAATGCTAGTAGAAAAGATATATAATGGTTGCCCAATAGCTATCTCTCAATCTTAACTTCACATCATCTATCTTTCACATTTTTCCAAATCCCCTACTCAACAATGAACTCTAAAGTTGGGCCATCACATCTACCATCTTCTGATGATGATGATGAAACATTTTCTCATTATTTGGAAGAGTGGGAGGAGGATACCCGACAGTGGGAGATGGAGAATGAAATCTTAGCTCGTGTATATGCCTTAAACAATGAAATCATAGTTTATCTCTCGAAAGAGAATGAGCAACCAAAGGGTATCGGCTCAGTTCTTGGTCATTTGGTGATCAACCGCAGGAGGGAAGAAGGTAATGCTCAAATTTGAGTGACTATTTTTCTGAGAACCCCACATATGGGGCAAATCTATTTCGTAGAAGATTTCGAATGCAAAGGAGTTTATTCCTTTGTATTGTTGACATAGTACAAAAGCACGACAACTTCTTCGTACAAAAGACGAATGGTGTCGGTAGGCATAAATTGTCTACTTCACAAAAAGTAATAGCAGCATTTCGCATGTTGCCGTATGGAACAACGACAGATAGTACTGACGAATATATAAGGATTGGTGAGTCAACTATAATTGTATGTTTGAAGCGGTTTTGCAGGGTCATTGTAGAAGTGTATGGAGACTGATATGGGTAAAAAACTCCGTTACTCAGAACCGCATGATGCTTGCACGATTCTCAAGGCTCTTATGGTGAAGACAATAATCTCACAGCAGCTGCAGGCCCATGACTAGCACACGGGCTGCCCACAGGCCCACTGCCATGGATCAGCCCACAAGGGAGGATCACTTGCAGCCCAATTGAGGGAGAATGACCAGTCAACTTTAACTGGCAATCAAATCCCCTAAAATTAGGGATATAATAACTGATTATAGCCCTTGATTTGGGGGATATTCCAAATCATTTATGGAATCTGCCCAATAACTGTCCCCTTCTTTGCCTATAAATACAACCCTACCTCCTCCATTACTAGGTAATGAACATTTTGCCCACTAAACCCAGTTTCTTATGGCTACAGATTTGATCGTTAAAGGGTTTATCGCTGGGATCCATCAGTGTTTTAGATGGACTTGGTAGGTTTTTCGGTGGTCAGCAACCAACGCAACCACCACCAGATCCACAGATCTAATTAAATACTAGCCTTACATCCGTACCAGATCAACGACTGCCAACTGAGCTTTCCACTTCAATCCAAGAACTTATCATCTATTGCTCCCACACCTAAAAAAAATATAAGATTGGCATCATCTGTGGAAAACAAAATAAATCCAACCTTCCAATACTCACTTCGGTCCAAAGCCTCCTCCAGTCATGGCCCCGAAAGCAAAGAGGACGACAACAGTGAGTCCTCAAGCAGATCCCCAGCCTCTTCCCCTACCAGTGCATCTCCCATAGTAGAGCGGTCACGCAAGGGTCGCAACGAAGACAGGGCACCACCCCAATGCTTCTTGCTCAGCTGGACGGAGGGTCGGGCACCTAGCAGGGTCAGACCTCCGAAACCTCATTAACAGCTAGCTAGGTCACTCCTGGAATGAGGGAGGCCGTTTGGACCGCCAGTGGAGCCGCTGTAGTCATACACCCCGAAGGAGGGACGAGGAGCGAAGCCTTTCCCCCGTGAATCAGCTTGTCCCAAAGGTTAACTAGGAAGAAGGAGGCCCAACAACTAGAGTCGAGTTCCAGGACTTTAGAAATAAGGAGAAACCTGAAGGGAATCCAGGATCTATCATCATTTGAATAATCTACGCTCCAACCCCAGCTATAATGAGGAGTCCTACGGGACCACCCGATTCGAGGGACGTGAAGACGTAGTCCTGAAGTGCCTTCAGGAAATGGATGACTGACTTGCCCGGATAGGGGAGGACGGGAGACATCCAAACATAGTGTACCACCCAGTCTGACCCCCCCTTCTCCTCTTCCATTCTTGCCGCCCCAATTCCGAGAAGCTTCAAGCCCCCACTTTTGACACCTATAATGGCGAGGCCGACCCACCTGATCACTTCGAGTGCTTCAAAACTCTCATGAAGATTCACAGCACCTCTGATGCCCTCCTTTGCAGTACGTTCCCTACCACGCTGTGAGGTTCTGCAAGAGAGTGGTACTCCCGGCTCATCCATGGCTCTATCCATTCCTTTGACCAACTAGATGAGGGATTCCTCACCCACTTTATGACCAGCCACAAGACTGAGAAAACAAGTGCCTCCCTGCTATATTTGAAGCAGAAAGATGGAAAATCACTCCGGGACTTCGTCTAAAGATTCACAGCGGAGGCCGGGTCTTTCCCCTCCTCGACGCCGGTGCCGTGGCAGCTGCCTTTAGGAACAATGTCCGATATGACCTCCTGAAGACCTCACTAGCCAAGAAACCTCCCTCAGATTTTCCTAATCTCCTCCTTCGCAGCGAGAAGTACATCCAGACTGAGGAGCCTTAAATCCTAGGGGACGTAAGGAATCCCTTCCGTAGGGAAAGAGAAAGGCGGATAGTACGGAGGTCCCCAGAAAGTCACAGAAAGGTGCCTCGAGTCAAAGGTGTCCCCGTCCAACACCTCAATTTGATAATTTTATCCTGCTCAATGCAGTTGTCTTTGCAAAACTCATGGAGGTGTTAGAGGAGGGCTTGATCTGTCACCTCCTCGGATGAACACCCACAACAAGAAGAGTGATAAGAGATTTTGGTGTCGTTTCCGTCAAGACCATGGTCACGAGACCGACGATTGTCGGGTGCTGTGAAATAATATTGAAGCCCTCATCAGGAGGGGATACCTGTCCAAGTTTACTCGGAAAGATCAGAGTTCCACACCCCTACCACGAGGACCCAATAAGCGTCCGGAGAAAGAATATGAGCCTCGGGAGTCCAAGAGGATGGCCATCCTCCACTCCTTATGTGGATGACCTATTGAGGGAGGGGAGGCACTCCAACTCCTCCCGACGGGCATTTGTCCGAAAGGTTAACTCAGTCCACTACCTCCCTCCTTACAAGATTCTCGGACTACCCTTCTCTTTCTCAAACGAAGACCTCAAACGCATTTGAACTCCCCATTGCAACACCATGGTAATTAGTCTCTGTCTGGAAAACAATGAAGTTCGTCACATACTTGTTGATAATGATACTTCCGTCAACATTCTATTCCTGGCCACCTTAGAGGGACTAAAAATCTGCCGAGATAGGCTTAAGCCAGCTGGCTACACCCTTCATGGTTTCTCTGGAGTCCCGATTCAGATCGAGGGAATCATCACCCTCGATGTGACTGCAGGGAAGTCCCCCTCCGCTCGTACGAAGCTGATGGAATTCATGGTAGTTAATGTCAAGGCTGCCTATAACGCCATTTTCGGATGCCCCGATCTCGCATCCCATCAAGTAGTGGCCTCGGCCTACCACATGAAAATGAAGTTCCCTACAATGTTCAGGGTTGGGGTCATCAGGGGTAGTTAAGTAGTATCTTGAGCATGCTATACCACTACGATGGGGGAATTCGTCATCCCCCTTAATGTGGTCGAACTTCTTTTAACTTCCATTAGAATTGATTTTTCTTTTAGTTTACTTTAATTTTAATTTTTTATTTTATTTTGCATGATTACAGAAGTTTGGGGGTTTCCGGGCAGAGTTGTTTTCTAGAATTAGTTTGGTGGCTGTTTTTGGGCCGCATGGAGTCCGAATCTGGAAAAATGTTTCCAATATTGATCGAAGGAAATTGTCTTAACTTTCCGATGCAAAATGAATCAAGGGATTTGGATATCTACAACTTCAGATATCACTGAAACAATTAGCGCTACTCAACCAAAATTTTGAACTTTTCTCATTATTTTTCTTTTACCTTTTCTTTACCCATTGAGGAAAATTTGATGTTCAAGTTTGGGGGAAGAGTTACTGTTACCGCTAAATCTGGTGTGGGGGTAAACAGATAGTATTTGTGGATTCGTGAAAAACCTGAATAGCAAACCTCTAACCTGTTCCGCCAGAGATTGACCGTTGACTCCCACCGTTAACCTGCAAAAAGTGCGAGACACCGGGGTTGATCCCGATGATGCACCCTCCGACGCTCAAGTCAGTAATCAGAAATGATTAAGAAAGAGCGTAAATTGAGAAAATACTGATTACCTCGCAATGGAGATGGATGGGGGGTATTTATAGGCGTCTTTGGGACTGGATTAGGAATGTAATCCCCGTGATTAGATAGGGAATATTCTCCTAGTAATCAGATAAGGAATTGAATCCCTAATTCCCAGTGAAAAGATAGATGTAAATCAGGGCCGTTGATTAAGATCTAATCAGGGACCTTGATTGTATCTTGCTGGATCGGGTGTGCAGCGGATTGGAACCCGTACCCAGTTAACGTGGATCCGTTCATGGGTTATTGGGCTTTGAATAAAGACCCAGTTCCCATTTCAGACCCGTTTGTAGGCGAAATTACCGTTTTACCCCTGAGCTTTAAGATTCGCGTCCGATGTGAACGGTCCCGATTTAATCCTATTTTTAGCCATATCACGAGCCCCCCACTCCTAAAGACTGAGTTTTTCAGTCTTTGAGGAGTAGTTTTGTTGTTCTAATGGCATACGGGATTTTATCGGTGTTCTTAAGCAAATTTGGATCTTGCTCGGGGGTGTAACGGTGTTATTCTGGGCTTGTAAAATACCCAAAAATATCCTCAGATTTTTCTGGATTTTTGGTGATTTTTCCAGATTTTTCTGAATTTTTTCTCATTTTTTTGAATTTTTTATTCATTTTTCGAATTAAATAATTAATTATTGAAAATATTAAATAATTATTCTAATTAAATAATTATATTTTTCAGAATTTTAAAATAATTTTTCTGAATTTATAATTATTTTTAGAATTTTTATTTAATTTTTTCCAATTTTAAAATATTTTTTCGGATTTTTTAAATAATTAAAACAAATAAATAGATAAATAAATAAATAAATTGAATATTACCTGGACACGTGGCACGATCGTATGCGTTGATCACGATCAAGCGAGCGCGCATCGGGAGGAGGAAGAAGAGGCCATTTTTTTTGGTGTAACAAGGTCGGTTCCACGAACGATCGGCAAAAAGTGGCCGAAGTCCACGTGGACGACACGTGGCGAAGTCAACGGTGAGCGTTGACTTTTTTTTTTTTTTTTTTTTTTTTTTTGGGCTGTTCTTCTCCTCTGCTTCTTTCTCTCCCGCTCATTTTGTTCTCGTGCCCTCCCTCTCGCCTCCTTCTCCGACTCAAACTCCGAGCAGTGCCAAGCAAGGAGGCAGAGCTTTGGCGAAGCTTCGACTGGGGAGCTCGAGGTGGAGGAGAGTTCGTTCGGAGACGAGAAGGAGACCCGTAGCTTTCTGGGTGGCGCTTCGACGGGCGCTGCGGTCGAACTCGGCGAGGGGAGCTCGAAGGAGAGGAGCTCGATAATGGCGATCGTGAGTAGAGGGGAGCTCGATAGCAGCTCGAGCTCGGCGAAGACTCGGAGCTCAGCGAGTGGCGATGATGGCGGAGCTCAGCGGCGACGGCGTCGGAATGGAGCTTGGAGGAATGGAGTTCGGCCATTGATTTGACGGAGACGGAGCTCGCGTGGTTCGGAGCTCGTTGAGGCGGCAATGGAGCTCGACTATGGGAGAGCTCGACAATGGAGGTGTTAGTCATGGCGGACGCAGTCGAGGTCGGCGAGCTCATCGAGCGAGAGTGAGGAGTTCTGTGGAGTTCTGAGGCAGTGGTTCGGAGCTTGGTGACGGAGCTCGTCGGAGGTAGAGCTCGATGGAGGTGAGCTCGGCGTCTTGGAGCTGAGCTGTTGGAGAAGGAGCTCGGCGCCTTGGTCGGCATTGGTTCGGCGAGGCCTGAGGTTGACGATGAACTCGGAGATAATGAAGCTCGACGAGGGAGACGAGTCTTGGCGACGAAGCGAGCTCGGCAGATGAGCTCGGCGACGAAGCGAGCTCGGCAGATGAGCTCGGCGACGAAGCTTCGTGATGAGTTCGAAGCTCTTGCAGGTGGCGGAGACTTTGTGAGCTCGGCGATGGGAGACATGCTCGAAGGTGGAGGTGTGAGCACTGCGTCGGAGTTTGAAGAAGACGGAGCTTGAGGAGATGTCGGAGCTCGGCATCGTGGTCAGCCATGGCGAAGCTTCGAAGAGGGAGCTGATGGCGAGTGGAGACGAGCTTGGCGACGGAGCGAGCTCGGCAGATGAGCTCGGCGACGAAGCTTCGTGATGAGTTCGAAGTTCTTGCAGGTGGCAGAGACTTTGTGAGCTCGGCGATGGGAGACATGCTCGAAGATGGAGGTGCGGGTTCGTTCGAAGAAGAAGTTGGGTTCTTCAGTTCTGGGGTTTTGGCGCCAAACGTAAGAGGAGAAAGAAGGAGGGTGACGTGGCATTTTGGTTAGGGTCCGGGTCCCCTTAATGGATCCGAACCCGGCCCCTTGTCTTTTTTTTTTTTTTTTTCTTTTTTTTTTTTTTTGGGTCTGTGCTGGTGCTGAACTCAAGCCCGTAAAGCGGTCGGTGTCAAGAACGCTCAGCAGCGGGTGCCGAACTCAACTGGTGCTGAACTCAAGCCCGTAAAACGGTCGGTGTCAAGAACGCTCGGCAGTAGGTGCCGAACTCGAATTTTTCCCCCATAACGAGGTCGGTGTCAAGAACACTCGGCAGTGGGTGCCGAACTCGAATTTTTCCCCCATAACGAGGTCGGTGTCAAGAACGCTCGGCAGTGGGTGCCGAACTCGAATTTTTCCCCCATAACGAGGTCGGTGTCAAGAACGCTCGGCAGTGGGTGCCGAACTCGAATTTTTCCCTGCAGAGTTCTTCTTGATGTTCCCGGTGCTACGGAGGTCGGCTCGGGGCGTACGACCCCTTGTTTCGAAGCTAATCTGGAGATCTACAACTTCTCTTCAGGAGTGAGATGAAGATTCACCCTCCTTCATGGTCAAAATAGCCAGAGAATATCCTTGTATACATGAGGTTGAGGAGAGTTTTCGATGTTCCCGGTGCTATGGAAGTCGGCTCGGGGCGTGCGACCCCTTGTTTCGAAGCTAATCCAAAGATCTACAACTTCTCTTTAGGAGTGAGACGAAGATTCACCCTCCTTCATGGTCAAAATAGCCCCGCAACATCCTTGTATTCATGAGGTTGAGGAGAGTTTTGATTTTTCGCTTGGGATCGGCGCCAACTTTGTTGGAGAAGAATGGGAGGAGAGAGAGAGAGGGTTTGGGTTTGGATCCTTAACGGGTCTGAACCCGACCCTATAGCCCCCCTTTTCTTTTTTGTGTCGTTTGTTTGGTTGCTTGTATATGAGAGCGTTCGGCGAAGGGGTGCCGAGGTCCGATTTTTCCCCCGTAACGAGGTCGGTTCCGAGAACGCTCGGCAGCTGGTGCCGGACTCGATTTTTCCCCCGTAACGAGGTCGGTTCCGAGAACGCTCGGCAGCTGGTGCCGAACTAGATTTTCCCCCCGTAACGAGGTCGGTTCCACGAACGCTCGGCAGTGGGTGCTGAACTTGATTTTTATTATTTTTTTTTCGTAACGAGGTCGGTTCCATGAACGCTCGGCAGTGGGTGCCGAACTTGATTTTTTCCCTGTAACGAGGTCGGTGTCACGAACGCTCGGCAGTGGGTGCCGAACTTGATTTTTTCCCCGTAACGAGGTCGGTTCCACGAACGCTCGGCAGTGGGTGCCGAACTTGATTTTTTCCCCGTAACGAGGTCGGTTCCACGAACGCTCGGCAGTGGGTGCCGAACTTGATTTTTTCCCCGTAACGAGGTCGGTTCCACGAACGCTCGGCAGTGGGTGCCGAACTTGATTTTTTCCCCCGTAACGAGGTCGGTTCCACGAACGCTCGGCAGCTGGTGCCAAACTCGATTTTTCCCCCGTAGCGAGGTCGGTTCCGAGAACGCTCGGCAGCTTGTGCCGAACTCCGATTTTTTCCCTGCAGAGTTCTTCTTGATGTTCCCGGTGCTACGGATGTCGGCTTGGGGCATGCGACCCCTTGTTTCGAAGCTAATTCGAAGATCTACAACTTCTCTTTAGGAGTGAGACGAGGTTTCACCCTCCTTCATGGTCAAAATAGCCCCGCAACATCCTTGTCTTCATGAAGTTGAGGAGTGTTTTGGTCGTGGGGATTTTGGAAGAGGAGCTCCACTCCTAGGGGCGGAGAAGTTGTGCTGGGAAAACCCTTGTGCCAGGAAGACCCTTGTAAGAGCCGTGGGAAGACCCATCCTTTGAGGTGAGCAAAACGAAGAGCTCGGCTTTAGGAGAGAGCCATTTGGAAGACAAGTTTGAGGAGCAACTCTAGGAGAGAGTTGTGAGCTCCGATCTTGTTGAGAAGATGTCCGCTTCGGAGGCGAGCGGAGCAAAGAGCTCGACTTGTAGAAGAGCCATCTGGAAGAGGAGTTTGAGGAGCAACTCTAGGAGAGAGTTTTAGCTCCGAACTCGTTTGAGAAGAGCTCCGCTTTGGAGGCGAGCAGAGTGAAGAGCTCGACTTGTTGAAGAGCAATCTGGAAGAGGAGTTGGAGGAGCAACTCTAGGAGAGAGTTGTGAGCTCCGAATTCGATGGGAAGAGGTCCGCTTTGGAGACAAGCGGAAGTGAGGAGCTCGGCTCTGGGAGAGAGCCATTTGGAAGACGAGTGTAAGAAGGAACTCTAGGAGAGAGTTGTGCTCCGAACTCGATGGGAAGAGGCCCGCTTTGGAGACGAGCGGAAATGAAGAGCTCGGCTCATGGGAAGAGCCATTTGTGGGACGAGTGTGAGGAGGAACTCTAGGGGAGAGTTGTGCTCCGAACTCGCTGTTTAAATGACAGAATCAACGGTTGTGGGAGCAGTTCCGAATGGCTAACCACTTCTAACCCGCTGAAGAGCAAGTTATTTGAAGAGGAATCGAGCCAAGTGTTGGACTCCGAACTCGTCGTTAGAGGGATTCAACGGTTGTGGGAGCAATTCCGAATGGCGAACCACTTCTAACCCGCTGAAGAGCAGGTTATTTGAAGAGGAATCGAGCCAAGTGTTGGACTCCGAACCATTCAACGGCTGTGGGAGCAATTCCGAACGGCGATCTACTTCTGGCTCGCCTAGTGGCGAGCCGGGGAAGTAAAGTCGAGCCGAGTGTTGGACTTCGAACCATTGTTAGATTAAGGGTTGTGGGAGCAATTCCGAATGGCGAACTACTTCTAGCTCGCTTAGGAGCGAACTTGCGAAGTAGAATCGAGCCAAGTGTTGGACTCCGAACCATTCAACGGCTGTGGGAGCAATTCCGAATGGCGATCTACTTCTGGCTCGCCTAGTGGCGAGCCGGGGAAGTAAAGTCGAGCCGAGTGTTGGACTCTGAACCATCGTTAGATTAAGGGTTGTGGGAGCAATTCCGAATGGCGAGCTACTTCTAGCTCGCTTAGGAGCGAACTTGCGAAGTAGAATCGAGCCAAGTGTTGGACTCCGAACCCGTTGTGAAGTGCTTAGCAAGTTGTGGGAGCAGCCATGTAGAAGAAGCTGGACTTCGAACTCGTTAAGAAGTGGTCCGCCTTGGAGGTGAGCGAAGCAAAGAGCTCGGCTCTGGAAGAGAGCCATTTGTGAGACAAGTTTGAGGAGCAACTCTAGAAGAGAGTTGTGAGCTCTGAACTCGTTCAGAAGAGGTCCGCCTTGGAGGCGAGCGGAGGGAAGAGCTCGGCTCTCGAAGAGAGCCATTTGTGAGATGAGTTTGAGGAGCAACTCTAGGGGAGAGCTGTAGCTCCGAACTTGTTGATAAGGGATCCGCTTCAGCGGCGAGCGGAAGGAAGAGCTCGGCTCTGGAAGAGAGCCATTTGGGAGACGAGTTTGAGGAGCAACTCTAGGAGAGAATTTGAGCTCCGAACTCGTTGAGAAGAGGTCCGCTTTGGAGGGGAGCGGAGTGGAGAGCTCGGCTCTGGAAGAGAGCCATTTGTGAGATGAGTTTGAGGAGGAGCTCTTGGAGAGAGTTGTGAGCTCCGAACTCGTTGAGAAGAGGTCCGCCTTGGAGGCGAGCGGAGGGAAGAGCTCGGCTCTGGAAGAGAGCCATTTGTGAGATCAGTTTGAGGAGCAACTCTAGGGGAGAGCTGTAGCTCCGAACTTGTTGATAAGGGATCCGCTTCGGTGGCGAGCGGAAGGAAGAGCTCGGCTCTGGAAGAGAGCCATTTAGGAGACGAGTTTGAGGAGCAACTCTAGGAGAGAATTTGAGCTCCGAACTCGTTGAGAAGAGGTCCGCTTTGGAGGGGAGCGGAGTGGAGAGTTCGGCTCTGGAAGAGAGCCATTTATGAGATGAGTTTGAGGAGGAGCTCTTGGAGAGAGTTGTGAGCTCCGAACTCATTGAGAAGAGGTCCGCCTTGGAGGTGGGCGGAGCGAAGAGCTCGGCTCTAGAAGAGAGTCATTTGGGAGAAGAGTTTGGAGAGCAACTCTTGGAGAGAGTTGTGAGCTCCGAACTCGTTGAGAAGAGGTCCGCTCTGAGGTGAGCGGAACGAAGAGCTTGGCTCTGGGAGAGAGCCATCTTGAAGACGAGTTTGAGGAGGAACTCTAGGAGAGAGTTGTGAGCTCCGAACTCGTTGAGAAGAGGTCCGCCTTGGAGGTGGGCCGGGCGAAGAGCTTGACTCTGGAAGAGAGCCGTTTGGGAGAAGAGTTTGGAGAGCAACTCTAGGAGAGAGTTGTGCGCTCCGAACTCATTGAGAAGAGGTCCGCTTCGGAGGTGAGCGAAGTGAAGAGCTCGGCTCTGGAAGAGAGCCGTTTGTGAGACGAGTGCGAGGAGGAGCTCTTGGAGAGAGTTGTGAGCTCCGAACTCGTTGAGAAGAGGTCCGCCTTGGAGGTGGGCGGAGCGAAGAGCTCGGCTCTGGAAGAGAGCCGTTTGTGAGACGAGTGCGAGGAGGAACTCTGGGAGAGAGTTGTGAGCTCCGAACTCGTTGAGAAGAGGTCCGCCTTGGAGGTGGGCGGAGCGAAGAGCTCGGCTCTGGAAGAGAGCCATTTGTGAGACGAGTGCGAGGAGGAACTCTTGGAGAGAGTTGTGAGCTCCGAACTCGTTGAGAAGAGGTCCGCCTTGGAGGTGGGCGGAGCGAAGAGCTTGACTCTGGAAGAGAGCTGTTTGGGAGGCGAGTTTGAGGAGCAACTCTAGGAGAGAGTTGTGAGCTCCGAACTCGTTGAGAAGAGGTCCGCTTCGGAGGTGAGCGGAGCGGAAGAGCCCGGCTCTGGGAAAGAGCTGTTTGCGAGACGAGTGTGAGGGGGAACTCTATGAGAGAGTTGTGCTCCAAACTCGTTGGATCTCGGCACGGGTGATTGGCGCCTCATCGTTCCTAGGCTGCTGCCGACCCGTGGGGGAGCGTGGTCTTCTTCTGTGATGCTCGGGGGACTCCTTCCTTCCCCTTCGGACTGGGGATCTTCTGCGGTGAGGGGATCGCTCACCCGGACGTTGTTGGCGGGAGGCTCCCTCTTGGGCCCGCTTCTCGTCCAGACGGTAGCGTAGGTCCTCCACCTTCTGCCGATTTTGAGGATTGTGAGAGGCCGTGGAATCCGTAGAGGCATTGTGTATGGAGACGCGGTCCTGATTGAGTGGTTGCTTCATGCGGGAGCCCCCCGCACCGGCATTTTGAAGACCGGTGGGACCCTTGGGGGGTTGCTGATTCTGAAGAGGAGGCTGATTTTGTTGAAGAGGGTCCTCCACTTGAAGCGGGGATTGTCCCTGCCGCGGAGCGGGTTGGACGGGGACTACCTCTTGCTTATCAGCAGGGTTGGGCCCACGGTTGGACCCTCTGGATCTTGTTTTCTTAGGAGGCATGGCTGGAGAAGATCGGACCAACAGGAAGAGGGAAGGTTGCTATTCGTTTATTTTCCCACAGACGGCGCCAATCTGTTACCGCTAAATCTGGTGTGGGGGTAAATAGATAGTATTTGGGGATTCGTGAAAAACCTGAATAGCAAACCTCTAACCTGTTCCGCCGGAGATTGACCGTTGACTCCCGCCGTTAACCTGCAAAAAGTGCGAGACACCGGGGTTGATCCCGGCGACGCACCCTCCGACGCTCAAGTCAGTAATCAAAAATGATTAAGAAAGAGCGTAAATTGAGAAAATACTGATTACCTCGCAATGGAGATGGATGGGGGGTATTTATAGGCGTCTTTGGGACTGGATTAGGAATGTAATCCCCGTGATTAGATAAGGAATATTCTCCTAGTAATCAGATAAGGAATTGAATCCCTAATTCCCAGTGAAAAGATAGATGTAAATCAGGGCCGTTGATTAAGATCTAATCAGGGACCTTGATTGTATCTTGCTGGATCGGGTGTGCAGCGGATTGGAACCCGTACCCAGTTGACGTGGATCCGTTCATGGGTTATTGGGCTTTGAATAAAGACCCAGTTCCCATTTCAGACCCGTTTGTAGGCGAAATTACCGTTTTACCCCTGAGCTTTAAGATTCGTGTCCGATGTGAACGGTCCCGATTTCCTATTTTTAGCCATATCAGTTACAATTTTTTTTATTATAATATATGTTTGAAAAGAAATAAAGAAAAAGACTTCAATTAGGCTTACCATTAACCTTTATTGTAAAAATTTTTTTGCTTTTTTTATTTAGGATAGGCAATATCTTATAAAGCAAGATTAAGCATACTTATTTTATTTAGGATTATTGAAATTAAAAATTTCTTACAAAATTATGAGAGACATGTGATTATATATAAAAGAGGAATGTGATGCTTTTCTTCTGATTATCCCCTTTGATCTAGTCCTAAACAGAGTTTAAATAAATAGAGTGATAATTATTAAATAGTTGAATAAATAAAGGTTTATCTACTCCAATGTTTTGAGTTGCTTAGTAATTAGGGGTATTCATCACTAATGTTTACTTTTACGTCAAACGACAACTTGAAATATGAGTATGCAAAAGCACTCTAAGTTTGTGACTTATTGAGTAACCGGGTGAATTCATCACAAATGTTTACACTCGTCAAAAGGCAAGTGACAACTTAGAGAGAGATTCGACTAAATTTTTTTTATTTTAAAACCTTCAGTTTGCTAATCAGTTTGTAGTAATGAGAATGTGTGATCGCATATAGAATTGTTGCATGATATAATTACAATTGCATGACAAATATGATTTAGTTTGAATTATGTATGAAGATAATTGCACTGAAGAAAGTATGTTTAGTTTTCCTTTATTTGCTATTGCTTATGTATTAAGTTGAAGATTTGATGCTTGCATAAAAATAATTTTTTGGTGTGATGAGTTGAGCCTACTTATAATTATTATCCTTTGATTTATGGTTTTATTTATTTGCTGGGGGACAAGCAAAATCTTAAGTTTGGGGGTATTTGATGAGTGAAATTTATACATGAATTTATTACTCTTTTTACTTATTAAAGTTACAAGTTCTCATTTATTTCTACTTAATTTTGTTTTTTTTTTGTAGGAACGAGAACGATAAGTACAAAATGAGAGCATTTTTGGTGAAATCAAGGAAGAGTGTAGGGATAAAGATTCTATGTGAAGATTTTTGGAAGATTCAAGCATTTAACTGCACGTATTTACAAATTAGCCCTTTGAAGAATCAATCGAAAATCTTATGGTCAACCAGGGGGTGGAATAAAATTTTGTACTAAAAAATAAAAGAAGGTAGCCCGAATTTGATTGAATGGATTTGAATTTGGTGAGTTCATTGATTAGTTTAAAATTTAATATTAATCTTTAATCTATGGATTTTAATTAATTAATTAATTAACTAACCATATTTATCCCTAGGGAAATTTTATAATACAAACTAGTAACTAACATAACTTCTCAAAAATTTTATATCTGTCCTACAATTACTCTAAGCCATAAAAGGTGCAGTTATTTATTTATCAAACTGATTGGTTCACCTTTTACATAAAGTGAAATTTAAGGTTCTATAATGCCTGAAAATAATATTTTAGTAATTTTACATCACTCTTCCGGAACTATTGCAATTCTTCATTAAAACATTAGAGCCGAGTAGAGAAAACTGAGAGTCTTGAAATTAGCAATATTGCACATCATCAGTGAAGTATTGCAATTCTTTTCTTGATACCTGATTAACTGAGGTATCAGCCATGGGCTTACGCACATCTTATATTTCATCACCAGATGAAGAACAGTGCTTTTCCAAAACTTAATTAGTTTATCAGCCAAAAAAAAAACCAAAACGAAGTTGAAACTTAGCACAAAAAACTAGGATTTAATGCCAAACGTTTCAGTCTTCTCAAGTTTGCAAAATCATTATACTAATCAGAATTTTAGTTTAATTGCTGCTACTAATTTTGGTGTGGGAGCAAACATATAATTTGTGAATTCTTTTGGAACCAATAAAAGCTAACCTTCTTACTACTTTCCGATGTTGACCGTTCTCAACGTTGTTGCTGACCTACAAAATGTTCAAAACATCGGGATTGATCCCGGTGACGAACCTTCCGTCGCTCAAGTTAGTAATCTAAAGGATTATGAAACAACTTTATGGTGGGTGTAGGGGGGTATTTATAGTCGCCTTTGGAAACAGTTTTAGAGATAATCATTTATCTCTATTCCCAAGTGTTTATGGATAAGAAATAGAGTTTAAATTTCTTCATGATAAGAGATTTGGTTTAAACCGTCCCTTAGGGATAATCATGAATTTAAATAACTCTTTAAATGATCTGGGTTTATTTATAGTTGACTGTCACCCTAACCCAGTAAGGTTGACCTGCTTTTAGGTTATTTGGCTTAGAAAAGATCCAGTTCCCATTTTTAGACCTGTTTCTAGTGGAAATTACCGTTTTACACCTAACAGCTTTGAGATTCGTGCCCGACTTGAATGATCCCGATTTGGTTCTATTTTTGCCCATATCACAAACCCCCCCACTCCCAAAGACTGAGTTTCACAGCCTTTGAGGAGTAATTTGCATGTTTTTAATGGTCTATAGAATTTATCAGAGTTCTCGGGGATATTTGAATCTTGCTTGAGGTGTAACGATGCTCTTCTGGGTTTATAAAATACATAGAATTATTTATAGAATTTTCTGGATCTTTTTTGTGATTTTACAAAAAATTTAAAATTTTTATTCAATTTCCAAAATTCAATAATTAATTTTTGAAATTTTAATTAATTATTCAAATTTTATAATTAGTTTTTCAGAATTTAAAAATACTTTTCTGAATTAATAATTATTTAAAAAAAATTAAATTATTTTTTGAATTTTTTATTATTTGTGTGAATTTTTAAATAATTAATTCGATTTAATAATTAAACATTAATTAATTATTTACCTTTGATGACATGGCAAAATTTGGACTGTCGATCGTGGCATGCGCAAAAATTGGGGAGAATCGAACGGCGTGCTGGCATTGACTGGTTAATGCGTCTTTATGCTTTTTACATTCGGTTCTTCGTCTGCTCAGCATGCTCTGGCGAACGACATGGCGAGCGTTTGGTGAATGATGGGGCGAGCATTGGCGAACGATGATTTGGCGACATATGGCGCTTGACCGTTGACTGGTCAATGCCATTTCGGGCTCATTTCGTGCGGTTCTTCGTCTACCCGGCGTAGTCTGGCGAACGACATGGTGAGCATTGGCAAACGGTGACAAGGAGACACATAGTATTTGACCGTTGATTGGTCAATGTTGACTGTTGACTAGTCAATGCCATTTCGGCCTCATTTCGTTCGGTTTCTCATTTGCTCGGCGCGTTATAGCGAACATTGTGTTGGGCATTGGCGAACGATGTGGCGAGCATTGGCGAACGATGATGAGGCGACACGTGGCATTTGACCGTTGTCTGCCAATGTTGACCGTTGACTGGTCAACACCATTTTGGCCTCATTTCATTCGGTTCTTCGTCAGCTCGGCATACTCTGGAGAACGACGTGGTGAGCATTGGCGAACGATGAGTCGAGCGTTGGCAAACGAAGAAGAGGCGACACATGGCATTTGACCGATGGTTGGTCAACACCATTTTAGCCTCATTTCGTTCGGTTTCTCATTTGCTCGGCGTGTTCTAGCGAACAACGTTAGGAGCCAGTTAACTACTGTCAAACGAGTGTGGGTAAATGATGATGAAACAACACGTGGTATGTTTGACCGTTGACCAGTTTGACTGGTCAAAGATTGAGTTGTGTCGATTAGCCTTCCTCGACTATTAGCACTTCCTTATCTCTTGGTCTTCCGCGTCGTTTTGGGGGTCCACTAACTCTAAAGCCTAGGAGTCGATAGACTACTATAAATCCCCCCCTCACTTCTTCCTCACTTCCTTATTTTTCCTTTTAAAAAATTTCTCTTCTCTGGCGAAAATTAGCTTTAGAGAGATTCCGACTAGCTTTTCTGATCTCCAGGCAAGAAATTCCGACCGTAACTGTCAGATCGAAGGTAAATTATTTTTTATTTTGTTAAAGATTTCTAGAACTTCTTCGGGCGATGAGACCTCCCCCTCTAGGCGTGTTAAAGCACAACCGTCAATTCCTCCTACTATAGAGGACAAGGGGTAAGGTGTAGCAGATCCGCCTTCGGTCATTGTGGAGATGATTATAGAGAGAGATGAGGAGAATTTGGGAGTTTGGGAGACACTCAATTGTGTTGTTGCATTTAGGCGGCGTTCGATGAGTATAGAATTGAGGAGTTGAATCGAGTTGAGCATGACATGGAGCGATTCTATGAAGAGAACGCATCGCGCGAGCATTCAGAAGTTAATGATATCATTTCTATGCTTATGGAGGCGTAATTGGGCATTATTTGAAAATGCTATAAGATTCATCAGGGCTTCGCCTTTCTTTCCATCCCTTTGTGAGAGAGGTTTTGAGGTGGTACGGTTTGGGCCCCATTCAGCTAATGCCAAACATATGGAGGCATGTTATGAAGTTTGTGCTGCATTGCTAGGTGGCGGGGTTCGAGCCTCGACTCAACGTTATGCAAAAATTGTATAAGACTCATCAAAAGAACAGCTCGGAGTATCTGTTCTATCTTATAGCTCGTAGGGGTGTGAGGCTACTTAATTACCCCGATTCGATCAAAGCCTGGAGAGATAAGTACTTTGTGATCCGTAGTCGTGAACCATGGGAAATCTCCACAATGTGGAGGGAGGATGCATCGAAGAGGGCGAAGGCAGATCCAATTTTGATCCCTGGGGAGGAGGGTATGGTTGGCACTCTTTTGGATCGACTGACTTTTCATTGGAGAGAGATAAAAAAGGAGTTTCTCTTTAAGGGGGGTCTTAGCCTGATGAACCGTAGTACGCGTCGCCTTTTATATGTTTATCTTGTCTTCTTATTTACGCATATTTTTTTATCGCCTTAATATTTCATATCTTTTATTTGTAGGAGAGGCAGGCATGGATTTTGATGAGATCATGTCTCAGCGTTCCGGCTTGAGCAGCAGACACCCTGAAGAGAAGAAGAGAAAAAGGACGGTTACCAAGCCTTCACCATCGAAGATTGCCAGGAGTGCAGAGGGTGCTCCTCATGTGGTGGACTTGGATTCTCCTCCTGCTAACTCTGCTGTCGCAGGTGACTTCACCTTATATGCGGCTATAGATCTTGAGGCTCCCCCTCCTACGGCGGCGGCGGACGCGGACGCGATCCTGACTGACGAGCTAAAGAAGATTTTTGTACCCTACTGGCAAGTTA
This sequence comes from Hemerocallis citrina, assembly GCA_017893485.1. Lineage (NCBI taxonomy): Eukaryota > Viridiplantae > Streptophyta > Magnoliopsida > Asparagales > Asphodelaceae > Hemerocallis > Hemerocallis citrina. Next base: position 146,769,075 of record CM030363.1, on the reverse strand, counting down.
GGAGGCACGACAGCTCCCTTGTGGATTTGGCTAGTTGCATGGATGCGATTCGCCACTTGGATACCCCTAAGGATAAGGTCTCGATGGAGCACGAGACCATGGGAGACTCAGCCTTAGAGATTGCCATGGCGAGCATGACGGTATGTATTTGTTATCTCATTTTCTTAAAATTGTTTTTATGGAAAGTTGGTATCTATCTTCTGATTTGTAACTTTGAATTATTCCATTGTAGAACATTTGTCACTTTAGCCAGTTGTTGAAACAAGTGGCAGAGCAGGAGCGGGAGCTAAAGGTAACACAGAATAGGGAAAGGGTTGAGCAGTCAAAAGCTGCTAAGGAGTTAGAGGCTGTTGCACTCTGAGCAGAGACTTAAGAAACTCGAATTGCTTTGCTGGAGGCTACCTTGGCCAAGGAATAGGAGCTAGTGGGCTCAGAGAGGGAGCTGACAGCCCGTGAGAGGGAGAGAGTGGCTAGAGAGTGATGTTGCAGTGCAGGTCACTGAGGAGCAGGCGAAGAAGAAGGTCGTGGGGTACCTGGCTACTAACATGTAGAAGGCATATGCCAGGGCCTTGGATCATGTGAGTGAGCGCATCCTAGGCTTCGATCGCTCTGGGTACTCGATGTTCCTGCCGCCTACTGAGGAAGTGGAGGGGAAGAAGAAGAGGAAGCAGAGGAAGAGGAAGTGGAGGTGGGTCCTCTTTCCGTGGTTGTAAGTAGTACTGGGCTAGCGGAGAAGCTAGAGGCGAGTACGCAACCCCTACGGTGCCGCCTAGCGAGGTGGACCCTCAATTCCTTTTTCTTCATCTATCTCTTGCTTAGTAGTCATTTTTTCGTTCGCCGTAATAGGGGACTAGCCACCGCTTGATGTAGTCTTGCTTTTAAATTAATGAAAACTTGTTTTGTTCTAGTGTTAGGCTTTGAAAATTGAGTATTTGAGTCTTCATCCCTTCTGTGACATTAGTTGTTGCTTATGGTGTAACCACTCGTTCTTTCGCCTTTATAACACCCCGGCCCGAAACAACGATTTTTCTAACAACTGCCCACCACAGGCTGCCTCATAAAAGGTGCTAGAGCTGATTGGTGACCTCTAATCCCAGGTAATTTTATATATATATATATATATATATATATATATATATATATATAATTAATCATTCAAACCCCCGATATGGGATAAATTTCCCACACCCCCGTCTCTCTCCCAAGAGAAACCACAACAGGCAACCAACCCCGGGTGGTCCCCACCTGCCACATGGCAACAGGCGCAGTAGCAACAGCTGCCCCTACCTTCTCTCTCCTATAGGCGGGCCACACAACCCCCTCCACGTCATTGACGTGGACACACACATACAAAGCACACTGCCGTTATAAACCGAGGCCCACCTCCAACCATTTAATTCCATGAAAGCCCCTTATAGAATTTCTATAGGATAACCTTCCAATTATATATATATATATATATATATATATATATATATATATATATATATATATATATATATATATATATATATATATATATATATATATAAGAATATATATATATATATATATATTCCATTTAATATATATATTCCATTTAATATATATATATTCTTATATATATATTCTTATATATATATTCTTATATATATATATATATATATATATATATATATATATATATATATATATATATATATATATATATATATATATATATATATATATATATATATAAGAATATATATATAAGAATATATATATATATATTCTTAACACGGGGGTGTTACACACACTCCCTCTTAAGAATTCAGCATCCTCGCTGAAGCCGGGACTTGCAACGTAGTGCCAGGATCTCCTTTCTAGCCGATGTGGAGTGGCGTACCTCTGATTCAGTCAAATCTTAGCATACTTCCCCTGACTACACCGCCAGTGTACTGACCACGACTCCTTCTCAAGCATACAAGACACACCCCACTCCCCACATCGGTGTCGAAAGTCAGCTCTGATACCATTTGTAACACCTCGGCCTGAAATAGCGCTAACGACTGCTTACCATAGGCTGCCTCATAAAAGGTGCTATAACTGATTGGTAACCTCTAATCCCAGGTAATTTTATATATATTTAAATTTAATTAATCATTCAAACGCCCGATATGGGACAAATTTTCCACACCTCTCTCTCTCTCCCGAGAGAAACAACAGTAGGCAACCAACCCAGGGTGTTCCCCACCTGCCACATGGCAACAGGCGCAGCAGCAACTGCTGCCCCTGCCTTCTCTCTCCCATTGGCCGGCTCCACAACCCCCTCCACGTCACTGACGTGGACACACACATACAAAGCACCCTGATGTTATAAACCAGGGCCCACCTCCAACCATTTAATATATATAATCATTCAACCCTGATATATATATATTCTTAACATGGGATGTTACACCCTTAGCAGATGGTCATGTATGGCAGAGGTGGTCGCCACTTGGATGAGATCAATCACCTTCATATCAAAATCCAAGTGGTGGAACTGGGACTCGGCCGTTCACAAGAGTGGCTTTTCAAGACAGAGACAGAGCTTGGTCACTTAAGAAGGATTTTGACCCGTAAGAAGACCAAAGCAAGGCGTTGTGGCGAGGTTCTTCAAGATCAGTTCTCAGATGAAGTGGAGGATTGTTCTTGAGATGGCAAAGATCTTTCCACCGAGGCTGCAATGGGAAAGGATACGACAGCTGAATCCCTTCGGCGTTCTTTACTTGCGGCTACCACCGAAAGGGATGAGCTGAAGAACGTGGTGCTCGAGAAGAGCCTAGAGGTGACTCTCTTGAGGAAAGTCATCTTCGAGATGTCGGGGGAAACATGTCAGGCCAGTCTGGCGCGTGCTTGGTTAGGTTGTTCAAATTTTAGGGTGGAGGACAGTATAAGGATACCCTTGTCGAGCGAGAGGTGGAAATTAACCGACTGAAGCAGCTTCTTGAAGGAGCTAAGAGTAAAAGTACCTCTTGTTCCTTTGAAGAATATAGGCAAGGGTGACCTTTCCATGAATTAGCTGTTCGCTTGTACAGAGCTTTGAAGAATCCAGGGGATGCCTAGAGCAGTGTGGTTGGTGCTTCGAGTACTTCTTCGGTTGGAGAGGCAGTACGGAGTGTAGATCACGCGACTAGGACTCGATTTGTTGGGTTAGAGTCATCTTCAGGTGGTCTGAGGGAGCAGGGAGGTGCTTAGGGTGCCGAAGGAAGCTGTAGACCCTGAGTATCACTTAGAAGGAGCATCCCCCTGCCACGATAGGGTACAAGTAGCTCTGAGGAGAAAATCTAAGGTCGTAGGGAGTTGTAATTTCGTTTTTATTTTTTTGAGTTTGTATCGAGGTTTTAGATTTGAGTGAAGAGATTCTCTAAGTGTTAAATTGTTGTTTTTCTCCATTGTATCCCCTCTGTATTGCGAGTATTGTTTGAGAGTTTCAATGGTTATGGGAGCAATTTTGATTGGTGAGCTGCTTCGCACTTGTTTGTTTGCAAGTGGCTAAAGCAGCATCGAACCAAGTGTTCGACTCCGAACTTGTTGTTTGCGAGTTTCAACAGTTGTGGGAGCAATTCCGAATGGTGAACTGCTCCGTACTTGCTTGTTTGCAAGTGACTAAAGTGGCGTCGACCAAGTGTTAAACTCCAAACTTGTTGTTTTGTGCTTGTGGTTGTCGTGACTTGGGCACGTATGCATTTATCTAGAACATCAATTTTTGTAGAAAAATAAACTAAGTTTTTATGAAAACTAAGTGGATGCTTCTAAGTTGCAAGTATTTTTTACATGTCTTTGGCCTTGTCGCAAGCATCGACCTTGTTGGAATAAAACTACTAAAAAAAAGAGGGAAATTATCTCTCTTGATACTTCATCAAGTGCTCGACATTCCAGATCCTTGGTACCTTCGGGTCTTCAAGTTAATATGCCCAAGGGCGGACAACTTTGGAGATCATGTATGGTCCCTCCCAATTCAGAGCTAATTTTCCTTTCTTGCGAGGGTAGGATATTTATAGTTTGCGAAGAACTAAGTCACCTTCTCTGAGGTTCGTGGGGTGGACCTTCTTGTTGTAGGACTACTCGACTCTTTTTTGATATATATGTTGTCGAATGGATGCTCTCTCCCTGATCTTATCAATGATGTCAAGGTTGCCACGGAGGTTGTTAGGAATTTTGTTCTTCACTAATGGCTATTAGACAGGGAGAGGGTAGGCCAATCTCGAGAGGTATAAGGGCGTTAGAGCCATATGTTAGATTGAAGGGGGATTCTCCTGTCGGGGTTCTTTTGGTTGTTCGGTAGCACCAGAGCACATTGGGGAGTTGTTCGAACCAAATTTCTTTCGCGAATTTGTCAAGTCTTTTCTTGAGGCCGCTGAGAATTTGTCGATTGGCATTCTCTACTTGACCATTAGACTGTGGGTAGGAAATCGAGGAGAATCGCTATTGGATGAGGTCAGCACAGAACTTGTAAAACATTGCCACTATGAATTGAGTTCCGTTGTCAGTCACCAGGATTTGAGGTATGCCGAACCGACAAACAATGTTCTTCCAAAAGAACTACTGGACCCTATTCTCTGTGATCGTTGCTAATAGCTCAACTTCGATCCATTTGGAGAAGTAGTCGATTGCAACTACAAGGAAATTTTTTTGACCGAATGCTGGAGGGAAAGGTCCGAGCTGGTCCATTCCCCACATAGCAAAGGGGATTGGAATGGACATGGAAGAGATCTCTTCTTGAGGTTCCTGTTCGATGGATGAAAACCTTTAGCAAGAAGTACACTGTCGAACATGCTGTTGAGTGTCTCTTAAAGGCAAAGGCCAAAAGTAGCCATGATTAAAGATCTTACAAGCGGGGGATCTAGCTCCCATTTGAGCGCCCCCGATCCCTTCATGAACTTCCCTGAGGACGTACTGGGCTTCTTTTGGAGATAAACACCGCAGATAGGGTCTGCCATCTACCGTAGTGTAGGAGTGCTTGTACATGACTTCCTCAATGAGCGTGTATCGCTCAGTTCTTGTTCGAACTTGTAGCTTCCTTAAGCTCAGGGGGGAGGGTTGCTTTATTGAGGAACTTGAACAGAGGCTTCATCCAGTTCTCCCCGTGTGCTGGGGGGAGGGGGGGTACTACCAAGAGCTAGAGACTCTCTTTTTCGACATTGGGCCTAAGGAGGACTTCAATCAGGATAGTGTGGTACAGTCCTTGAAGGGAAGAGGAAGCCAACTTTGATAGTTCATCTGCTTGCCCGTTTTGTTCGCGAAAGATGCGGGTGACTTCCGCGTCTTGGAAGGTGGCTAGTAGCTTCTTAACTTTGGCTAGATATTTGATCATGCTGTCATCCCTGGCCTCGTAGTCTCCTAGGACTTGGTTCACAATCAACTAAGAGTCACTAAATACTTTGATGCATCGAGCTCCAGCTTTACGGGCCAGGAATATGCCGACTATGAGTGCTTCATACTCCGCTTCATTGTTGGAAGCTCAAAAGTTGATGCTTAGTGAGTACTGGAGAATGAAACCATCTAGATCGGTCAGCATGACTCCCGCTCCGCTCCCCTCGATGCATGAGGATTCATCGACATAAACACTCCAAAATGGATGGACTTTGCTTTCCTCGTGGGGATCGGAGATGGTGCTTTCCACAATGAACTCTGCTAGAGCTTGAGCTTTAATGGCAGTCCTCGGCTGATAATTTATGTCATGTTGGCTCAGTTCAATAGACCACTTCATATGTTGACCCGAGCTCTCTGGCCTATGGAACACTTGCTTGAGGGGTTGGTCGGTAAGAACGACCACTGAGTGAGCTTGGAAGTATAGGCGAAGCTTGCGAGCATCCATGATCAGTGTGTAGGCCATCTTCTCCATTTTTGAATAACGGAGTTTGGCATCCCAGAGGACTTTACTTAAGTAGTAGATCGATCTTTGGGCCTTGTCCTCCTCCCTTACCAAGACAGCACTGAGGGTTTGATCTGAAGTGGTAAGGTAGAGGTAGATTACCTCTCCTGGCTTGGGCTTGCTTAGAAGCGGGGGATTAACCAGATACGTCTTGAGTTGCTCAAAGTACTCCTTCTGTGATTTTCCCCACTTGAAGCCCTTTGCCCCTCTTAGGGCCTTGAAGAACGGGAGACACTTCTCCTCTGACTTGGAGAGGAAACACCCGATGGTGGCGAGGTGCCCTGTAAGTCTTTGGACTTCTTTGATGTTGGATGGGGGAGCCATATCCAAAATAGCTAGGATCTTTTTCGTGTTAACCTCTATCCCCCTCTGGTTGACCATAAACCCTAGAAATTTGCCCGACGATACGCCGAAGGTGCACTTGGATAGATTAAGTCTCATGTTATGCTTCCATAAGACGTCGAAGGCTTCCTGATGGACGGTCACATGGTCTTTTTTACCGAGGCTTATCACCAACATATCGTGTACATAGACTTCCATGTTCCTACCGATTTTTTCTTCGAAGCCGTTTTTGACGAGGCGTTGATAGGTAGCTCTGGCGTTCTTTAGTCCGAAGGGCATGATGCGATAATAATAGAGGCTTTGATCAGTAGTGAAAGAGGTCTTCAGAATGTCCGGGAGAGGGGGGACATTCTGATCAGATTGTACCTTGAGAAAGCATCCATGAAGCTTAAGAGCTCATGACCGGATGTGGCGTCAATCTGGGCATCGATGCTGGGAAGGGGAAACGGGTCTTTCAGACATGGTTTGTTCAAGTCTGTGAAGTCAATACAAATTCTCTACTTACCATTGGCCTTTTTTACCATTACTACGTTTGCGAGCCATTCACGGTAATTGAACCGAGATGCTAGGAGTTTATCTACTTCTTCTTTAGTGGCTTGTGGTCGATTCGGGGCAAATTTACGATGCTTCAGCTGGACCGTCTTGGCTTCAGGGTCTATTCTAAGGTGGTGCATAAGTAATTTTTCTGAAATACCAGGCATATCAGCAGAGGTCCAGGCGAATAAGTCTCGGTTCCCCCTAATGCATTTGATGATCTCTTCCTTGATCTGGTGGGGGAGGACTTTGCTCACTTGGAATTTCTTGGTCGGGTCCTCCTTATAAAAGGGGATTCTTCTAGTTCATCCACTGGCTTTGAGATGGCTTGGCTGCTCCCTTGGGGGAGTTCTAGAGCTCTGAGTGAAAGGACCGGACCTCCCATTGAAGTCATATAGCATTTCTGAGTAGTCTTTTGGCTTCCCTTGACTTCTCCCACCCCAGCCGAGGTTAGGAATTTCATCTTCATGTGAAAAGCCGAGGGCACGGCATGAAGTGCAGCTAGGCCAGGGTCGGCCAAGGATGGCATTGTAAGCTGCTTTCACATTGACGACCAAGAAGTCCATTGGCTTTGTTTAGGTTGTTAAGGCTTTTCCGGCGATCACATCAAGAGTGACTACTCCTTCGATTGTTACTGGCACTCTAGAGAACCCGTGGAGAGTGTAGCTGGCAGGTTTTAGGCAATCTTGGGAGAGCTTGAGGCCTTCAAAGGTTTCTAGGAAAAGGATATTGACATAAATATCATTGTCGACCAAGATTCAGTGTACTTCCTGATTGACCATGTTGGGACTGATGACGAGGGCATCACAGTGGGGTGTTCAGATGCCTTCTAGATCCTTGTCTGAGAATGTCACCAGAATCCCTAGGCTTTTGGGTGGTGGAAATTTCTCTACCGAGTTAACTTCTCGGACAAAGGGCATGCTGGAGGAGTTCGACTCTCCCCTCATCGGATCTCCATGGATGAGGTTGAGGATGGGCCCCGGTTCGGAGTCTTGGGACTTGACAGGACTTTCAGTTTGCTTGTTAGCTCCCCGGGGTGGAGGAGGATTGGCCTTGTCTTTCTTGACAAACTTGGTTAAGTGCCCTAGTTGTATGAGTTCCTTGATTTCCTCTTTGAGAGCCCGACAGTCATCTGTTACATGCCCATGATCCCTGTGGAAGTGGCACCACTTGTCTTTATTTCTCCTTTTTGTTGGGGTATTAGAACTCTTCAATTTAACCAGCTATTGAGTATAATGGGCTTATTTAACTTAATCTGTTATCCCCAATAACGAATTAAGTTTTAGGAAATTTTGGAAGAATTTCAAGTTCTCTGTTAGAATTCTTCAACTTAACCAGCTATTAGAGATAACGAGTTTATTTAACCTAAACTGTTATCGCCAATAACGGGTTAGGTTGTAGCAAATCATTGAAAAATTTCAAGTTCTTTGTTATAATTCATCAACTTAACCCACTATTGGCGATAACGCGGGTTAATTTAACCTAGGTTGTAGCAAAAGTTTGAAGAATTTCAAGTTCTAGGTGATCGCCAATCACGTATTCCCGTTTTATTCAAGAAGTTTCCAAAATCACCAATCATCATTGAATCTTCATCACAATAATCCACAATCCACATTTCCATAATCAATATCAATAGCAACAACAACGACAACTAACACCAACAAAAATCCACAGACAATCAGAATCACACAGAGAGCAAAAAAATATTCAGCCAAAGGAACATCAGCCATAAACTATTCAGAACCAACATAGAGCAAAGAAACTATTCAGAACCAACAAAGAGCAAAGAAGCTATTCAGAATCATCATATATAGATCATAAATATCCAATAGAGAGCAGATCTTTGAGAATATACAGAACCAACAGAGAGCAAATCTTTGAGAATCATAACTATTTAGAACAAACAGATAGCAAATAAAGAATTGGAGAATATACACAAATTTGAGAATATACAAATCTTTGATGCTAAGACACACAATTAGCAATTCAATTACGATCAGATGTTGTTACTTCTTCATATTCTACTGCTTCTCCTTCTCCTTCTGCAGTTTCTTCTTCCCCTTGTTCTGCTGCTGCTACTCCTTTCTGTTGCTGATGCTTCTCCTTCTTCTGCTGACTCTCACACAAAAAATACGGAGAAAACCTTATCGGATTTTATATTAGTCTAACACTCATTAGCAAAATGCCCTTCCTTGCTGCATTTAAAGTATGTACAACCTTTTCTAAATTTTTTGTTTTTTAAGAAATTTTTCTTAGAGAAATTTTTTTCTTTTTTGTATTTTCTTTTAAATTATGGTTTCCACTTTTTACGAGTAATACAGAATTTTGTCTTTTTCCTTCTTTTAAAAGGTTTTAGCCTTTTCCTATATTTATACCTATATTCTGACAGACAATCAAATTGTTGATTTGTATCTTCGCTATATTTAGAACGACAAACATATCCTAACTTAGAATCTGTAGCACCCCGAATTTCCAATATAATATCTCAGAAATACGTGGCACAATTCCCAGCATCAACCTCAATGTAATTGTAAACATAGCCAAATTACAGATAAATTTTTAACTTTCATTACATCAATTCATTACAAAACATAGCGGAAAAATAAACACCTTGAATTATAAATTCTTTCTTTTACAATATAATGTTTTACAATTTACATAAGCCATAACATCAATCTACCACATGCATCCAAATCCCAATGCTATAGGTACCTACCTGTAAAACATGAGGCTAGAGATAACCCTAACCCCCAAAACTACATGGGTCAGCCATAACGGTGTGAGTGACATTAAAAGAAAAACAACATAAATAAAACATGAAGAATAAAATCACAAGTAACACATATCAATAGTAATAATGAATGGAAAAAAAATGAAATAACAATAAATGAAACATGAAAGCATCAAGTGAAACTAGACTAAGTGTCAAGTGTAGGAAAACAGAAAATGACATGCATAAAACCAAGTCAAGAAAACACAGATGCTATATGATGACTCTCTAATGCATACTTGTCGGATTCTATGCATTCCATACTACATAGGTCCGGTGCAAGCCCTTATCGTTCTCCACTTTATATGGTTAAATTCCTCGTCATGCAACTAATCCTACTACGGTGACGGAAACAAGATCCAGAATACTCCGCAAATAGGCATCACAACTCTCGACGTGCAAGCATCTTGTAAGAATAACTCAAAAACAGGAGAATCACCTCCCTACCGTGTACCTCACGAATAGGCTTGCGAGGCCCTCGACGTGCAGATACACAAGATACATTCTGTGAATAGGCCCGCTGACCCTCGACATGCGAATGCACCCTGCATGCTTCGTGAATAGGCCTGCAGACCCTCGACATGCGAACATACAAATGTCCTCTCGAGACAGAACAGTACACAGTCCTGGAACGCATCCGTTGGACTAAAAACCCCAAGAGCATATACTTACGTTTTCCAAGTTCCATCACATCTCCACTAGTGCCTGTCTTTAAGTTGATTATTATTAAAATACAAATCCCCTTCTCTAGAGTTAGTGTATCCTGCCGGACTTAATTCCACAAACAACCCCAATGACCCCAACTGATGAAAATTCACATAATCTCATCTGCCGGTACACAGGAATCCCACTCAATCCCTAGAGACTCACAAAAGAGCATCAATACCAAAACTTTCGATAAAACTCATAATTTCATCATCAAAACGTTTATAAAATGAAAACATCTTTAATCAACAAAACCCAACTTAATAGGTATACTCACAAATTTCCAGAACTGAAATAAAATATTAAATCCATTAAATAACTGAGAATCATATTTTGAAGTTGTAGCAAATCACAAAACATCAATTTCTTCAAAAATCATATATGTATCACTTTATGAGGTTATAGAAACATAACTTAAATCCTATTATAAACAAAATATAATTCTTTGTAAAATACTTAAATCTGTAGTAAAAACATTATCTAAAATAGTAGATCAATAATCCATAATATCGAAGAATCAAACGTTAAGGAAAACAATTAGAAAAGCTCACAAAAAGAAACCATCAGCCAAGCACTGACAGTCGACTGTCAGAATAGTGCAAATTGACGGCGGTCGACTGTCAAGCCGAAATCCAGAAACTCATGAATTGCCAGTCGACTACCGCTTTTAATTTGGTCGACTGTCAAGTTCAAAATTCTGCAACTTTAAATTTCGTGCATGTTTTTACTGATACTTTAATAAACCTTTGCAAAATCATAAATTTGGAAAGCCAAGTTCCTGAGAAGATTTAATATGACTTGTATAACATATATGAGTTTATAAAATGAATCAAAATCACATCAAGATCATAAAAAGTAAATTTTTATTAAAATCTTCAAAATCAGCAATGTATATATGTATATGTTCATATGAGAGTTTCAAGCATCAGTTATGCATCAAAATAACATCCTATATTGGTAATATATTGTTCAAGACCATCTCAGTATTAAAACAAATCAAGATTCAACTGAAAACTTCAAAAATCACGAAATTCTTCCAATAGTATAATAGTATACATATAAGTGGGTCTGTGTGCATGTTTGTATCAGTTAAGGTATAAAGTCCCAATCCAACTCACTGTGAAACAATTCAAAATCCAATTGAAGGTTCACAAAACTACAAAATTTCAATTTCGGCTGAACTTGCATCAGACCCGAAAATTACCTCTTTTTCAATACTTCAAAACTCTATTCTTTTTGATCCAAAATCCTCTTACAACTTGTTATAGACATGCCCCCAACTGATTTCAACAGTTACCCATGAATATATGTGAACACCACATGTATATGATCAAGTTATAACTCATCAAAATGTCAAACAGTACATATATAAATACACACACAGTTAAGGCTGCAATCGAGCCGAGTCGAACCGAGCCGAATACCTTCAGGCTCGAGCTCGGCTCGTTTACGAAACAAGCTCATTTTTTAGCTCGAGCTCGGCTCATGCTCGGTTCGAGCCGAGCTTTGACCGAGCTTTGACGGTAGTCAAGCCAAATAGCTCGCGAGCTTAGCCTAAAAAAAAAAACCGAAGCTCGAGCTCGACTCGTTTATGAAATGAGCTCAGATTTGAGCTCGAGCTCGGCTCGAGCCGAGCTTTAACCGAGCTCGAGCCAAATAGCTCGCGAATAGCTCGATTCGTTTGCAGCCCTACACATAGTAAGCATAGCTTTTTGTTTACTTTTTGCAATAATCATCACACAACTCAATATATATGTTCAAATCAGCAAGTATATGAAAGAAAACAACCTACTCATGATTTCTATTAGGTTCTTCAACAATCTCAAGTCATCTATGTGTAATTTCAATCATCAATAGCATAGTTCTCATGAAAGATTCAATTTTTAACTCATCAATCCATCTATAGTTCATTGTGTCAACATACAATCCTTAATATGCTTTCTAATAGACAAATCATCACATACAATATGCTTAGAATAGAATTTTTTTACCAAACTATCCCACTTTTTGTAAGTATGTACGAAACTATCCCTGTTTGAAAATTTAATACCAAAAACTCCCTGTCACTAACTGAGTTAACGCGCCTAGTAATTTTCTTCGCGCTTTCTCAGTTAGCGTGGGTTAGGGGATAACACTTTTCCCCTCAGCAGGGTGTTTGCAAAAAAACCCACCAATTATAGACACGCTAACTCCGTTAGCATGCCTATTTAAACCACTCGCGCTAACGGGGCTAGCATGATATGTCGACAGTAGGGGAGACTACTCTTCAAGGAAGCATGTAGGCAAAAAACCCCAAGTATAGACACGCTAATCCCGTTAGCGTGCCTCTTTATACTAGGCGCGTTAACCGGGTTAACGTGTGTCGTTTAGGATCATATTGTGATAAATTCTCGATGTTTGTTGATGGAGTATAACTTTACCGCATGTTGAATCGATTCTTTAGTTTGAAACTCTTGCCCAATGTTGAACTCATCTACAGTGGATGAACCTGGACAACTCTTGTGGGCCATGATTTACTCTCTCACTTTGTGCCATTTCCTCACTAACATGATCGTTAACATAATTGAAGCCATCAGTAAAGTTCACATCGGCATCATTATAATCATTTATATTAATATTTACATATTCATCTTCTTCTTCCTCGTCTTCATTTTGTAATCCGTCTTCAGGTTCATCGTATGTTTCTTTGTCTTCTTCTTCTTCATCGACTAAATCATTATTAACGGTAGCATTTTCAAATATCCTGAAAACATTGGTATTTGGAACGTAGTCATTAACTAAACTTGGTTGACGTGGCAATTCAAATTCAGTAGGATACGGGCTTCTAGTATTTATAAACGTGTCTTCTTGTGAGGACGGTGGGATTGCATGGGATGTTTGAACTGGATTCAAAACGATCTTATGGATCGGCACTTCATGTGCGGAGCTTGAACCAAGGTTAGCATGTGGTTGGGCATTAATATTTTCAGTTTGCTGAATATATAGCTCTAATGCAGACCAATTGAAATTCGGATCAAGTGTTCTACCAATCATGGATTTCAGAGAGTTGTCGTTTCCTATGGGCACAGTCATAAAATATTGACCATCACCTTTTCTCGCTGCATAACGGGCTAAAATTTTAAACTTCCATCGTTCTTTATCCCAATTAGTAACCTCATAAACCTTCTCTACAAGTTCTTTCATTGTTATTGTACGAGGTACCCAAATTATTTCGGGATTAACGGCACTATAACAACCTATTTTTGGGTCACAGATAATCTCACCACCAAAATAAAGCCAAATAGGAATATCATAATCCATACCTATACATATTTATAAAAAAAATAATCATTATCTACTAAACAAAATGTATTTGATAAAATGATATACAAATCATACCTTCAAATGTATGAACCCTAAAGATGGGGAACTTTCGAGCTTCGAGAAGACGACGTAGTTAATGAGTTGATAACAAATCCTCTATGTACATCCCCAAACAAACAAAAGCCTAAACATGGATTTAGGGTTTTCAAAGTGTGAGGATATGAAAGTGAGTGAAGAAGAAAATGAATGAGAGAGAAGAAGAAGAAGAAGAAGAAGATCCTTTAAGATTTTGTAGAGTATTTTTGAGTAAGATCTTCAATTGGGATGCTAGGGTTTTGGATTTTAGTTCCGAAATTGGGGGAGAAAGAGAAGAGAGAGACAACATAAATATAATGATGTATCAATCAGCGATTGAAATTTAATATGATCCCAAACGACACACGTTAACCCGATTAACGCGCCTAGTATAAAAAGGCGCGCTAACGGGATTAGTGTGTCTATACTTGGGGTTTTTTGCCTACATCCTTGCTTGAAGAGTAGTCTCCCCTACTGCCGACCTATCATGCTAAACCCGTTAGCGCGAGTGGTTTAAACAGGCACGCTAACGGAGTTAGTGTGTCTATAATTGGTGGGTTTTTTTGCAAACACCCTGCTGAGGGAAAAAGTGTTATCCCCCAAACACACGCTAACTGAGAAAACGCGAAGAAAATTACTAGGCTCGTTAACTCAGTTAGCGATAGGGAGTTTTTGGTATTAAATTTTCAAACAAGGACAGTTTCGTACATACTTACAAAAAGTGGGATAGTTTGGTAAAAAATTCCTTAGAACAATAAGAAAACAAACATATGTCACTCGCCTTTTTAAGGAATCAGCGGAAGATAATAAAGAGAATAAGAAAACCCTTCCTTTCGCAAGAAAACCAAGATCATCGCTTCGAAACTCCAAGAAAATAATAATAAAGAAATCCTTTTGTGTTGTGCAGCAAAGAGATGGCTGCACCTCACCTTTAATAGGCCGGAAATTAGGGTATAAAGGGTTTGTGAATAGATTTGCAAAATATCTCTTTTAAATATCTTTACATATATAAATCCTTATACTTTGAAATTAGATAAAAGCATCTTAATTGAGATTTAAAAACAAGAACAACCACCCTAATATTGGTCGGCATTGTTTTTAAAAACCCATAAAAATAATTTTGTAAGTTTTGGCCTCAAAGTGGCAATTTTGCAAAAAGACCATTTTTTAAGAAATTTGCGAAATAACCCAAATCTATCAAAACAAAAAGTAAAATTTTTACCTCTGAGTTGGCTAGGCATCATGCTCAGCCTAAAAATCTGAAAATCTGGAGTTTTCACTCCAAGTGGTAATTTTGTACAAAAGTCTCTTTTTTGTAATATTTGCAAATAGGTCAAATAATTATCAGAAAAATCCAAAAAAATCACAAATAATATTTAATAATAATTAATGAGTTTACCAAATTAGTTTCTGACTTCAAACTTCCCAAGAAAATATTTGCACGTGTTTTGCACGTGTAAAAAGGTAAATTTCATAAAAATATTTATTAAATTACAAAAAATCATTTTAATTCACTTATTAATCTTAAAAGCATTATTTAAAAATCTAAGGTGTTACAGAATGCTTAATCTTATTGTTTATTTTCTTATGAGCTTTATCTTGCTCACAAAATTTTTTCATTGTATCCATACATGCCTGTTGTAATAATCCTAAAATATTTTCTTTCTAATATTTTTTTCACACGTGTTTTGCACGTGCTTTTTATACTATACACGTGGAAATTACGTTATTTTTATTACAAAGTTGTGCACTAAAATTTCATTGATATTTGATTTAAGCAAATTATACGAACATTTTGTTAAGAAAAAAATATACAATTATTTATTAAAGAAGAGGGTTTAAAATGAAATAAAATAATAAAATAAAGGTGGAATGAAAAGTGTACAAAACACATACACACGTGCACACGTACAATGTGCACACTTTCCAAATTTTGGTTGCCCTTATTTTGACTCGGTGTTCAAGAATGAGGGTGAGTGGATGTGTGAGTGGGTGTGTGAGTGGACTAATGGAGAGTTTATTTAGGAATGTGGGTAGTTATTATAACCACCCTTAATTACCCTATATAAATACATCCCTTACTCAACCCAACATGAACACAAAACCAAAATAGAAAAACAAAGTGTGCTCCTTGCTGTGGTTGCTTTCAGGAATTTGTGGAAGCTTGGAGTTTTGGTTTGGAGTGGTGGATTTTTGGCGCATTTTGCTAAGGATTCAACTATTAGGATGTCTCTTTTGAGGTGGGTGTTTTCATTATTTTCTAATTAGTAATTGTGCATGTTAGAAATATGTAGATGAATAATGAAATTGGCATGTGTATGTGAAGTAGCTTTTCTAGAAATTTTATTAGTGCATGCTTAATTAATTGAATTAATGTGTGTTTGTGTAGGAGTTTTATAGATTTCTATCTAGTAGAAATTTTATAAAATAAACTCGTGAGATCGATTTCTTTATATGCAATTTAGTAATGTAAATACTTCTCAAAATCTAGTTATGTAAGGAATAATGGTTCATATAATTCAAATTATAGAACTCTGAGAAATTCATGCAAGTTAGATAATAATTTCCATATATTTTGGAGGATAGATTGTTATTGGTTTTATTTCGTGCAAATGTACTAATTTTTGGAGAAAATTATTCGGTGGAAATGCAAAAGAAATAGTAATGCAAAGAAAATGTGAGATCGAAATTTTAATGAAATTTTGAAACAGAGAGTCGAGTTAAAAACATTACGATAGTAGTTTAATCAGATTAAGAGGCGTGGTTGCCTGGTTAGAGCATTGGGTTTTGGGTCACTCTGTACAGTGCCAGTAGGTCGGGTTCGAGTCTGGGAGGGCTTTTTTATTTTCCCTTTGAACTTCATTAAATTATTCTTATAGTAATTAGAGATTTATATAAATTTTTAAAAATAGAAAGTTTGCACCAATGGCTAATGGACTTCATGGTTAATGGGTTGCGGTTTGGTGATTTCCCTTGCGCGCGGTTCGAGCCCTGCTATGGCCACTTTATTTTTGATTATTTTATTTTAACTCTTTTCTTTGAAGAGAAAAAAAAAGAAATGTCTAAATTAATGTAGAGTATGAAAGGGATACAGATTAATTATACCAACTCAAGAATTATTTGAGGATAAAACACATTGTGAATTATATTACTTTCAAAAAAAAAAGAAGCTATTTTCGCCTTAAAATTAAGTGTGATTAAAAGATTGAAATATGTTGGGTTTTATCTAGTTTTATTCTAAATTTTTACATTCATAAGAAAACGAATTTAAATTTGGGATTTATGTAAAGGATGCTATATGGTGAATTATGAGATAAATAGAAGATGAAGTTGAGATATTAAACACGTGATGTTAATCAGGGTTTAAACCTATCAAAATGTTATTGAACGTTGCTATAAGAAGTTGGTTACTTCATGATTGATAATAGCAAAGAGAATGGACAAAAGAAGTTAATGATGTTTAATGAATGGAAATTTTAATAAAGAGGTTAGATGTAACCTAATTGATCTCTATGTTGAGATTGTTGGATTCTAGAGACTGAGCGAGACCCAGAGTGCCGGCAGGTTATGACATGTGAAAATTTTGAGAAGTAGCCAGAGTGGGTTAACTTTCTCTTTGAGAAGCAGTCAGTGTCATTCTCAGTGTTTTGGTTCAAGTCCGGTGGGTAAGCTAGCTCCAAGTCCTAATAATTATAAGTTAAACTTAAGGACAAGAACTAGTTGGAGATATGATTAAACAAGAGCAAACGTGAGTATGAAGTCTCCAGGATGATCCGCGGAGTGAGATGATCCCCAGTATTCCGGAACGATGGATAAAATAGGCCACAGAATGATCTGCAGAGTGGGATTGATTTCCAGTATTCCGGAACGAGAGCGACGCTCATGGGATATTTGTGCAATGAGGGCTCCAGAACGACTTGCGGAGTAAGATGATCCCAAGTATTCCAGGACGATGGATGAAATAGGCCACAGAATGATCAGTGGAGTAGGATTGATCTCCTATATTCCAGGACGAGAGCTAATACTTTCCAAATATCTAAATCTCGTAGTAGTCATGGCAGTAGGTTGCATAGCGAGGGATTAAACCCTATATTGTGGAGTACGTTAAGGGCTTGCCCTCGGACCTATATAGTATGGGATGCATAAAATCCAAACAAGTATGCATTAGTGTCATCATGGCTGCATTAGGCATTAAGTTCATTTCATACACTGACATAATTAGGATAGTCACTGTTGCCGCTAAATTTGGTGTGGGGGCAAATAGATAGTATTTGTGGATTCTTAGGGAAACTGAATAGTAAACCTGTATACCTGTTCCGTCGGAGTTTGACGCCGACTCCTGCCGTACACCTGCAAAAAAGTGCGAGACACCGGGGTTGTTCCCGGCGACGCACCCTCCGACGCTCAAGTCAGTAATCAGGGATGATTAAGAAAGAGCGCAAAAACTGGAGAAAGATTGATTACCTCTCAATGGAGATGGATGGGGGGTATTTATAGGCGCCGCTAGGACCAGATTAGGAATGTAATCCCCCTGTGGTTAGATAAGGAATGTAATCCCTAATCCCCAGTGAAGGGATAGATATGAATCAAGGCCGTTGATTAGGATTTAACCAGAAACCCTAATTCCATCCCTTCTGGACCGGGTTTGCTATGGGTTGAAACCCGCACCTAGTTGAGGTGGATCCGTTTGCGGGTAAGTGGGTCTTCGGGGAAGATAGCCAGTACCCGCTTCAGACCCTTTGGTATGTGAAATTACCGTTTTACCCCCTGGAGCTTCAAGATTCGTGCCCAATTTGGACGGTTCCGATTTAACCCCATTTTTGGCCATATCAATCACTTTTTTGTTTTTTGCATTCAAGTTTGTAATTTGTAAGATGGTAAAATCGTTGTGTTATTGCATTGCGTCAGTTGTATGCAACAGACGTGCCTACAGTTTCCTAATTGCAGTATTGGATGTGGTATGGACTTGAAGTCACTGTGATGGGTTTTCACAAGATTGAAGAGCTTTCTTTAAACTATGTTGTATTATACTTATTTATTTCCGCTGTGTTATTGTAGAGAAAAATGTTGTAAATGAAACAGTTTTAAATTCCTTGTAAATTTATACGAAGTTGAAGTAAAAGATCCTATTTTTACTACGAATTACCAGTGTTTGGAATTCGGGGCGTGACACCTGTAGACTGAGCATTTCTCTCAGATGGAGCTGTTACTAGTAATTTGTCATATTTTTCTTTTATTATATGGTTCCATGGGATTTTTGTAAAAAATCAATTCATTTAGAACAATTTTTGTTCTGTAGTTCTTAAATGGAATATAAGACCCATGTATTTAGAAACAAATAATTTCTAACATACATATGTCACACAATACCATTTTCATCAATTGATTTTCATATTCTTGTTCTCCTTGCCGTGTTTCTCCTGTGAGATCTGCAGCTAATATATCAACAAGGTCTTCTAGAGCCTCTTTAGCCTCAGTCATTAGTCTTATTCTTTCTATAACTACTTTATTTGTATTTTCTAGGCTAGTTAGCCATCATAAGGCATCGCCTTCCCAATAACTAGTAGCAAAGTGCAAATAATTTGATATAGACAAGGTCGAGAGAATATGAACAGTTCCATTCATCTTTTGTAACCAAATTGCTAAATATTTTTAAATTAGTTTATGCAGAACATGATCTATGTTTAGAATCATGCCATGACTAATCGAATTTTGAGAATTTATTGCTCGAGATGTATTTCTAGATGTTTGGTATTGAATCCAATCAGATCTAGTATCAAATCTTAACATATCATGGTAAGGGTTTGTATTATTTTCACTTTGAGCATCATCCATTATTGCTTCTTGAGTAGGTGGCTGAATTGGTGGAGGTACAGGCGAAGGTATTTGAGCCTGAGCCTGTGGAGGTGGAACATAACCAGGTGGTCCTGGTAATTGTAATACTCTAATCAACTTATTGATGCTCCATTTGTATGTATTGTGTACTGGAGTTCGTCTAATGTGTCTAACTTAAAGTAAGATTCTGTGGAATCCCAGGAATTTTGCAAAGATTCATCTTGTTGAGAAGGAATTTCAGACTCTTCTTCTTATTCAGAAGATACGTCAAGGCTTTGTTCAAGCTCTTCACCTTCTCGAGAGGAAGTAAATGGTGTTTGTTCTTGTCTTATGTAATCCCAATAATCTATTGTAGCAGAATGTTTTTCATAATATGCATAGAAATTTATGCTATCTATCTCACCTAGTTCCTTTTCTTATAAATGACGAAAAGCCTCATAATAGATTTTATCTATTTCATCTATATCTATTTTATTTTTTTCTTCTGAAGAAAATTTTACCATATTTAGTTTAGATCTAGATAAAGAAGAATAACTTTAAGTTATTAAATTCTTGTTGAGGTTTAGAAACCCATGTTGATTTTAGATTATTAATCTCTACTTTTATTTCTTGTAATAAGTGTACAATGTAGTAAAATATTCTAGTGTTTAAAGATCCATGCAGATGAACAAAGTGCTCATAATGGTCTTTGTTTAGACCGTGTTGACATTGATGTTTTTCATCAATGATAATCAGATTACTCAGGATTTTGAGTAAACTTGAACATATCCTATATTATAGCTCGTCTTTTAGGTTAAATGTTATCTTCATAATCTTTCTTACTCTCTTAGTCAATTTTGTCCATATTCTCTCCGGCTGCATAGTACCCCTAGCCGTGGGTTTATAGCAAGGTTAAGCCTCGAGTTTGCCCTCATGGTTGACAAACCTAGCAACCTAAAGCCCTTATGGCCAATGGTGCCTTAGGTTATAACCACAAGCTTATACTACCTCTACACAGAGATAGAGCGCAATATTGGTTCATTTCTTACGCGCAATATTGGTTCATTTTTTACACCATGTGTAATGACTAGAGATCAAGATAGCTAATGAATATTACTATTTAATCATAAAGTGAGCTAAGAACAAATATTGGATATGTCCAAAAGTAATTTAAGCTATCATTAATAAAAACTAGTATTTATAAAGGATAACAATAGACTTTTGAAGTAGAAGATGTACATGTTATCTACAACACGTGTAGGCTCTGATACCAATTTACAGCGGTTACAGCGGGCGGACAAGCGGAGATAGGCGGACACTCAAAAACACTAAAAAAAAGGAAAGCACTCAAATTCAAAAAGATTACAAGCTTCGATGCTCTATACAAATGACCTTTGGGTCTTATTTATAGATTATAACGGAGGAAGGTCGTGGCTTTTGGAGTCTTCAAGTTTTATGGTGAGCTGTCGAGGATAAGGAGGAATCTTTTGAGTGGAAAGGTAGGTGGATGCTTTATCTTAGTGCTCCATTATGATTATAAATAAACCGAACTTATGTCCTTAATGATTACTCTGGTGGGGTCCAAAATGGGGACCACCATGCTTTTGGAGTGTTCAATCAGTATTTGCTTCAGGAATAATTTCAGATTAAATTGAAGCATTTCCGTCTGCTAGTGTGTGCCGAATATTCTCTTGTTGTTCTAAATATTCTTCCTGAGCTGTAGTTCCACATCTGCCTAGGTTAAGGGAGGAGAGAAAATTGTGAGCCTTCTATATTCTCTGGGATGAGTCTTCAAATGCGGATAGTTTGTCTACTAATAGTATAAATTTTCCTTCATGAATAGAGTGCACACCAATTGCTGCCACATAGTTTGTATGTTCGAAGAACTCTTGGGCTGCAAGAAGATATTCTATTTCTTCTACAAAATCTTTTTTGTTGAATTTAAAAAATAATGTCTAGGTTCCTCAGTAACTCGTTCAAGTTCCCACAACTGAATTGAAGTGAATAACTTTACGTATTGCCTTTCTTCCCATATAGACCAAAACCTGAACATGAATATGTTCTGGAATCTGTTTGCATATTCTAAGAGTTTTATTTTGCAAATTTCTGGTATGCAATGGGCATACTCCTCTTGATTATTGGTTTTTACATAAATCTCATGGACTATCCCTTTGCATATATATTTCTGGTATTTGGGGATGTCATTAAAACAGGCTATCAACCTTAGTCTATGATAAGTGTTTTTAATAACATCTTCATTGGAAAAGAAAGATGTTATTTCCGTATCTTCGAGTTGTTTAACGAACGTTAGAAGTCTTGTATCGTCAGGAAGATTTTGTTAATACATGGAGATCATATTTTGTACAATGACCTCGCTTCTAACTCCTTTGTTTTCTCATTTGTTATGTTGAAAGATCTTAGTAAATTCAGAAAATCTTGGATTTTTAGATTCACTAGGTCTGTAGTATCCATTTGTAAGAAAATAATCTGCAAATTCCTTTGTTCAGGGGTATTTCCAGCAAATAATTCTACTTTTTTTTGTCAAGGGCTTCAGACCTTGAAGTGGAAGAATATTGGGATAGTTTTGAGATTAATTGTTGTGTTTCAGTATATCGTTGTTGCAAATGAAACAATTCCTTAGATTTTTCCAGGAATTCCATTTCTAATTGTGTTAGCCAAAAATTCGTGGATCTGTAATCAGCTAATTGTATGGATCTAAAACATCCATTAAACTTGCTGTATAGGTTTATGTCATGATTTCTCATCTCCATAGTGTACCAATCTTTTGCCAAAGATGTTGCAAAGGATTGGGGTTTTTCCTTTGTTAATTAGAAAAAAGATTTTCCTTGCTTCTGTGGAAGCGAATGCTATAGTTTTTGCCTCGGTGTGAGGCTATAGCCTATTCTTTGCTCTGTGGAGCAAGGCTTTTAACTTCGACCTGTGGGGCCTATTTTGCCTGTTGGGTAGATGTATCCACTCCTATAGGAGTAGAAGAGGTTCCAGTCTTTATGGAGACCTTTGTAGCCATCTTTGAACCTCTTTGAACCTGCCTATTGTCAGACCTCCTGCCTTTTCATTTGTTCAAGCAGTTCTTTCAACTTTTCACTGAATTCCTCGTTCATGGCTGTAATACCCCCACAAAATAGCATATGTCTATTTTGCATCGTAATCTGTGCGCAATTAAGAATTGCACGCGATTATGTATTTTTCTAATAACAATTGATTTTAATTGAGAAATATCAGATATATTGTCTACTTTATTTTATAATTTTGAAGGATTATTATGAGGCAATTTTAATTTATTTTGTATTGTTGGTATTATTAAAGAAAAGAGTTGGGATTTATTTGAAATTTATTTGAGACTTGGGGGCTTATATGAAATATCCCCTTATATTATTTATTTAACTATTTATTTACTTTACAACCCCCCTCCCCTCTCCTCCTCCTTTCTTTCCCTTCCTGTTTTCATCCTGATATGGCTAAAAAATGGGGTTTAATCGGAACCGTCCAAATCGAGCACGAATCTTGAAGCCCAGGGGTAAAACGGTAATTTCACCTACCAAGGGGTCTAAAGCGGGTACTGGTTCTCCTTCTGGGAAACCCACTAACCCACAAACGGATCCACCTCAACTGGGTGCGGGTTTCAACCCGCAACAAACTCGGTCTAGAAAGGATAGAATTAGGGTTTCTGATTAATCCTAATCAACGGCCCTGATTCGTATCTATCCTTTTACTGGGGATTAGGGATTACATTCCTTATCTAAACACAGGGATTACATTCCTAATCTGATCCCAGCGGTGCCTATAAATACCCCCCATCCATCTCCATTGAGAGGTAATCAATCTTTTGCCAGTTTTTACGCTCTTTCATAATCTTCCCTGATTACTGACTTGAGCGTCAGAGGGTGCGTCGCTGGGAACAACCCCGGTGTCTCGCACTTTTTGCAGGTGTACGGTCGGAGTCAGCGTCAAACTCCGACGGAACAGGTATACAGGTTTGCTATTCGGTTTTCCTAAGAATCCACAAATACTATCTGCTTGCCCCACACCAGATTTAGCGGCAACAGATTTGCGCCGTCTGTGGGAAAGAGACGAATAGAAACCTCCCATCTTCCCGTTGGTCAGATCTTCTCCAGCCATGCCTCCTAGGAAAGTCAGATCAAGGGGGTCCAACTGAGGACCCAACCCCGATCAGCAACAAGACATTCCATCCAACCTGCTCCGCAGCAAGGGCAACTTCCTCCTCCAGTGGAAGACCCACTCCAACAGGACATGCCTCCTCCGCAGAATCAACAACCTTCTAAGGGTCCCAACCCGCAGAAACAACCTCTCCATCCGGACCACGTCTCCATCCACAATGCCTCTTCGGATTCCCCGAGCTTCCGACCTCCGCAACACCGTCCTCAATCGGCAGAAGGATGAGGATCTTCGCCGCCGTCTGGATGAAAAGTGGGCCCGAGAGGGAGCCTCCCGCCAACACCGTCCGGATGAGCGATCTCCTCACCGCCGAGATAACAGAAGATCCCCAATCAGAAGGGGGCGGAGAGAGTCCCCCGAGCATCACAGGAGAAGACCCCTTTCCCCTGCCGGTCGGCACCATCATAGGAACGATGAGGCACCCATCACCCGTGCCGAGTTCCAGCAGTTTCAAGAAACCATCCTACAAGCTCTCAATCTCTGTCCCAACACCAATGCTCTCAAGATCCCCTCTCCTCCTCCGGTCCGAAGTCCTCACCGACGGTCCCCAACTCCACCTCCAGCTCCTAGCAACTCCCGGCATATGCAAAGTCCTCGCCGCTCCAAGAGCTACCATCGTCGTAGCCCCCGCTCTCCCTCGTACAAAAACGAGTCTAGAGGCTCGGCTGATTACCGTCGAAGGGATGACGCTGTATACCGCCGTCTCCATGAGATGGAGAGGCGCTTGGGTCAGTTAGACCGAGAAGAAGAGCTTAGAGGAAGGACTCTTCGTCCTAGCAGACCTCCTTTTTTCCGAACCATAATGGATGCACCTGTACCAATCGGCTTCAAGCCTCCTCAATTCGAGACTTATTCCGGGGAAACTGACCCAGTCGATCACATCGAAAGCTTCAAGACCCTCATGCTCATCCATCAAGCTTCCGATGCTCTGCTCTGTAAAACCTTCCCCGCAACTCTCAAGGGCCCAGCTCGAGAATGGTACTCTCGCCTTGCCCCATCCTCAATATTCTCCTTCGAGCAATTCGAGACCCTTTTCGTCACCCATTTCGTAAGTAGCCGTAGAACTGAGAAGACCAGTATCTCGCTACTGTACCTCCACCAGAAGAAGGGAGAAAAGCTGAGAGACTATGTGAAAAGGTTCACAGCTGAAGCCAGGTCCATATCATCCCTCGACCAGTCGGTCGTGGCAGCGGCATTTCAATCCAATGTCCTCAATTCCAACCTCCGCTCCTCCCTCGCCAAGAAACCCCCACAGAACTTCTCTGACCTCCTCCTCCAGAGCGAAAAGTATATTCGAGCTGAAGAAGCTGAGCACCACCCCAACTTGGAGGGGTCTTCCTCCGGGTTTAAGAGAAAAGGAACAGAAGAGGAAGGGGCCAAGAAGCTTCAGAAGGATAATGCCGGCCAGCGCCGACCTCCCCCCAGATTTGAAAATTTTACTCCCCTCAATGCCAATATCTCCACAATTCTCATGGAAGTTGAGAAGGAGGGGGTGATACCTCCTGCACCAAAAATGAACACCCCTGGCAAGAAGAGGGATAAAGAGAAGTGGTGCCGTTATTATCAGGACCACGGCCACGACACCAATGATTGTCGGGCCTTGAAGAATGAGATAGAAGCCCTCATCCAGAGGGGGCAGCTGACCAGATTCGTGAGAAAGGACCGAGCCGACCTTCCTCCCCCACCTCGGGGGGCTAATAAGCGTCCAGAATGCGATGAAATGCCCGACTTCGAAGAGGAGCATGTCCTACACCTCATTCATGGGGGCCCAATGGGGGGCTCCTCAAACTCCTCTCGAAAGGCATTTATAAGAGAAGTCAATTCGGTCCACACCACCCCTCCTCCCAAAGGCCTCGGAGTGCCCGTCACATTCTCAGACGAAGATCTTGAAGGTGTCCGCACCCCCCACTATGACGCACTCGTCTTCAACCTTCACATGGCGAACTTCAAAGTGGAGAGGATCCTAGTGGACAATGGCAGCTCCATTAACATCCTCTTCCTCGCCGCTTTTAAAGGCCTCAAACTCTTCCGAGATAGACTCAAGCCCGCCGGCGCTCCATGGGTTCACGGGAGTGCCAGTGACTATCGAAGGGGTGATCACCCTCGACGTAACCGCTGGCAAGACTCCTACTACCCGAACGGAGTCGATGGATTTTATGGTTGTGGATGTCCCTGCAGCTTACAATGTCATCCTAGGCCGACCCGACCTAGCAGCTCTAGAAGCCGTCCCTTCGGCGTACCATCTCAAGATGAAATTCCCCACCCGGGCCGGAGTAGGGGAAGTAAGGGGCAATCAGGAAACGGCCCGCAAATGCTACATGACCTCTACCCTCGGTCCAGTCCTCTCCCCAGAAACTCTGGAAATCCCCCAAGATGCTGTCCAGCCAACGTCCGAGCCGATGGATGAATTGGAGGAAGTGCTCTTCTCTGAGCAAGACCCAAGCCGAAAGTTCTTTGTTAGCAAGACTCTCCCATCCGCCCTATGCTCAGACATAGTCCAGTGCATCCGAAGGAACCGAGACCTCTTTGCTTGGTCAGCTGCAGACATGCCCGGAATTTCCGAAGAGCTCTTGGTCCATCACCTCAGCGTTGTTCCGGGGTCCAAACCGGTTCAACAGAAGAGGCGCAAGTTCGCCCCCGAGCGCCAGTTAGCTATAAAAGAGGAGGTGGACAAGCTCTTGAAGGCCCGGTTCATACAAGAGGTGAGCTATCCCGAGTGGTTGTCGAATGTAGTAATGGTGAAGAAGTCCAATGGGACTTGGAGGATCTGCATCGATTTTACCGACCTCAACAAGGCCTGCCCCAAGGATCCCTTCCCTCTTCCGAGTATTGACACTCTGATTGATGCCACCTCGGGACATGAACTCCTCAGCTTCATGGACGCCTTCTCAGGCTACAACCAGATCCGAATGTTATTCCCGGATATCCCAAAGACATCATTTGTGACCGATCAGGGCCTCTATTGCTACAGGGTTATGCCCTTCGGTTTGAAAAATGCAGGCGCCACATACCAACGCCTCGTCAACAAGGTTTTCCAAGCTTAAATCGGCCGTAACATAGAGGTGTATGTTGACGACATGCTCGTAAAAAGCATCCAAGGAGCCAATCATGTAATTGACCTACAGGAGGCGTTTGATGTTCTGAGAAAGCACAACATGAGACTCAATCCGAACAAGTGTGTGTTCGGTGTCTCGTCAGGAAAGTTCCTCTGCTTCATGGTCAGCCAACGAGGAATTGAAGCAAACCCTGAGAAAATCAAGGCCATATTAGACATGGCCCCTCCCAAGAATGTTAAGGAAGTTCAGAGGTTAACGGGCCGCCTAGCCACCATAGGGCGCTTTCTCTCGAAGTCCGGGGAGAAATGCCTCCCCTTCTTCAAGGCCCTCAGAGGGGCTAAAGGTTTCGAATGGGGTCAACAGCAACAGGAGTCGTTCGATCCGCTCAAGGCTTACCTCGTCAATCCTCCCCTCCTCAGCAAACCAATTCCTGGCGAGTCCCTCTACCTCTACCTGGCAGCCTCCGAGCAGACCCTCAGTGCTGTTTTAGTGAGGGAAGAAGACCGGCTCAAAAGCCCATCTACTATGTGAGCAAGGTACTTTGGGATGCCGAGCTCCGCTATCCGAGAATAGAAAAGATGGCTTATGCCCTGGTGATGGCCGCAAGAAAGCTTCGCCCGTATTTTCAATCCCATTCGGTGGTCGTCCTTACCGACCAACCGTTGAAGCAGGTCCTCCACAAGCCAGAGTCCTCGGGTCGCCTTATGAAGTGGTCTATCGAGCTGAGCCAGCATGATATAACCTATCAGCCTCGGACCGCGATCAAGGCTCAGGCCCTAGCAGAATTCATAGTTGAAAGTAGCATCCCCGAGTTTAGCCAAGCAATGAAGGGGCCACCTGTCTGATCGGTCTATGTGGACGGATCCTCCTGTAACGAGGGAAGCGGAGCCGGGGTCATTCTGGCAGGCCCAGATGACTTCATCCTCCAATACTCACTTCGTATCAACTTCAAGGCCTCGAACAACGAAGCAGAATACGAGGCACTCATAGCCGGCCTTGGAATGGCTCGAAATGCAGGGGCGCAACGCCTCCGGATCTTTAGCGACTCTCAGCTAGTCGTAAATTAGGTCCTCGGCGAGTATGAAGCACGTGATGACAGGATGGTTAAATACTTAGCCAAGGTCAGGAGCCTCATGGCACTGTTTGAAGAAGCCCTCATCCAAAGAATATCCCGAGAAGAAAATGCTCAGGCCGACGCCCTCTCCAAACTAGCCTCTTCCTCCCTTCAAGGTCTCGAGCAGACCGTCTTGATAGAGGTTCTCCTAAAGCCAAGTATAGAGGATGAAACTTCCGACTCTATAGAGTCGCTGCATGTCCTGCTTGAAGATAACTGGATGAAACCCCTCGTCGAATTCTTAAAGGACGGACTCCTCCCCGAGGATCCCAAGGAAGCTCGAAGAGTGAGAACCCGAGCCGAGCGTTACACACTGATCGGAGGCATCCTATATAAACGCTCTTTCACACAGGTTGACGGCAGGCCGTACCTGAGATGCCTCTCCCCCGGGCAAGCCGACTACGCCCTGCAAGAACTTCATGAGGGCATCGGTGGGGCACATTCGGGGTCCAGAGCTCTAGCCCGCAAAGTGTTGAATTACGGATATTTCTGGCCCACTCTCCTACAAGACGCCGAACGGAACGTTCGGTAATGCAGCTCCTGTCAGAAGCACTCCGACATCCTACACCTCCCACAAGCTCCACTCACTTCCCTATCAAGTCCAATCCCCTTTGCAATTTGGGGGATGGATTTACTAGGGCCATTTCCACCAGCTCCCAGACAGTTCAAATTCTTAGTCGTGACGATCGACTACTTCTCAAAATGGATAGAAGCCGAGCCCTTGGCCACGATCACCGAGAACAAGGTTGTTCAGTTCTTTTGGAAGAGCGTGATCTGCCGATTCGGCATCCCTCGGGTCCTGATAACAGACAGCGGAACCCAGTTCACCGGGGCTGCCTTCCGAGCTCTATGCGAAGACCTTGCTATCCAACACCGATTCTCCTCCGTTTCTCATCCCTAGTCGAATGGCCAAGTCGAAAATGCTAACCGACAGATCCTCTCCGGAATTAAGAAATGGTTGGATAAGTGTTCCAAAGGCTTATGGGTCGATCAGCTTCCCAACGTGCTGTGGAACTACCGCACCACAAAACGGACCCCCACGGGAGAGTCTCCATTTAATCTCACCTATGGGTCCGAGGCCATCATCCCCATAGAAGTTGGAATACCCTCTCCTCGTCTAATAGCTTATAAAGAAGATTAAAATGCCAGAGAGCTCCGAGCAAATCTAGACCTGATAGATGAAATCCGAGAAAGAGCCGCCATTCGTCAACAAAGCTACCGAAGAAGGATCGAGTTGGTATACAACAAGAGAGTCCGCCCTACGGACCTCAAAGAAGGGGACCTGGTCCTCAGAAAGTTAGCCATCTCATTCTCAGGTCAGAAGAGCAAATTGGCCCCAAATTGGGAGGGACCTTACAAGATCACCAAAGTAGTCCGCCCCGGTACATACAAACTAGAAGACCTCGAAGGCAGAGAGATCCCTAGGACCTGGAATGCCGACCATCTCCTAAAATACCAAGAGAGAGCACCAACGCCTCTCTAAGTATTTTTAAGATGTCGAACTGTTCCTCTCCTATTACTTGTACTGTTTTTCTTTTATTTCTCTTTTGTAATAACGACTTGCAACTTTAGAAGCAGTCGATCACTAGTCATCAATAAAGAAAGCTTTTTCATATTTTACTTTGAAAAA
Source organism: Hemerocallis citrina (assembly GCA_017893485.1). Lineage (NCBI taxonomy): Eukaryota > Viridiplantae > Streptophyta > Magnoliopsida > Asparagales > Asphodelaceae > Hemerocallis > Hemerocallis citrina. The sequence continues at coordinate 146,739,654 of CM030363.1, read as the reverse complement.
AAAAATTGTTTACATCTCTCTGCTTTTACTCTTCACTCTAACGATGGTTCAGAGTCCAACACTTGGCTCGATTCTACTTCGCAAGCTCACTTCAAAGTGAGATAGAAGTAGTTTGCCATTCGGAATTGCTCCCACAACTGTTGAACTGCTCTAACGATGGTTCGGAGTCCAATACTTGGCTCGATTCTACTTCGCAAGCTCGCTTCTAAGCGAGCTAGAAGTAGTTCGCCATTCGGAATTGCTCCCACAACCGTTGAACTACTCTAACGATGGTTCGGAGTCCAACACTTGGCTCGATTCTACTTTGCAAGTTCGCTTCTAAGCGAGCTAGAAGTAGTTCGCCATTCGGAATTGCTCCCAAAACCGTTGAACTACTCTAACGATGGTTCGGAGTCCAACACTTGGCTCGATTCTACTTCGCAAGCTCGCTTCTAAGCGAGCTAGAAGTAGTTCGCCATTCGGAATTGCTCCCACAACCGTTGAACTACTCTAACGATGGTTCGGAGTCCAACCTTTGGCTCGATTCTACTTTGCAAGTTCGCTTCTAAGCGAGCTAGAAGTAGTTCGCCATTCGGAAATGCTCCTACAACCGTTGAACTACTCTAACGATGGTTCGAAGTCCAACACTTGGCTCGATTCTACTTCGCAAGTTCGCTCCTAAGCGAGCTGGAAGTAGTTCGCCATTCGGAATTGCTCCCACAACCGTTGAACTACTCTAACAATGGTTCGGAGTCCAACACTTGGCTCGACTCTACTTCGCAAGCTCACTTCTAAGTGGGCTAGAAGTAGTTCGCCATTCGGAATTGCTCCCACAACTGTTGAACTACTCTAGTGACCGCACTCCGTGAGCTCACTGTTAAGTGAAGTTCGACTCATCTCGCAAGTTCGCGAGATTGAGTGACCGAAGCACAGCTCGGCACCACTGGCCGAACGCTCATGTCGCCGACCCCCTACACGAGCAAAAGACCAGCTCAGGGACCTCGGCACGACGAACACAGTCACAAACAAAACAACTACACAGAGCTACAAAGAACATGCAAGCCTAAGAAAGAAATATTATTAAGAATTGGGATGCAGTACAACGCGCCTCTTCCATACAACAGGATTACAAGGCATTAAAAAGCAAAAGTTACAATGCCGACTTGTTACACTTAGGCTAAATACAAAGGCTTCAAAAACAAGATCTTCAATGCCTCCGTGGCGTGGGGGTGTTCCGCTTCAAGGACACTCGAGGGCGGCGACGTTTATCTCCTGAGCTCGACCCCAAACCAGCAAATTGAGACGTGTCCTCGGCACCGCTCCTAGTAGCTGCTCCGACGGATGCTCCGCTCGATGAAATGGCCACAGCACTTTGCACATCCCCCGGACTAGGATGGTCGATAGGCGAATGGGTCGCGAGCTCATAAAACGTGATGCCCCGATCGTTCTCCGCACGAGTACACGAAGTGCTCCTCACATTGATCGGCCCCAAACGCGGTTTGAGACTAGCCACCTCCGCCTCCAGCTCTGAGATCCGTTCCCTCAGAGAGTCATCTTTGACATCGACCTCGAAGCGAGGAGGTATCGCGGAGCTCGAGACGCCGGAGCGACTCGCGATAAGACAGCGAAGATGAGTGACTTCGATGCTCTTGTCTACCGTGGCTCTCTTCAGTGCATCGACCTCGGCCGTTAGTTCGTCCCGTTCGGTCGTCAATTTGGCCACCTCGGCCGTCAGTCCCTCTCCCTCCGTCCGAAGCTCCGTCTCTATAGTTTGCAGGTGGCGGATCTCAGAAAGCAGATCGTCTCTCTCCGCTGTTATTTTGGATAAGGTGTGGCGAATGCACTTGATCCGAAGGCCATAGCTAAATGCAGTAAACGAACCCTCATCCTCTCCTAAAGGGGTCATCTCGGTGATCCTGCTCTCCAGTCGCCAGATCTCGATGTCTCGCCGACCCAGGATGAGTTGAAGATGGTTCCACTCGCTTTCGGCTCTGCGCAATCCCAGCTTGACTTCGTAGAGCCGCTCCCGGCACCTCGCCAAGCACAGCCTCGTTGCTCCTAAGCCGACCTCGGGACGAGCATTGTCCCCCGAGCTAGTAGGCTCGACGGCCTGAGTCACCACTGCAAGCTGAAAAGAAGTCGAAGCAAACAACAAATTCTCAAATACATTGCCGAACTCCTACACTTAGCCAAATTTCAAAAAATTCTTGAGAAAAGATAGAGAGACACAGTTGAGCCCAAAAAAAAAATGTTTTCATTCATTACAAAAAGCGGTGGCCAGTCCGTGATTAGGCGTTACAAAAAAAGAGAAGAACAGAAGAAAAGAAAAAGCGAGCAGAGTCAGGGCGTGACCTCTTTCTCAGGGCGGCGAGAGTGGGTGGGGGTCGACGTCTCTGAAGGGGTCACCACCGCCAGTGGGGTTACCACTGACTCTGGGACCTCGACGATGACTTCAACTTCAGTCTCGACTTCGTCCTCCCCTTCTTCTTCTTCCCCCTCTAATTCGGGGTCGAAGCCCTCGACGTGGCCTGGGAACAGTCTCCATCCAGAGAAGTCCACGTCAGGGTACGCTTTCGTCACCCGGGTGATGGCTTCGGCGTAGGCTCTGGCCATATTTTGGGCGAGGAAACCCTGCGCCTTCTCCATCGTCGCGTCCTCCGCCGCCTTCACAGCGGCAGCCTTGGCCTCCGCCGCCTCGGCCAATTGCTTGGTCGCCTCCTCCTTCTGGCGAAGAAGATCGCCCTCCAGTTTCGCGACCTGAGCTTCGAGGGACTCGACCCTCGCCGTCTTCCCTTCAAACTCGACCGTGAGCTTGTGGATCTCGTTCCCCATCTGAGCCTTCTCCTTCCGAGCTTGGTCGGACTCTTGCTTCAGCTCCTTCTCCAGAGCCGTCAACCTCTCTGTGAGGTGACCAAAATGGACGATGATCTGCAACAGGAGACGAGGCATTAAAGGAGTTAGTAAAATTAGGCCTAAGAAGAATTAGTGAACAGCAGAAGTTCAATGCTTACCGAGACGGCCGAGCGAGCAATCTCAATGACGTCATAGCCTTCTTGCCCGGCCTCCATGGCGGCGCGATCCTTCGGCGTCACCAGATGCTTGACAGCCTGCATACTCGCTAAGGAGTTGCCGAGGAATCTGTCATGTTTCTGAACTTTCCAGTTCGGAACATGGATCCTTTTGTGCTCCTCGGTCAGGAGCTCCTCGGCCACCACTGACAGCGGGGGCATCGCCATCCCAAGGGCTACGGCGATGGGGAACTCGCCGACCCCGGTTGACGCCGGGGGACCTCCACCGGCACCGGCCGGGCTTCCGAGGGTCTCCACATCTTCGGCCACCCCCGTGACCCTCGGAGTCTTGGGGGTCGGCAACTTGGTGGCCACCCTCTTGCGCTTCTTCGGCGCCTTGCTGGCGAGGCCAACCCTCAAAGCCAACACCGCATCGCCTCTGCATTAAAGACAAAGTTTATTAGCACAATATGACTCATGGAAAATAAAGTATGAAAAACAAAGTACAAAAGCGTAAAAGAAGCCGCGCAATGGGATCTACGCGGCAGAGCCCTCCCCTGAACAAGACATCCTCGGTCAGCTCCTTCCGGTCATACTTTGGCCGGTCGAGAATTGTCCGAACTGCCTCTTCTTCTTTAGGGCGAAGCTTGGGCAGTGCCTTCAACCTCTTCGACACCTCTTCCACCCAATTGGAAGGGATAGGCCAGGCCTCTGCACTCCGCACTATCAAGAACTTTTCACGCCAGTGCTTGATGGAGTCGGGGCATATGACGAGCCTACCGCCATGCCTCGGAGCCAAATAGTACCGAAACTCCGACCGGTTCCCTTGATGAAGCCGGTAGATCGTCCGAAGTACATTCAGCTCCGACTCGATCCCAGTGGCTTGGCAGTGAAGTACGAAGCCGATTATGACTCTCCATGCATTCGGCATAAGTTGGATGGGGCTGACCCCAAACCACCTCAGAATGAGGATAGCGAACGGATGGAGAGGTAGCCGAGCCTCGGCGATAAAGGCGTCAACCGACCAGCAACACATGGTCACTGGCAGTGGCGAGTTGGCCCTAACCCCGGGACCTGGCAGCATAAGCTCGTACTCCTCCGGGATGTGGAAACAGTCCCGAATCACTCCCAAGTCTTCTTCGCGGAGGATCGACACCGTCTCATCCGCCTCAGTCGTCTCCCTCACCGCATTCTCCTCGAAAGACCTCCCCTCCCGTGAACAATTCGCTCAGCGTGCTCCTCCGAAAGCTCTCGAACTCTGTGAAGCCCGGTCAGTGCCCCGGCAACCTGCCGAACTCCCCCATGCGCTTCGGATCTTCCACGATTGTGTCCCGGCCAGATACCTTCTTGCCCTTATCTAGGCGACTCGGAGTCTGGGCTTCAGCAACTTCAAGGGAGGGTTCGGACCAAGAAGAAGACGACTCGGAGACAGAGAGAAGAGACATATTTATACTTGGAAAAAGACTAAGTATAAATTACCTTAAAAAACGTGCTGTCGGAGAATTCACCGGAAAACTAACGACGATCACCGGAATCACTAGCTTAGCACAAATAACCGCCTAAGTAAAAGAGAAGAGAAGTGAAAAATAAGAGAGGGGGGTGGGGTTTTATAGAGCGAGGCGCGCAAAACGAGGTTAATGGGCCCATACTGCCGGCCCATTCAAACAAAACGACAAAGGTGACCTTAATTGTAGCCTTGTTTACCACGCTAAGCCGTACATCGCATTAATTACTGTCTCATCTGGCAGAAGCTCAGAGGTCACTGCATTAAATGAGCATCTCATCCATCAGAGCTGTCAGAAGTTCAGAAGCTATCACATTTAATAGGCTACCACGTCAGCCAGGAGTGCAGAGGCCACCAACTCCGCAGGGCATTCTCCGCCAGAAAATGACAAGTCAAGAACTCCGGCACCAGCTGCCGAGCGCTCTTGACACCGACCATGTTACATGGAAAGTTGGTGTTCGGCACCAGCTGCCGAGCGCTCTTGACACAGACCATGTTACATGGAAAGTTGGGGTTCGGCACCAGCTGCCGAGCGTTCTTGACACCGACCATGTTACATGGAAAGTTTGGGTTCAGCACCAGCTGCCAAGCGCTCTTGACACCGACCATGTTACATGAAAGATGGGGTTTGGCACCAGCTGCCGAGCGCTCTTGATACCGACCATGTTACATGGAAAGTTGGTGTTCGGCACCAGCTGCCGAGCGCTCTTGGCACCGACCATGTTACATGGAAAATTGGGATTCGGCACTAGCTGCCGAGCGCTCTTGACACCGACCATGTTACATGGAAAGTTGGTGTTCGGCACCAGCTGCCAAGCGCTCGACACCGACCATGTTACATGGAAAGTTGGGGTTCGACACCAGCTGCTGAGCATTCTTGACACCGACCATGTTACATGGAAAGTTGGGGTTCGGCACCAGCTGCCGAGCGCTCTTGGCACCGACCATGTTACATGGAAAGTTTGGGTTCGGCACCAGCTGCCGAGCACTCTTGACACCGACCATGTTACATGGAATGATAGGGTTCGGCACCAGCTGCCGAGCGCTCTTGACACCGACCATGTTACATGGAAAGTTGGTGTTCAGCACCAGCTGCCGAGCACTCTTGGCACCGACCATGTTACATGGAAAGTTGGAGTTCGGTACCAGCTACCGAGCGTTCTTGACACCGACCATGTTACATGGAAAGTTAGGGTTCGGCACCAGCTGCCGAGAGCTCTTGACACCGACCATGTTACATGGAGAGTTGGGGTTCGGCACCAGCTGCCGAGTGCTCTTGACACCGAATATGTTACATGGCAAGTTGGTGTTCGGCACCAGCTGCCGAGCGCTCTTGAAACCGACCATGTTACATGGAAAGTTGGGGTTCGGCACCAGCTGCCGAGCGTTCTTGACACCGACCATGTTACATGGAAAGTTGGGGGTCGGCACCAGCTGCCAAGCGCTTTTGGCACCGACCATGTTACATGGAAAGATGGGGTTCGGCACCAGCTACCGAGCGCTCTTGACACCGACCATGTTACATGAAAAGTTGGTGTTCGGCACCAGCTGTCGAGCGCTCTTGGCACCGACTATGTTACATGAAAAGTTGGGGTTCGGCACTAGCTGCCAAGCATTCTTGACACCGACCATGTTACATGGAAAGTTGGGGTTCGGCACCAGCTGCCAAGCGCTCCTGGCACCGACCATGTTACATGGAAAGTTAGGGTTCGGCACCAGCTGTCGAACGCTCTTGACACCGACCATGTTACATAGAAAGTTGGTGTTCGGCACCAGCTACTGAGCGCTCTTGACACCGACCATGTTACATGGAAAGTTGGGGTTCGGCACCAGCTGCCGAGCGTTCTTGACACCGACCATGTTACATGGAAAGTTGGGGTTCGGCACCAGCTGCCGAGCGCTCTTGGCACCGACCATGTTACATGGAAAGTTGGGGTTCGGCACCAGATGCCGAGCGTTCTTGACACCGACCATGTTACATGGAAAGTTAGGGTTCGGCACCAGCTGCCGAGCGCTCTTGACACCGACCATGTTACATGGAAAGTTGGGGTTCGGCACCAGCTGCTGAGCATTCTTGACACCGACCATGTTACATGGAAAGTTGCACCTCGGACCTCGCCAAAATCCCTCTCAGCACTCACAACCTAGCCGAGGTCCCTCTCTTCTTCGGAAGAAGGTGCCGAACCACCCACGGACCTCGGCCTTCTGGGCAGCGAGCGCTGGAAGGGGTCGGCAGTGTGAAACAAGCATGTAGGCCGCGCAACGAAGGAAAACGGCCGAGCCATTCGCTAGAAGATCGCGAAAAAACAATTAAAAATTCGGGAAGTTAAGGAAGAACTCCTGGAAAGTAATTGTAAAGTTGGGGAAGCATTTTCTAGTCCCCAAACAAATAATTATTACCAAGAACAATCTTCTAAGACCCTCGAACGACGAATTGACACTTTGTAAAGGTGAACGAAAACTCCACATGATCCAGAGAAGCTCAAGAACAGCTAGAGTACGAGCAACTTGAAGAATCACCTCACTACCCCCTTCAAGATTCAAAAACTTCCATTTGGACTCCGACACAACTCCACTAGCCATTAAAACAGTAAAACTACTCCTCAAAGGCTGATCAAACTCAGTCTTCGGGAGTGGGGGGCTCGTGATATGGCTAAAAAATGGGGTTTAATCGGAACTGTCCAAATCGGGCACGAATCTTGAAGCCCAGGGGTAAAATGGTAATTTCACCTACCAAGGGGTCTAAAGCGGGTACTGGTTCTCCTTCTTGGAAACCCACTAACCCACGAACTAATCCACCTCAACTGGGTGCGGGTTTCAACCCGCAACAAACCCGATCCAGAAAGGATAGAATTAGGGTTTCTGATTAATCCTAATCAACGGCCCTGATTTGTATCTATCCTTTCACTGGGGATTAGGGATTACATTCCTTATCTAACCACAGGGATTACATTCCTAATCTGATCCCAGCGGTGCCTATAAATACCCCCCCCCCATCCATCTCCATTGAGAGGTAATCAATCTTTTGCCAGTTTTTATGCTCTTTCATAATCTTCCCTGATTACTGACTTGAGCGTCGGAGGGTGCGTCGCCGGGAACAACCCCGGTGTCTCGCACTTTTTGCAGGTGTACGGCCAGAGTCAGCGTCAAACTCCGACGGAACAGGTATACAGGTTTGCTATTCAGTTTTCCTAAGAATCCACAAATACTATCTGTTTGCCCCCACACCAGATTTAGCGGCAACACATCCCGGCCAAAAAGAACCCACCAACCCAACTTTCGGTCCTCTCTCTATCTCTTCGCCCAAATCCGCTCCATCTCTCCATGATTTTAAAATTAAATTGAGGGATAGGCTAATTGGAGGGTGCTCTAGCTCATGGTAGCGACGGTTTTTGGAAAGGGCTTCGGGAAGGTATACCCTATTTTATGTTATTGTATAAAATTAAGTGTTGTTAATTTCTTTTGATTAGGAATATTATGGTAGGAAGATTAAGAGATGTTGGGAATGGTAGAGGCGAGAAATTAGCAGACTATTAGAGAGTTTGCAAGTTGTTAGTAAATTAGGGTTTTGGGTTTGTAAAAGAGAATAATATATGTAAGTATTAGTTCTCGTATGGTAGTAGAAATCGTAGTTGGACTATTAGAATAATTTGGGAGTGATTTTAGTAACTGTTTGAAAATAGAATCTTGTCGGAATTCGAATATTACGTGCAATGCACGTGTGCATCCCAAACGTTCAATAAACGCTTGTGTGATATTTGGAATAGTGTTATTAGCTCTCGTGATTGGTTTTGATGACTTGAGTCTTAATTAGGGCTATTCATCGGTGCGAAACCGAACCGAACCGAAAATAACTGAACCGAACCGAAATTTTCGGTTTGGTATATTTGAAACCGAAATCCAAACCGAAACTGATAAAATTTGGTTTGAACCGAATTCGGTTCGGTTCGGTTAATAACCGAACTAACCGAAATTTTTGATAATGTTGCCATTCAGATTCAAATCTGCAGTTTCCTTTCAAAAAAATATTTCAAGCTTGCTTCTTTTCAATGCCATAATTTTGAAACAGTTTTCTTCAAGTCGAACTAAAGTAGCCCTATAAATTCAGGAAAGCTTAACTCAAGATGAAGGTGGATATCAGCACTTTTTCATCCAGGAAGTTCGAACAGGAAATCATATAGCATATATCATTTTACAGTTTCACTTTTCAAGAATATTCTAGGACAAGCTCACAAACTCGGTAGTTTATGACCAAAGGAAATTTGCAGGAATAACTGACAAGTTTATCGTTAGTTTTCAGAAACAAAATTTTCATGAGATAATTAGAATTGACTGTTCATAGAGTAATATAATTGTCAACCCACAAATGAAAAGGGAGAAAACTAAGTTGTGGCTTTAAATACAGAAAATTTGATGGGATGTCGAACATTTTCCCACTAATAATTTGTCTATGATGGTGGTAAGGCTGGTAAGGCACTCTTGAAACCAGAATGGTATGCCTGATTCTTAAGAATTGCCTGCAACATATATTCATCCTAGTAGTTCGGTTATAACATGCACAAACCTTGCAAACCAGTATTTTGACAATGTCAACATTATCAAAAATTAAAGTTGCATATTTTCGATATGCTGATCATCCAGAGCACTTGACAGTTCAGTTGTTTGTCAGGCTTCATATGTCATGATGAGGAGGATCAATCTGTTCTAGCAGGTATGCTACTATTAGTTAGAAGTGCACTTATATAGCAGCTTAGTTTGAGATGGATCCTAGGGGTATAATTTATTTTGGTCCGAAAAAAGTTCGGTTTATTTAGAAGCCAACCAAAAACCAAACCGAACTCTCTAAAAAAACTTCGGTTTGGATCAAAACCGAACCAAAAACCGAAAAACGGAACCAAATTGGTAAATTTCGGTTCGGTTTGGTTCGGTAATCGGTTTTAACCAAAGTATGAACAGCCCTAGTCTTAATTGCTTGAAATTTGATACTAGGATATATTAGCGACTTTGGATGCGGGGTGGCGTGGTGGCGCTTCGAGTCTTCGCAGGATATTTTGTGAGTATGATCTCTTTTATTTTTATGTACATGGTGTGTTATGAAGATTTTAAATTACGATTTGCTGTGTATTTCTGATTTTGTATCTTAGTGTAGCCTGGGTGTTTTGAGCTAAAAATTTGTGTGGACACTCTTGTATGTGTCCAAAATTATAGTCTAAAATTTCATAATTTTTCGAGGTCGTTTGATACCTCAAAAATTTGTGGAGTGCAGCTGGTCTGAAAGGGCAGAGCTAAGGCTGATTGCTTTTGGACTGAAGTCCAAAATGTCATAACCAGTTGTGTATGTATGATCTTGCTATAAAATTTTGGGAATAGCTTTTGGTATGAGTCTATTTGATGAGTCTCAAGTTTTAGAAATTTTTAAAGATCATTTGATGAGGTTCCAACAATAAGCCGTATATAGTGACAAAAAAACCCTGTTGAAAAGAGTGGCTGAAATTGTGTGATATGTTTGAAGAGTCATAGCTCATTGTGTGAGATGAATATAACGTGAATTTTGGACACAATGAAATGGTATATGCATAGATTAAGAATCTCAAATTTCATGAGCATTGGACTCAAGGTTGATTCATTATTGACTTCCAAGTGGGCTATGTTCAGCCTAGTACAAGTTGACTAGTTTGTGTAGATGAGAAATTTGGGAACTATTTGTTAAGAATTTGGAAAATTGACCAACTAGAGAGTCGTAGTACGGAGTCATAGCTTTCTAACCCATCTGGAATTTTGTAATTCCATTTTATAGGTTGAGAATTATGAATTTTTTTTCAAAGATGGAACGGACCCAGTCTTAGTTAAAGTATTATTGGCTAAGTAAACCAGTTTCTCCCTGTTTGTACACCTGATGGAACTTAGTATTTTCGAGAACTCAAATGATAGAATCTGAAAGAGGTGTTCAACTAGGAAGTTGAAGTAGACACTCCCACCTTCCCATAGGACCCGAAATCGAGAATTTCCGATGAGTGAGCAAACTTTTATGATATTGGAAAGGTACAGCGAGTGCAAGAAGAATATACTATTAAGAGTATATGAGGTTTTATAGTATCAAGATGATTAAATTCGAGGAAATAGTTAGTTGGAGAGTTGTAGACTAGGGTTCTATCTTTCCAGAATGGGTAGTATCAAGCAATTCTGTATTGCGTATTGGAAGTTATGGACGCTGCAAGTTAGCAACCTGTTGTTTAGACTAAACTTCAAGTTTAAGTTGACTCGGGGACTTAAGTTCTATAAGAAATTGAGGGAGTCGTCCACTAAGGGATTGCAGTGGATCTCTCTATCCTTCTAGAAATTCTGAGTGTGTTGGATTCCGATGAGCGTAGTTTGGGTCATAGCTACTGCTTTTTGTTGAACTATTTCATCGAACAATTGATGAGAAACTCTCTGCATACCGCAGTATGGTGATCATGAGCTATCGGGTTTTTAATGATGTTTAGCATTTCATTTAGAACTTAGATAAGTTCATGTCCTTAGTACTCATGGTGGACATGAGTGAGTTGGGATAAAGCTCTGGTCGGTTTGTGTTTGGTGTCTCGATGCCTGAGTCTGTCAGTGGTCAAGAATTGATGGTTATGTATGTGCTTACCTTCATTTGAATTGTATTGCATCGTTGGGGCGCCGTTAGACCACTCGCTGAGGGTCATGGGCCGAAATTATTTGGTCGCTGACCTGTGTAGGTATTGGGAATTAGTGGATGTGATTCCTGTGATGATTGTTGTTTGACAGACCGGACAGGCTCGACATTGTTGATCGACATCGAGTGTGATTTGGTAACAACTTGTTTCAATAAACTGCATTGATTAGGTTTTTCTTTATCGTTTTGCTCGAAGACCGAATATGTGTTAGGGGTGATTCCCTATAATCCAACTCGTTCTGAGAGTTAGCACTAGGTGGTGATACTATGGGGTTGTCTCTTCCTGTCATTCGGGATACGTGATGCGTGTGCGTATCTTGGACTGCTGATTCCTAAAGTACCATGGTAAGAACGGCACGTCGATTTCCTAGCGAATAAGGGGTTTTAGACCTTCGAGGCCATCATGTTCTATGTTGGTAGACACGAACGGATCATAAAGGATCTTCTGCACAATGGATATGCTGCGTGTATATCTGTAAGTTCGTTACAGCTTTCGAGGAGGATCTGATACAACGATTATTGGTGACAACGGGGTAGCGCCCCGAATTATTTCTATTATTTATACCTCCTCAACCATGTCATACTATCAGGAACAGGAAGTAAACTAAATTAGAATGCATTGCATAACGAGGGTTCAAATCCCTGAACTGACAAACGGCTTGATCTGGGGCACATGTAGTATGGGATGCATGTGTGTCCAGAGTCTTGCTGACATTAGATTAAGTGCATCTGTTCTATACTCTGTATTTTTACATTAGACTCAGGTCATGGCATACACGAACACTAGAAAATCAAGATACACATTTATTTTCCATTCAAGATGAATTGCGAGTGTGACAGTTGAAGTGTATAATGAGTGTGAAAGGAATGTATTGCGAGACGTGATGATATATGTTGTAAGAAATGAATGAATGCGATGCTATGTGATATGAGATTGGGAAAGAACATGTTTATGAATGAAGATAAGTACAAAAGAATATAAGTCGTGAAGTCTGTAAATGCAAATGAATGGTAAATGAGGTGCGGTTTATGTGAAAGTAGAGTTATTTGTGAATGATTTCCAACTAAGAATATGTTATGAGCAGGTATGGATATACATACAAGTGATTACTCAGAGGGTATTTGATGTGAAATTCCATTTATGATGTTTACATGTTCAGATTTCAAGTAAAGTTTGATTATCTTGGTGTTCGTAAGTTCGTTCTGTTTTTACTTATAAAGTATAATTTATTTGCTTAATTAGTAGATTATTTAATTATACTCACACCAGAAATTGCTAACCCCTTAGTGTTTGGACGGTTAGGGAATCCCTGAACTAGCCTAGATCCCTTACTGTTACAGGTCCTCAGCAGTGCAGAGGTGAGGTGTAGACTCTGTGGAGTGGAGCCCTTGTTTTAAAATTGTTGTTTAAAGTTTAATTATGTGAATAGTGAATCTTATGATTTAAATTGTATTTTAGATGTATAAGTATGTGGACGATGATGATGAGTAATAGTGTGGAGTGGCATGATATGTTCTTGACCCGTACCCATCTCATTGTGAAGTACCAGGCCCTGTGGTATGTTTTATAAGTTATTTTCTAAAACTTTTACTACATTTTCAAAGGAATTTATGGTTTTTAATTGATAATTGATATCCGATTATGAGTTTGGCCCCCAGAGCATGATATTTATATTGCCTGTGTGATTCTGCTCATTTTGGTCTGGGGGAGCCCATGATATTATTGCCTGTGATATGAGCTACGGAATTTAGAGCAGAATTTCGTAAGCTTTTTGTGTTTCAGGGCAGAAATTTCAGGTGTGACTCTGCCAAAATTTTCTTTGAAACATAACTATCTTAGTTTATGTTTAAAGTGATAGAGAAATTGAAAGAATGGAATTTTGAAGTCAAAAGAAAAGGGGGGAGGCATTACAGTTTGATATGACAGATTGATATTTGTAATTTTTGATGTAATAACTCTGATGGCAATAAAAGTGTTTAAATTTCTGTGTTATTTACTATGTTGAGATGCATTTGAAGGCAAAGATTCTGGTTGTGTCACGGATGTCCGATAACAAGGATCCGGGGCGTTACAATGGCCTGGAAAGAAGATCAACAAAAAAATTAGTATAACCAGGAATATATATGACATCACAAGAAAATATATCTAAATAAATTGCTAATCTAATTCTCCGAAGATTTTCTTCAGGATTATTAAATATTTTTTCTTTAAAAATTGTGCAATATATTTATTATCTAGTTTCTATTATAAAATGTCTATATAGCAGATAAATCCTTAAACTCTTTAGATCTAGTTTTATTGCAAGTAATTCTTTGTCATATGTGGAGTACTTGACTTGGGTTTTGTCAAATTTTTCTGGAGTGTATGCAACTATTTCTTTGTGTTTAGCAATTAACCCTCCTACCCAAAATTTGTCGGAAGCATCTATTTGTAATATAGTGCATCTCTTTCAGAAGGAAAGTAAAGAATCTTCAGTCTTGTATAAGATTTTTATGCCTATTATTTCATTTTCTTAATATCACTTAATTGGATAGGAATTTTTTCAGTATTCCATCTCCTAAGTTGTTCACCTGTTAAGGTCTTGTATTTAGCTTGTTCTTCATTAAGCATTTGTTGTAGGTTTTGAACTTTAGAAGATAGGTATGGTATAAACTTTCTTCCATAGTTCAATAATTCTAAAGAACTCTGAAGCTCTTTGAGTGTTGACAGAGTTTCAGGAAAATTTTTATTTTTGAATAAATATGTTGTTGTAACTCAATTGTTCCTTATTTAATATATTTTCCGAAGAAGTCTATTTCTATTTTAAATAGTTCTATCTTCTTATGACTTAGGATAATCCCATGTTTTAGTAGTAACTGTACTACTGTTAATAGGTGTTGTTTATGATCTTCTGCTGAACCAGTATGTCATCAATATGTACAACTACAAATGTCAAATGGCCAAATATAGAATTCATATTCTTTAATCCAAATGGCATGACTATCCATTCGAAATGTCCCTATGGTTAACTGAATGTTATTAATTCTATAGAGTTAGTGTCAGCAAGTTTTAATTGCCAAAAACCTGATTTAGCATCAAACTTGTTGTAATACTTTGTTCCCTGAATCTGCTTAGCTAGTTGCTCAGCAAAGGGAATAAAGTAACCATCAAATTTTGTATAACTGTTTAATTTTCTATAGTTTATAACCATTATGGCTTTTCCTCTCTTTATCTCTACATGATTTCTTACTATAAATGTAGGAGATGAATGAGGACTTGAACTTGTTTGTATTAATTGTAGATCAGATAGTTCTTGTATATGTTTTGCAAATTCTATTTCATCTATAGGAGAGACCATAATACTGTTTACTCGGACCTTAGAGTCTTTATATTGCTCTAATAGTTCAATTTTGTAGTATCTAGGACTCTTGTCGAAACATTTTAATGGATTATAGTATAATGGCTCTAACATATTATGAACCAGTTTTTCAAATTAAGTAGATGGATTGTAACCCCTGTTTTTCCAAATATATATTTTTGTGTATCTTCGGTATTTTAAAAATTTTCGCAAATTATTTTTCCGGTTTTCAAATTCTTTTGTCAAAATGTATTTTTTTGGATCTTCTATTTTAAAATCTGTTTTCGATCAATAATTTTAAATTGTACCTTTTTTTATTATTATTTTATACTGAAATACAATTTCTAGTTTTGCTGTTAATCCTCTTATTAGTGTTACCGTTATTATTGTTATTTTCGACTAGTTATTAAAAATCCACTTTATCTTCTAACTGTATTTGTAGTATTTTAAATAAATTATATTTTGTAATGCAAATTATATTGTATTAGAGATAATATTTTTTATTTGTTATCAATTTTACATTCCCATTATTTTATTGGATTTTAAAATCCTATATTCAATATCTATTTACCCATCCTAATCTAATATATCACACCCATTTCTACACCTACAAATTCCTAATTACCTATACCCATCATCATCAGATTCTACCACATACCATTCCTAATAATAACCCTGCCAAACCGTAAGCTTCTACACATTCCTATTTAAACCTACTACCCATTTATATCATCAGTTATATACTTACCTATTAACCATATATCCTACTATACCTACTAATCCCACTACACCATAACCTACCAAATAAAATACCATCCGCGAGCATCATCCCCCATACCCACCCGGTTTGCACCCTAAACCACCCGGCCCTTTCCTTCCCCCTAGCCGCCAAGGTGCACCTCCCCTTTTTTTTCCAAACCCTAATTCATATATCATATCCTATATATATTAGTACAATCCGATTTCAACATGCTTTTATTTTTTTCCAAACCATTGAACCCTATTTTCCGTACTTCATCTCTCCCGCTTTCTCTCCATCCGCCGTCGCGCACTCTCTCTCTTGGGATTTTTCTTGCGCGTGCTCGAGTGCGCGTGTGGATCGTTCGTGAGTCCGTAAATTTTCTTCGTGGGAATTGCTCCCACTTTTGATTTGCATCGTTCTTCGTCTCCATATTAAGGCAAGTAAGTTGTACTTAACTTCATTTGTAATGATACAAGTAGAAAGTTCACAAATAGGATAGTTTGAGACTAGAGACGGACAAAGATCATATTTTTAATTGTGGGTTTCGTCTCTAAGGTTCAAAACAGGCCATAGACGACTTAGGACATGAAGTTTGATAGGATTGTGCCTTAGAATTCACCCAAACGTTATTTTTACCGCGTATGTGACATATTGTATACCCGATGTATGTTTGAACACCCATATGAGAAATATTGGATTTTGACATGTTAGAAACCCTTAGATATGATATTTAGACAATGGGTAGACAGCGTTTTGAATTTGGAAGAGTTTGGATGATTTTTGAGGAAGTTATGACGTTTTGAAACTTAGTTGAGAAATCTGGAAAGTCGGGTTGCACTGAATTGATTGTTGATTTTACCTGGATTAGAGTCCGAATCCCTACATGGCTATTTCTGAGTAATTTGTAGAGGATTGAATCTAATTTCTAATCCCACTGGTTTCACCCCGTTTAGAGTTCGTATGAATTAGTTATGATTATTTTAGTAACTGTGTGCCGGTAGTTCCCAGATTCATTTCGGGGTAGATTTTATCACCAATTTATTTTCAAGATCCAAGTTATACATAATTTCTTGCCACAAGATTTTGTCCAGTGTTTCACCATGATGTTAGGTAGTTCCCTGATTTTTGTGATAATTAAAAGATGAGTTTTGAGTGATGCCTTACATCATTTTCTATAGATCGCTTTTGCTGTAAACTGCGTGTGGTTGTATGTTGAATGCCGTGTTCAACCAGTTTTTAATTACTGTATGAATATTTTGTGTGAGATATGAAAGTTGGGTAATTGTATCTACTTTCATCCCATTTTGACGGAAGTGGGTTTCGATGCGCTGTTTGCAAGATGTGTTCAATTTTGTACAGCAGTGTTGAAGAATTCCAGATCCATCAAAACTGTGTTATGTGTTACTTTCCATTTTTGAAAACATATTTATACTTTCTGAAAAAATATGAAAATCTATATTTTGAGACTATACATATAGGGGATTACCCCAGATTTTTCGTGGATTTAATTAATGACTTTACCTGCTGTTTTCATGAGGTTTAAGTTATTCACCTGTTTTCTGGCTGTACATGAAAACTGTGTTGAATTGTGTTTTGAGTCGAGATGTTGTGAAGCAGTATATGAATTTATTATACCCGTTAAAAGCGTGTGGAAGTCTACTTTCCAGATCCTTTGACGGATCATGATTTTCATGCCTGTAGGTCTTTGGATCACTGTTTTAGTACAGATTGGTCTTGCTGTTCTGATTACAAACATACACTATTTTGCTCGTATTTGTGAATGTATAGTATCTATACTTACTGATCTGTTGCCCTAAACCTAAACCTGATCATGTGATGTTAGTTTGACATCCTTTAGCTCACATTCATGTCTATTTAATAACTACAATGAAAGTAATCAAGCCGGGGTATGGGAAAGATCTAGTAGTGGGAAAGCATAGAAATGTGTACTTAGAAGGGGGCCCGTGTTTCCCATATAATTATCTGTATTCTGACCCTGTCTACATTGCTTCTTATGTAAGAAGGTGTAGAGTAGAAGAGAACCACTAGGTTCTATCTGTCTGTTTCTGATCCTGTCTACATTACTTCTTATAGGAAGGTGTAGAGGAGAATAGAGCCACTAGGTTCTATCTGTCTGTTCTGATATCTGTCTGACCCTGAGTACACGGCCCTATAATATCCCCTACGAAATCTACAAACGAAATTGTTTTGAATGTAGCAACCATGTGATAAAAGTATGGCGCATGAAGTGCTACCTAGATAGTAATCACACAAGACTTACATTAATCTGAAATCTGATATCTGAATATATTTTTTAAGTCTGAATCTGAATCTTATATATGGAAATCTGAATCTGAATCTGAATACCTATTATCTGAAATCTGTTATCTGATTTACCTGACATATCTGAATATCTGTTTACCTGACATATCTGTTATATGACACTTGACACTTAATATCTGAGACATCTGCTAGGATACTATGTTAGTTGAATTTACCATACCATATTAGGTCTGTTTCTGATGTTAGCTAGATCTATTTAGTTTTTCCCATGTGCTTGTATCCTACTCTATTTGTGACCCGGACTTGCCATTGACGGGTACTGTGTTTTCTTTTTTTCCTTTTTCCTGCATTCGATGATTTGCAGATTTTGGAGGACAGGTTCCTGAAGGTATTGGCAAGATGAGGGGCTAGAGACTGAAATTTTACTATTATTATTTCTGTTTCGTGCTAGAACAATATTTGTATTTTGAGACTTGAGTATTATTTGTATTGGGCGATGTGACCCAGAATAATTATTTTTCCAGACTGTTTTTTTGAGAACATGATATTTGATTTCAAGTAATTTCTGTTGGTAAATTTTTTTCAATGTTGCATGTTGGTTTCACTTTTGCTTCCGACTCTGATATATTCTGTGATGTGTTGCAAAGATTTCTGAAACAGCTTAAGGATGATAATAATCATTCGCTGGGCTTTTGTTACGTGCCCGTATTCCGTATTTTTGGGAAGCGGGGCGTGACAGGGTTGTTAGTGGTATCAGAGCATCAGGTTTGGCTAATGTATTAGTTGTCTAATATATTAGACAAGCTTGGCTCGAACTGGGATCTGCACAACACTTCACCAACCATACATGCATAAGTGAAACATAATACCAACTCAGATTCTGGATGCTAATTATTTTCGGTTTTATGCAGACTATGGCTCGTAAAGGTTCTACCTCCGAGTCTCAGGCTGATCCGATTGAGGCTGTCACTGCTGTGCTTGAGCGGCTGATTAATCAGCAGCAAAACCACAGTGATCTGGTGATGGCTGCACTTGAAGCTGCTCGGGTTCCGCCTCCTGTTGCGCCTATACAGGCAACTCTTCCACCTCGCCCAGTGACTGTTACGGACTTTATGAGGCTGCATCCCGATCGTTTTTCCGGTACTGAGACGCCTCTGGAGGTTGAACAGTGGCTGATCCGGACTGAGCGTTTGTTGGCAGCAGCTCGTGTTGCAGAGGCTGATCGGGTGGACGTTGTTTCCATCCAGCTGGTGGATTTAGCGCATATCTGGTGGATGGCTGAATCTGAGCGCCTTGAATGGCCTATTGCTTGGGCTACTTTTACTCGGGGATTCTTGGAAAAGTTCTTCCCCAGTAGCACCCGAGTTGAGATGGAACAGCAATTCCTGGCCCTAAAACAGGGTTCCAGGACAGTGGACGAGTACGCTGCTGAGTTTACCAGGCTTAGCCGCTTCGCTGCCGTTCTTGTGGCAACTGAAGAGGATAGGGCTCGTAGGTTCACAAATGGGCTTGAACAGGATATCAAGAGGCATTTGGTTTCTCTCCGTCTGCGTACTTATGCTGAGGCCCTTGAAGCAGCTAGAGCCCAGGAGCAGGCTCGTGGTGGTTCTTCTTACTCTCAGCGGACGGTTCCGCATTCTGCCGCTAGGTCTGGTGGTCCTGTTCGGAGGCCTGTCCCAACCCATTCGGTCAGGGCAGCTCCATATCCTTCTGCGGGGTTCCCGAAGGGTGGGTTTTGCGACTACTGTCAGGTGTCTGGGCATGAGCGCAAGAACTGTTACCGTGCTTTCCACCGATGCTTTAGATGTGCCTCTACTGATCATGTAGTGCGAAATTGTCCCCAACCACCCCAACCATTTCAGCAGATGGCTCTTCCTGCCAGGGGTCCTGATCAGCAGGCAGTTCCAGTGTAGAACCCCATATTTTCAAATATTATTTTAATTATTTGAAAATGAATTTAAATGATTTTTTGGAGATTTAATTAATATTTTCTAAGAAATTTACCTTTTGTACACGTGCAAAACACGTGCAAATGACTTTTTAGAAATTTGAAAAATTAAGATTTCTTTATGAAAAATCATTATTTATTATTTAGAATTTATGTAGTATTTTTCCAGATTTTTCTGAAATTAACTGATACTATTTGCAATTTTTGAGAAAAGAAGGACTTATTTGCAAAATTGACATTTTCAAGGGTTGAAATGCAAATTTGGCATTCTGGACGTTTTAAGCAGTATTGGCTGAGGTTTAGAAGTATATTTTCTATTAGATCCTAATTTAAAGGAGTTTTATTGAATTTACAAGACTAATGTATATATATATGTGAGTTGTATTTTTGGGAAGGATTGGTTTGCAAAATGTGGGTAAAACCCTAATATTAATCTGGCATATATAAGGGATTTCCTTCCCAGCCGTCATTTACAAAATATACAGATTTTGAGATTTGTTCGAGGAGCAAGAAGAGGCTTTTTGGATCTAGCAAGGAGGAGAGCTTTTTCGTGGATTTTCTTCAAAACAAAGTGAGTGGTTTGGTTTTTGTTTTGCTTTGTTTTGTTTGTTTGTTTTGATTGATGAATGACGTAAGATCTTTGTTACGCTTTGTTTGGGATCGGTATGATATTGTTTTGTTTGTCTCATTGTGTGCATGATATGGATCTTTTATTTTGATATGGATGATGAGAACACTTGTTGATATTTGGACCATGTATAAGAAACTATCAAGATTTGTTGAGGAAATATTGATGTATGGGATCGTATTATTGGAAAGCATGTTAAGAATTGATTAGGTTGTGATCGGATGATAGACATCTGGATCTTATGATTTTATATCAAATTTGATTATGAGTCGAGGATGAAGTTTAGTTGGGAAACCCTAATAGAAGATTAGTGATTTAGATCATGAGAAGTTGAGATTTGAGGAATTAATGGATGAGTAATGTATCCGTATTGGAGATTATTTTGAGAGTTATCATTGGCTTGTGTACGAACTATTGTTTGATAAACAATGAACAATGATTCTTTAGAAATATTCAGCTTGATTTTGTATCCAGACCTATTTTTGAAAACTGTAGGCCGACAGTCGACTGGCCTACTGTGCAGTCGACTGGTGTGACTCTACTGATTATCTTCAGTCTTTTGAGAATTGTTCGGGACAGTCGACTTAGGCTATTGTCAGTCGACTGGTCTGCTGATCGTAAAATTTGTTCAGTCCTTCCGGGACAGTCGACCTATGAACCTTTTCAGTCGACTTATATACTTAGAATATTTTCTTGAAAATTATTGGAATTTGTCTCGGGGCAGTCGACTGATGACTTTCCTAGTCGACTGATATGCCTTAGATTATTTTGTGAAATTTTGGAGAATTGTCCTCTGGACAGTCGACTTACCTCAGCATAAGTCGACTAGTACTGAGGGATCTGTGTATTTGATTTTGAGATATTTTGTTCAATGTTTGATTTGAGATATTTTGTTCAGTGTTTGATTTGAGATATTTTGTTCAGTGTTTGATTTTGAGATATTCAGTTGAACCACTTGTTTAGTGGGAATTTGATTAGATATTTGATTTTGAGTCTCTAGAGGTACGTGACCCTAGTATACCGGTGTTGAGTTATTTGTTGAGGCCCATTGAGGCGAATTTTTAGTTATTCAGATTTTTAGTCCGGTAGGGTACACTACTCTAGGAGATTTGTTCAGTAACCAAAAATAATAAGGACTTGCACTAGAAGTGTCATGACGAAGAGGACATGAGTTATGCACCTCAGTAAGGCTTTAGATGTGGGAATTAATCTCCTGAATTATCCAAGTGGTTAACTTGAGATGTGGGATTTATCTCCTGAATTATTCAGGTAGACAACCTGAGATGTGAGATATATCTCCTGAATTATCCAAGTAACTATCTTGAGATGCGGGATTGACCCACGGAATGATCAGAGTCGAGGCGACACTTTTGGGATATTATTGTGATGATGAGTCTATGTTTAGATGTGGGTTGATCTCCTGAATTATCCAGGGAAAATACCTGAGATGTGGGATCTATTTCCGGGATTATCAAGCATGGGCAAATTCTCATAGTTTATCTTCATCTCTTAGTAGTCATCGTTGTCAGCATATAGCATTTGTGTTTTATTGACTCATCTTTATGCATTCGGATTTCCTGTTTTCACATTTGACATTTGGTTTTGGTATCACCTGTTGTTCTATTTGGTATTTTGATTATTACTTGTTGGACATTATGATTTAAGTTCATTTATGTTATTGTTTGATTTTTATGCCACTCACACCATTTATGGCTGACCCCTTTAGTTTGGGGGTTAGGGTTCAACTCTAGCCTCACTTGTTGCAGGTTATTGCTTAGAGTTGGAGATTGGATGCTTGAGTTAGCTTTTGGGATAAATGGACTATTAAGTGCTTAGTGTTAATTTGTAAAGACCCGTTGAGCTAATTTTGAGTTGTTTAGTCTTCCGCTGTGATATGTAAAAGTTGTTGTAATAAACATTGAAAATTTTAGTGGTGTTTGATTGTGTTTATTGTTATATTGAAGTGGATCACTGGGAATGTGCCACGTATTTTCTAAGCTCTCATATTAGAAATTCGGGGCGCTACATCCATCCCGTGGTCAGATCAGGTCACTGCCTCCACCACAGCGGCAAGCCTATGGTCAGGGAGCTGCAGCTCCTAGGAGAGGCCAGGCTTATAACTTAGTTTTGGAGGAGGCAAACCCTGCGGAGGAGGATGCTCCAGGTATATTGTGTTTTGTTTTTATTGTTGTTCTTTTATTTCATTGCTTTATGTATTTCCCTGCATTCTTTTCTTATACCCTTCCATGCATCAACCGTTATTTGATATCATCGTTATTGAATATTCAACTCCTTGATTTCTTGAATCTTCCATCTCTTTCAGTTGTCCTTTTTGATTGATTTCTTGTTAGGTATGAATTCAATCTTTCGTACCAATATCCCCCTGATTTTGGTGCCATTCATTCTCTTTTCATTTTTCTGCTTGGCCCGTCAGTCGGCATCGCTGGATGCTATTGGCGGAGTCTTCCCGATCAGAGTAGCGCAGCGAAAGCGTGGTGGGCCCATAACCCACGGGTCCTAGGATCCTCTTGTTGCTTCTTTTCCTTGTATTGTTTACTTCCCCCTATATCTTGCAATTGTTCTCATCCGTTGACTTATTGTTTGATTCAATTCATCTCTGTCATTTTTCCCAGTTGCTTTTGCCATGTCCTATGTACCGCCTGAGCAAATTTCGAGGACGAAATTTTGTTGTAAGGTGGGTAGGATTGTAACCCCTGTTTTTCCAAAAATATATTTTTGTGTATCTTCTGTATTTTAAAAATTTTCGCAAATTATTGTTCCGGTTTTCAAATTTTTTTGTCAAAATGTATTTTTTTGGATCTTCTATTTTAAAATCTGTTTTCGATCAACAATTTTAAATTGTACCTATTTTTTTTATTATTTTATACTGAAATACAATTTCTAGTTTTGCTGTTAATCCTCTTATTAGTGTTACCGTTATTATTGTTATTTTCGACTAGTTATTAAAAAACCACTTTATCTTCTAACTGTATTTGTAGTATTTTAAATAAATTGTATTTTGTAATGCAAATTATATTGTATTAGAGATAATATTTTTTATTTGTTATCAATTTTACATTCCCATTATTTTATTGGATTTTAAAATCCTATATTCAATATCTATTTACCCATCCTAATCTAATATATCACACCCATTTCTACACCTACAAATTCCTAATTACCTATACCCATCATCATCAGATTCTACCACATACCATTCCTAATAATAACCCTGCCAAACCGTAAGCTTCTACACATTCCTATTTAAACCTACTACCCATTTATATCATCAGTTATATACTTACCTATTAACCATATATCATCAGTTATATACTTACCTATTAACCATATATCCTACTATACCTACTAATCCCACTACACCATAACCTACCAAATAAAATACCATCCGCGAGCATCATCCCCCATACCCACCCGGTTTGCACCCTAAACCACCCGGCCCTTTCCTTCCCCCTAGCCGCCAAGGTGCACCTCCCCTTTTTTTTCCAAACCCTAATTCATATATCATATCCTATATATATTAGTACAATCCGATTTCAACATGCTTTTATTTTTTTCCAAACCATTGAACCCTATTTTCCGTACTTCATCTCTCCCGCTTTCTCTCCATCCGCCGTCGCGCACTCTCTCTCTTGGGATTTTTCTTGCGCGTGCTCGAGTGCGCGTGTGGATCGTTCGTGAGTCCGTAAATTTTCTTCGTGGGAATTGCTCCCACTTTTGATTTGCATCGTTCTTCGTCTCCATATTAAGGCAAGTAAGTTGTACTTAACTTCATTTGTAATGATACAAGTAGAAAGTTCACAAATAGGATAGTTTGAGACTAGAGACGGACAAAGATCATATTTTTAATTGTGGGTTTCGTCTCTAAGGTTCAAAACAGGCCATAGACGACTTAGGACATGAAGTTTGATAGGATTGTGCCTTAGAATTCACCCAAACGTTATTTTTACCGCGTATGTGACATATTGTATACCCGATGTATGTTTGAACACCCATATGAGAAATATTGGATTTTGACATGTTAGAAACCCTTAGATATGATATTTAGACAATGGGTAGACAGCGTTTTGAATTTGGAAGAGTTTGGATGATTTTTGAGGAAGTTATGACGTTTTGAAACTTAGTTGAGAAATCTGGAAAGTCGGGTTGCACTGGATTGATTGTTGATTTTACCTGGATTAGAGTCCGAATCCCTACATGGCTATTTCTGAGTAATTTGTAGAGGATTGAATCTAATTTCTAATCCCACTGGTTTCACCCCGTTTAGAGTTCGTATGAATTAGTTATGATTATTTTAGTAACTGTGTGCCGGTAGTTCCCAGATTCATTTCGGGGTAGATTTTATCACCAATTTATTTTCAAGATCCAAGTTATACATAATTTCTTGCCACAAGATTTTGTCCAGTGTTTCACCATGATGTTAGGTAGTTCCCTGATTTTTGTGATAATTAAAAGATGAGTTTTGAGTGATGCCTTACATCATTTTCTATAGATCGCTTTTGCTGTAAACTGCGTGTGGTTGTATGTTGAATGCCGTGTTCAACCAGTTTTTAATTACTGTATGAATATTTTGTGTGAGATATGAAAGTTGGGTAATTGTATCTACTTTCATCCAGTTTTGACGGAAGTGGGTTTCGATGCGCTGTTTGCAAGATGTGTTCAATTTTGTACAGCAGTGTTGAAGAATTCCAGATCCATCAAAACTGTGTTATGTGTTACTTTCCATTTTTGAAAACATATTTATACTTTCTGAAAAAATATGAAAATCTATATTTTGAGACTATACATATAGGGGATTACCCCAGATTTTTCGTGGATTTAATTAATGACTTTACCTGCTGTTTTCATGAGGTTTAAGTTATTCACCTGTTTTCTGGCTGTACATGAAAACTGTGTTGAATTGTGTTTTGAGTCGAGATGTTGTGAAGCAGTATATGAATTTATTATACCCGTTAAAAGCGTGTGGAAGTCCACTTTCCAGATCCTTTGACGGATCATGATTTTCATGCCTGTAGGTCTTTGGATCACTGTTTTAGTACAGATTGGTCTTGCTGTTCTGATTACAAACATACACTATTTTGCTCGTATTTGTGAATGTATAGTATCTATACTTACTGATCTGTTGCCCTAAACCTAAACCTGATCATGTGATGTTAGTTTGACATCCTTTAGCTCACATTCATGTCTATTTAATAACTACAATGAAAGTAATCAAGCCGGGGTATGGGAAAGATCTAGTAGTGGGAAAGCATAGAAATGTGTACTTAGAAGGAGGCCCGTGTTTCCCATATAATTATCTGTATTCTGACCCTGTCTACATTGCTTCTTATGTAAGAAGGTGTAGAGTAGAAGAGAACCACTAGGTTCTATCTGTCTGTTTCTGACCCTGTCTACATTACTTCTTATAGGAAGGTGTAGAGGAGAAGAGAGCCACTAGGTTCTATCTGTCTGTTCTGATATCTGTCTGACCCTGAGTACATGGCCCTATAATATCCCCTACGAAATCTACAAACGAAATTGTTTTGAATGTAGCAACCATGTGATAAAAGTATGGCGCATGAAGTGCTACCTAGATAGTAATCACACAAGACTTACATTAATCTGAAATCTGATATCTGAATATATTTTTTTAAGTCTGAATCTGAATCTTATATATGGAAATCTGAATCTGAATCTGAATACCTATTATCTGAAATCTGTTATCTGATTTACCTGACATATCTGAATATCTGTTTACCTGACATATCTGTTATATGACACTTGACACTTAATATCTGAGACATCTGCTAGGATACTATGTTAGTTGAATTTACCATACCATATTAGGTCTGTTTCTGATGTTAGTTAGATCTGTTTAGTTTTTTCCATGTGCTTGTATCCTACTCTATTTGTGACCCGGACTTGCTTGACGGGTACTGTGTTTTCTTTTTTTCCTTTTTCCTGCATTCGATGATTTGCAGATTTTGGAGGACAGGTTCCTGAAGGTATTGGAAAGATGAGGGGCTAGAGACTGAAATTTTACTATTATTATTTCTGTTTCGTGCTAGAACAATATTTGTATTTTGAGACTTGAGTATTATTTGTATTGGGCGATGTGACCCAGAATAATTATTTTTCCAGACTGTTTATTTGAGAACATGATATTTGGGAGACCAGCAATTGACATGGGAAGCTTTTATGGAGGAGTTCAGAGATCGCTTCTTTCCTCTGGATGTTCAAGAGAAGAAGGCGACCGAGTTCATGAACCTTCAGCAGGGCAGCATGACTGTTCGGGAGTATGAGACCAAGTTTGCTCAACTTTCGAGGTATGCACCAGAGTTGGTCATGGACGAAGCGAAGAAGGCCAAAAAGTTTGAGCAGGGCTTGAGGCCAAACTTGAGGTCAAGGATGGTTCTGTTGGGTATCAGAAGATTTGACAAGCTGGTCAGAACAGCAGCGATGACTGAGGAGGATATGGATCTATTTCAGAAGAAGCAGGATACATGGAACCGGAACAAGAGGCCAGCATCAGGCCAGAGTGGGAAGGGATTCTCCACGAAGCAGGCAAAGTTCAGTGGATCGGTGCAGAAGGCACCTGCGGCTCAGGGAGTGACCTGTTACTACTGCAAGGAGGCAGGACATTACAGGTCAGCATGTCCGAAGTTGGCAGAGCATATTTGTTCCCAATGTGGGCAGACTGGACATTCCAAGCTCCGTTGTCCACAATTGAAGGAAAATGGTTCGGGTGGAAGCAAATTTCTACAGAGGCAAGGGCGAGTATTTGCATTGACCGAAGAGGACGCGGGTAACTCGAAAAATGTAATACAGGGTATGCAAGAATTTTGAATTTTATTTGAATCAATGTAATGAATAAAACCTTTATTTGAGAACAATTTAAGAATTGAGTATCATTCTTATTGTAACAGGAGTTGTTTTAATGAATGGAATAAAAGCAAAGGTCTTGTTTGACACTGGTTCATCGCACACTTTTGTATCGCCAAAATTTGCAAGGATCTTAGGTTTGGAACCTAAATTGTTTCCAGGCAGGGTTTTGTCGGTGGCAATGCCGTCAGGTGAAGAGCTGATCGCGGATCGATATTACGAGGGCTGTGATATCGAGATTGGTGGAAGGATGTTCAGCATCGACTTGATCGAGCTACAAGTGTTGGGAGTGGATGTCATCGTGGGCATCGATTGGATGGCAATATATGATGCCACAATTGATTGCAAGCAGAAGGAGGTATTGGTGAAAGCACCAGGTGGACCTACAGTAACTTTCCAAGGGAAGAGGAAGATCCCGAAGGTGGCTGCAATGCTATCTAAGGTGGTTATTTCGGATGAAGTCAAGGGCATTCCGGTTGTTCGAAATTTCCCTCAGGTGTTCTTGGATGATTTTCCAGGATTACCGCCGCAGAGAGATGTAGAGTTTTGCATCAATGTTCAGCCAGGAAGTGTGCCAATTTCCAAGGCTCCATACAGGATGGCACCTATAGAGCAAGATGAAGTGAAGAAGCAAATTGAGGAGCTTTTGAGCAAAGGGCTTATCAGACCGAGTTCTTCTCCGTGGGGAGCGCCAGTGTTGTTGGTCAAGAAGAAGGATGGGTCAATGAGGATGTGCATTGACTATCGGGAGTTGAATAGGGTGACTATTCAGAACAAGTATCCACTGCCGCGGATTGATGATTTGTTCGACAGGCTTCGTGGAGCAGCAGTGTTTTCGAAGATTGATCTGAGGTCGGGGTATCATCAGGTACGAGTCAAGGAGGAAGATGTGAGTAAGACAGCATTCAGGACTCGTCATGGGCTGTATGAGTTTTTGGTGATGCCATTCGGGTTGACGAATGCGCCAGCAATTTTCATGGATATGATGAATCGGGTGTTGAGACCGTTCATTGATTCCTTCGTAGTGGTCTTCATCGATGATATCTTGGTATATTCGAAGTCGGAAGAAGATCATTCGACGCACTTGACAGCAGTGTTACAGACGTTGCAGGAGCACAGTTTGTATGCCAAATTGTCGAAGTGTGAATTTTGGAAGTCTGAGGTAGCTTTCCTTGGTCATATTCTTTCTAAGGAGGGAGTGGCTACTGATCCTCAGAAAGTGGAAGCAGTGAAGGATTGGCCCAGGCCGACGTCAGTGAAGGAAGTCAGAAGCTTCTTGGGATTAGCTGGGTACTGCAGGAGATTTATTCAGGGGTATTCTCAGATTGCAGTCCCGATGACAGGTTTGACCCGGAAGAATGTGGCATTTGTATGGACCGATAAGTGCGAAGAGAGTTTCCTTGAGTTAAAGGAATGGTTGACTACCGCACCTATATTGGCATTGCCTCAAGCTGGGAAGGATTATGATATCTTCAGTGATGCATCTCTCAGAGGTTTGGGTTGTGTCTTGATGCAAGAAGGCAAGGTCATTGCTTATGGTTCGAGGCAATTGCGTCTGCATGAGAAGAATTATCCGACGCATGATTTGGAGCTAGCAGCTATCATTTATGCCTTGAAGCTGTGGAGGCATTATGTCTATGGTGAGAAGGTCAATATGTACACTGACCACAAGAGCCTGAAGTATATTTATCAGCTGAGGGATTTGAATCTTCGGCAGAGAAGGTGGTTGGAGGTATTGGAAGACATTCGTCCTGAGATCAAGTATCATCAGGGCAAGGCGAGTGTAGTGGCTGATGGACTTAGCAGGAAGAGTAGTTTATCGAGATTGATCACTACTCGAAGGGAGTTGGCAGCAGAGATCGATCAGGCAGGTATCGAGGTGGTACTGCGAGGTTTAGGGGCATCTTTGGCTCAGTTGAGGTTGCAGCCGTCTTTGAGAGAGAAGATTGTGGGAGGTCAGGGATCAGATCCAGAAATTTAGATAATGTTGCAGCAGGTTTCAGAAGGCAAGCTATCGGAGTTTCGTGTCCAATATGGAGTTCTTTGGATGGGTGAGAGGTTGTGTGTTCCAGATGATGCAGATTTGAGAGAGAGTATATTGTAGGAAGCACACAGCACCCTGTTGTCAGTTCATCCAGGAGGCACGAAGATGTACAGGGACATTAAACCACATTTTTGGTGGTCTGGTATGAAGCGGGATGTAGCAGATTTTGTGGCAAGGTGTCTGACTTGTCAGCAGATCAAGGCAGAAAATCAGAGACCTGGAGGTTTGTTACAGCCATTACCCATTCCGGAGTGGAAGTGGGAGAATATCAGTATGGACTTTATCACGGGTTTGCCGAGGAGTTCGAAGGGCAATGACTCGATTTGGGTTGTTGTGGACCGATTGACTAAGTCGGCACATTTTCTAGCCATGAAGATTACTTGGTCAATGGAGAAATTGGCTGAGTTGTACATTGGGGAAATTGTGAGACTTCATAGAGTTCCTGTGTCAATTGTTTCTGACAGAGATCCAAGGTTTACTTCGAGGTTTTGGAAGAGCCTACAAGCAGCTTTAGGCACCAGAACTGATTTCAGTACAGCATTTCATCCGCAGACAGATGGTCAGACGGAGAGGGTGAATCGAGTGCTGGAAGATATGTTGAGAGCTTGTGTTATGGACTTCGGTGGTAGTTGGGAGAGATACTTGGCATTGGTTGAGTTTGCTTATAACAACAGTTACCATGCAAGTATTGGGATGGCACCGTATGAGGCTTTGTACGGGCGGAGGTGCAGGACACCTGTTTGTTGGTATGAGGTTGGCGAGAGGCAGATGTATGGTCCTGAGATCGTGCAGCAGATGTCCGAGCAGATTGAGCTGATTCGCAAGAGGTTGGTCGAGGCTCAGAGTCGGCAGAAGAGTTATGCTGACACTCGACGAAGAGATTTGGAATTTGAAGTTGGGGATGCAGTTTTTCTCAAGGTTTCTCCGACCAAAGGAGTGATTAGATTTGGTAAGGGAGGCAAGTTGGCGCCGAGGTATATTGGACCGTACAAGATCGTGGAGAGGATTGGCAAGACAGCATACAGATTGAAACTTCCAGAGGAGTTAGCGCAAGTACATGATGTGTTTCATGTGTCGCTATTAAGGAAGTATGTGGCCGATCAGAATCATCAGTTGGTAAAGGTTCCTGAAGATCTACAGGTGAACTTGAGCTACAAGGAACAGCCTGTTGAGATCGTTGATCGTAGGGAGAAAGTCCTTAGGAGCAAGGTGATACCTATGGTCAAAGTGTTGTGGAGGAATCAACAGTTCGAAGAGGCTACTTGGGAGCCAGAGGATCGCATGCAGAAGGAATTTCCTGAATTGTTTGTATGAGTGTATTTCTTGTATGTGATTGGAATTCTTTGGATGATTGTACTATTGACTGATATATGATGTATTCTTTGGTTTTTGATTGTGATGTTATAAGAAATTGTTTGGATTATGTTCTATATATATGAAACACTGTTTCCTTTTGTTTGGTATGTGTTTGAACTCATTAGTAGTAGTTCTGAGGACAGAACTCTTCTAAGGAGGGAGTGATGCAGAACTCCATATTTTCAAATATTATTTTAATTATTTGAAAATGAATTTAAATGATTTTTTGGAGATTTAATTAATATTTTCTAAGAAATTTACCTTTTGTACACGTGTAAATGACTTTTTAGAAATTTGAAAAATTAAGATTTCTTTATGAAAAATCATTATTTATTATTTAGAATTTATGTAGTATTTTTCCAGATTTTTCTGAAATTAATTGATACTATTTGCAATTTTTGAGAAAAGAAGGACTTATTTGCAAAATTGATATTTTCAAGGGTTGAAATGCAAATTTGGCATTTTGGACGTTTCAAGCAGTATTGGCTGAGGTTTAGAAGTATATTTTCTATTAGATCCTAATTTAAAGGAGTTTTATTGAATTTACAAGACTAATGTATATATATATGTGAGTTGTATTTTTGGGAAGGATTGGTTTGCAAAATGTGGGTAAAACCCTAATATTAATCCGACATAAATAAGGGATTTCCTTCCCAGCCGTCATTTACAAAATATACAGATTTTGAGATTTGTTCGAGGAGCAAGAAGAGGCTTTTTGGATCTAGCAAGGAGGAGAGCTTTTTCGTGGATTTTCTTCAAAACAAAGTGAGTGGTTTGGTTTTTGTTTTGCTTTGTTTTGTTTGTTTGTTTTGATTGATGAATGACGTAAGATCTTTGTTACGCTTTGTTTGGGATCGGTATGATATTGTTTTGTTTGTCTCATTGTGTGCATGATATGGATCTTTTATTTTGATATGGATGATGAGAACACCTGTTGATATTTGGACCATGTATAAGAAACTATCAAGATTTGTTGAGGAAATATTGATGTATGGGATCGTATTATTGGAAAGCATGTTAAGAATTGATTAGGTTGTGATCGGATGATAGACATCTGGATCTTATGATTTTATATCAAATTTGATTATGAGTCGAGGATGAAGTTTAGTTGGGAAACCCTAATAGAAAATTAGTGATTTAGATCATGAGAAGTTGAGATTTGAGGAATTAATGGATGAGTAATGTATCCGTATTGGAGATTATTTTGAGAGTTATCATTGGCTTGTGTACGAACTATTGTTTGATAAACAATGAACAATGATTCTTTAGAAATATTCAGCTTGATTTTGTATCCAGACCTATTTTTGAAAACTGTAGGCCGACAGTCGACTGGCCTACTGTGCAGTCGACTGGTACGACTCTACTGATTATCTTCAGTCTTTTGAGAATTGTTCGGGACAGTCGACTTAGGCTATTGTCAGTCGACTGGTCTGCTGATCGTAAAATTTGTTCAGTCCTTTCGGGACAGTCGACCTATGAACCTTTTCAGTCGACTTATATACTTAGAATATTTTCTTGAAAATTATTGGAATTTGTCTCGGGGCAGTCGACTGATGACTTTCCTAGTCGACTGATATGCCTTAGATTATTTTGTGAAATTTTGGAGAATTGTCCTCTGGACAGTCGACTTACCTCAGCATAAGTCGACTAGTACTGAGGGATCTGTGTATTTGATTTTGAGATATTTTGTTCAGTGTTTGATTTGAGATATTTTGTTCAGTGTTTGATTTGAGATATTTTGTTCAGTGTTTGATTTTGAGATATTCAGTTGAACCACTTGTTTAGTGGGAATTTGATTAGATATTTGATTTTGAGTCTCTAGAGGTACGTGACCCTAGTATACCGGTGTTGAGTTATTTGTTGAGGCCCATTGAGGCGAATTTTCAGTTATTCAGATTTTTAGTCCGGTGGGGTACACTACTCTAGGAGATTTGTTCAGTAACCAAAAATAATAAGGACTTGCACTAGAAGTGACATGACGAAGAGGACATGAGTTATGCACCTCAGTAAGGCTTTAGATGTGGGAATTAATCTCCTGAATTATCCAAGTGGTTAACTTGAGATGTGGGATTTATCTCCTGAATTATTCAGGTAGACAACCTGAGATGTGAGATATATCTCCTGAATTATCCAAGTAACTATCTTGAGATGCGAGATTGACCCACGGAATGATCAGAGTCGAGGCGACACTTTTGGGATATTATTGTGATGACGAGTCTATGTTTAGATGTGGGTTGATCTCCTGAATTATCCAGGGAAAATACCTGAGATGTGGGATCTATTTCCGGGATTATCAAGCATGGGCAAATTCTCATAGTTTATCTTCATCTCTTAGTAGTCATCGTTGTCAGCATATAGCATTTGTGTTTTATTGACTCATCTTTATGCATTCGGATTTCCTGTTTTCACATTTGACATTTGGTTTTGGTATCACCTGTTGTTCTATTTGGTATTTTGATTATTACTTGTTGGACATTATGATTTAAGTTCATTTATGTTATTGTTTGATTTTTATGCCACTCACACCATTTATGGCTGACCCCTTTAGTTTGGGGGTTAGGGTTCAACTCTAGCCTCACTTGTTGCAGGTTATTGCTTAGAGTTGGAGATTGGATGCTTGAGTTAGCTTTTGGGATAAATGGACTATTAAGTGCTTAGTGTTAATTTGTAAAGACCCGTTGAGCTAATTTTGAGTTGTTTAGTCTTCCGCTGTGATATGTAAAAGTTGTTGTAATAAACATTGAAAATTTTAGTGGTGTTTGATTGTGTTTATTGTTATATTGAAGTGGATCACTGGGAATGCCCCACGTATTTTCTAAGCTCTCATATTAGAAATTCGGGGCGCTACATCCATCCCGTGGTCAGATCAGGTCACTGCCTCCACCACAGCGGCAAGCCTATGGTCAGGGAGCTGCAGCTCCTGGGAGAGGCCAGGCTTATAACTTAGTTTTGAAGGAGGCAAACCCTGCGGAGGAGGATGCTCCAGGTATATTGTGTTTTGTTTTTATTGTTGTTCTATTATTTCATTGCTTTATGTATTTCCCTGCATTCTTTTCTTATACCCTTCCATGCATCAATCGTTATTTGATATCATCGTTATTGGATATTCAACTCCTTGATTTCTTGAATCTTCCATCTCTTTCAGTTGTCCTTTTTGATTGATTTCTTGTTAGGTATGAATTCAATCTTTCGTACCAATATCCCCCTGATTTTGGTGCCATTCATTCTCTTTTCATTTTTCTGCTTGGCCCGTCAGTCGGCATCGCTGGATGCTATTGGCGGAGTCTTCCCGATCAGAGTAGCGCAGCGGAAGCGTGGTGGGCCCATAACCCACAGGTCCTAGGATCCTCTTGTTGCTTCTTTTCCTTGTATTGTTTACTTCCCCCTATATCTTGCAATTGTTCTCATCCGTTGACTTATTGTTTGAATCAATTCTTCTCTGTCATTTTTTCCAGTTGCTTTTGCCATGTCCTATGTACCGCCTGAGCAAATTTCGAGGACGAAATTTTGTTGTAAGGTGGGTAGGATTGTAACCCCTGTTTTTCCAAAAATATATTTTTGTGTATCTTCTGTATTTTAAAAATTTTCGCAAATTATTTTTCCGGTTTTCAAATTCTTTTGTCAAAATGTATTTTTTTGGATCTTCTATTTTAAAATCTGTTTTCGATCAACAATTTTAAATTGTACCTATTTTTTTTATTATTTTATACTGAAATACAATTTCTAGTTTTGCTGTTAATCCTCTTATTAGTGTTACCGTTATTATTGTTATTTTCGACTAGTTATTAAAAATCCACTTTATCTTCTAACTGTATTTGTAGTATTTTAAATAAATTATATTTTGTAATGCAAATTATATTGTATTAGAGATAATATTTTTTATTTGTTATCAATTTTACATTCCCATTATTTTATTGGATTTTAAAATCCTATATTCAATATCTATTTACCCATCCTAATCTAATATATCACACCCATTTCTACACCTACAAATTCCTAATTACCTATACCCATCATCATCAGATTCTACCACATACCATTCCTAATAATAACCCTGCCAAACCGTAAGCTTCTACACATTCCTATTTAAACCTACTACCCATTTATATCATCAGTTATATACTTACCTATTAACCATATATCCTACTATACCTACTAATCCCACTACACCATAACCTACCAAATAAAATACCATCCGCGAGCATCATCCCCCATACCCACCCGGTTTGCACCCTAAACCACCCGGCCCTTTCCTTCCCCCTAGCCGCCAAGGTGCACCTCCCCTTTTTTTTCCAAACCCTAATTCATATATCATATCCTATATATATTAGTACAATCCGATTTCAACATGCTTTTATTTTTTTCCAAACCATTGAACCCTATTTTCCGTACTTCATCTCTCCCGCTTTCTCTCCATCCGCCGTCGCGCACTCTCTCTCTTGGGATTTTTCTTGCGCGTGCTCGAGTGCGCGTGTGGATCGTTCGTGAGTCCGTAAATTTTCTTCGTGGGAATTGCTCCCACTTTTGATTTGCATCGTTCTTCGTCTCCATATTAAGGCAAGTAACTTGTACTTAACTTCATTTGTAATGATATAAGTAGAAAGTTCACACATAGGATAGTTTGAGACTAGAGACGGAAAAAGATCATATTTTTAATTGTGGGTTTCGTCTCTAAGGTTCAAAACAGGCCATAGACGACTTAGGACATGAAGTTTGATAGGATTGTGCCTTAGGATTCACCCAAACGCGATTTTTACCGCGTATGTGACATATTGTATACCCGATGTATGTTTGAACACCCATATGAGAAATATTGGATTTTGACATGTTAGAAACCCTTAGATATGATATTTAGACAATGGGTAGACAGCGTTTTGAATTTGGAAGAGTTTGGATGATTTTTGAGGAAGTTATGACGTTTTGAAACTTAGTTGAGAAATCTGGAAAGTCGGGTTGCACTGGATTGATTGTTGATTTTACCTGGATTAGAGTCCGAATCCCTACATGGCTATTTCTGAGTAATTTGTAGAGGATTGAATCTAATTTCTAATCCCACTGGTTTCACCCCGTTTAGAGTTCGTATGAATTAGTTATGATTATTTTAGTAACTGTGTGCCGGTAGTTCCCAGATTCATTTCGGGGTAGATTTTATCACCAATTTATTTTCAAGATCCAAGTTATACATAATTTCTTGCCACAAGATTTTGTCCAGTGTTTCCCCATGATGTTAGGTAGTTTCCTGATTTTTGTGATAATTAAAAGATGAGTTTTGAGTGATGCCTTACATCATTTTCTATAGATCGCTTTTGCTGTAAACTGCGTGTGGTTGTATGTTGAATGCCGTGTTCAACCAGTTTTTAATTACTGTATGAATATTTTGTGTGAGATATGAAAGTTGGGTAATTGTATCTACTTTCATCCCATTTTGACGGAAGTGGGTTTCGATGCGCTGTTTGCAAGATGTGTTCAATTTTGTACAGCAGTGTTGAAGAATTCCAGATCCATCAAAACTGTGTTATGTGTTACTTTCCATTTTTGAAAACATATTTATAATTTCTGAAAAAATATGAAAATCTATATTTTGAGACTATACATATAGGGGATTACCCCAGATTTTTCGTGGATTTAATTAATGACTTTACCTGCTGTTTTCATGAGGTTTAAGTTATTCACCTGTTTTCTGGTTGTACATGAAAACTGTGTTGAATTGTGTTTTGAGTCGAGATGTTGTGAAGCAGTATATAGATTTATTATACCCGTTAAAAGCGTGTGGAAGTCTACTTTCCATATCCTTTGACGGATCATGATTTTCATGCCTGTAGGTCTTTGGATCACTATTTTAGTACAGATTGGTCTTGCTGTTCTGATTACAAACATACACTATTTTGCTCGTATTTGTGAATGTATAGTATCTATACTTACTGATCTGTTGCCCTAAACCTAAACCTGATCATGTGATGTTAGTTTGACATCCTTTAGCTCACATTCATGTCTATTTAATAACTACAATGAAAGTAATCAAGCCAGGGTATGGGAAAGATCTAGTAGTGGGAAAGCATAGAAATGTGTACTTAGAAGGAGGCCCGTGTTTCCCATATAATTATCTGTATTCTGACCCTGTCTACATTGCTTCTTATGTAAGAAGGTGTAGAGTAGAAGAGAACCACTAGGTTCTATCTGTCTGTTTCTGACCCTGTCTACATTACTTCTTATAGGAAGGTGTAGAGGAGAAGAGAGCCACTAGGTTCTATCTGTCGGTTCTGATATCTGTCTGACCCTGAGTACACGGCCCTATAATATCCCCTACGAAATCTACAAACGAAATTGTTTTGAATGTAGCAACCATGTGATAAAAGTATGGCGCATGAAGTGCTACCTAGATAGTAATCACACAAGACTTACATTAATCTGAAATCTGAGATCTGAATATATTTTTTTAAGTCTGAATCTGAATCTTATATATGGAAATCTGAATCTGAATCTGAATACCTATTATCTGAAATCTGTTATCTGATTTACCTGACATATCTGAATATCTGTTTACCTGACATATCTGTTATATGACACTTGACACTTAATATCTGAGACATCTGCTAGGATACTATGTTAGTTGAATTTACCATACCATATTAGGTCTGTTTCTGATGTTAGTTAGATCTGTTTAGTTTTTTCCATGTGCTTGTATCCTACTCTATTTGTGACCCGGACTTGCCATTGACGGGTACTGTGTTTTCTTTTTTTCCTTTTTCCTGCATTCGATGATTTGCAGATTTTGGAGGACAGGTTCCTGAAGGTATTGGCAAGATGAGGGGCTAGAGACTGAAATTTTACTATTATTATTTCTGTTTCGTTCTAGAACAATATTTGTATTTTGAGACTTGAGTATTATTTGTATTGGGCGATGTGACCCAGAATAATTGTTTTTCCAGACTGTTTATTTGAGAACATGATATTTGATTTCAAGTAATTTCTGTTGGTAAATTTTTTTCAATGTTGCATGTTGGTTTCACTTTTGCTTCCGACTCTGATATATTGTATGATGTGTTGCAAAGATTTCTGAAACAGCTTAAGGATGATAATAATCATTCGCTGGGCTTTTGTTACGTGCCCGTATTCCGTATTTTTGGGAAGCGGGGCGTGACAGGATTTTTAGTGGTATCAGAGCATCAGGTTTGGCTAATGTATTAGTTGTCTAATATATTAGACAAGCTTGGCTCGAACTGGGATCTGCACAACACTTCACCAACCATACATGCATAAGTGAAACATAATACCAACTCAAATTCTGGATGCTAATTGTTTTCGGTTTTATGCAGACTATGGCTCGTAAAGGTTCTACCTCCGAGTCTCAGGCTGATCCGATTGAGGCTGTCACTGCTGTGCTTGAGCGGCTGATTAATCAGCAGCAAAACAATAGTGATCTGGTGATGGCTGCACTTGAAGCTGCTCGGGTTCCGCCTCCTGTTGCGCCTATGCAGGCAACTCTTCCACCTCGCCCAGGGACTGTTACGGACTTTATGAGGCTGCATCCCGATCGTTTTTCCGGCACTGAGACGCCTCTGGAGGTTGAACAGTGGCTGATCCAGACTGAGCGTTTGTTGGCAGCAGCTCGTGTTGCAGAGGCTGATCGGGTGGACGTTGTTTCCATCCAGCTGGTGGATTTAGCGCATATCTGGTGGATGACTGAATCTGAGCGCCTTGAATGGCCTATTGCTTGGGCTACTTTTACTCGGGGATTCTTGGAGAAGTTCTTCCCCAGTAGCACCCGAGTTGAGATGGAACAGCAATTCCTGGCCCTAAAACAGGGTTCCAGGACAGTGGCCATATATATATTTACTAAATGAGCCCTTTTTCCCATATATATATATATATATATATATATATATATATAATAAAACACAAAGAAAGCTATCAAGTGGCTCACATTCAATTCCCCCCAAAATCAAAGGCTCGGATCTAATCTTACAAAACATATTTTCCCCCTAAAAGTTTCCCTCCAAAACTCAAATTCAAATCTCCCCCACCCAAAACAACTCTTTCATTTATTTAATTCTCTCTCTCTCTCTCCTATTCAAAAAATTAAGAAAATAAAAAAATTAAAAAAATTAAAAAAATTAAAAAAATTAAAAAAATTAAAAAAATTAAAAAAATTAAAAAACTAAAAAATTTAAAAATAATTCAAAAAATTCAAAAAACTTATAAAATTTAATAAAATTTTAGAAAAAAAATTTAAAAATTAATAATAAAAAAATTTGAAATTTTAAATATTTATTTCTCTCTCTCTCTTATATATATTTATACTTATGGAAATATGGACTTTTATACCCCCAATTTATAATTATTTTTCAACAAACATATACTATTAGAAACATTGACTTTTATTTATAACTAATTATTGTCATACTATTCGAACTTTTCTTTTGAAGAAAAGGTGGAGATACTATTCAAACTTGAGCTACATAATTGTTGATTTACTGTTTACAAGGTTTTTCATATGTTGTATCGTTCTGAAGACGTGCCGTAGGCACGTGCCCACGGGCAAATCTAGTATATATATAAGTCATGTTGTTCTATGATTTTGTTGATTTCTTTGTTTACTGAGGTTATGTTACAGATGATCACCACATTTTTATTTGTTGTTTTTGTTTGTTGCATCAGCTGTTGCGCCAGGTTTCAAAGGAGAAGGCAAGAAATTGTTGAAGAGATGAGGTTGATTTTGTTGGACATTTTGTGATCAAATCAGCTGTTGTGCCAGTTTGTTAATTTTGTTGGAGACATTTTGTGACCAAATGTGAATCAAAGTTGCGCCAGTTTGCTAATTTTGTTGGAGACATTTTGTGACCAAATGTGAATCAAAAGTGTATTTTGTCGTGAATTGAGATTGAATGTTGTATGTAGTCAGTAGCCATTTTGTAATCAAATATGAATCAAAATGAGATTGAATCAAATGACCAAAGTACATAATTGGTGGAACCTGACTTCAGTAGCCAATCAATGTTCAGTTACTATATTTCCATAATTAAAATGAGATTGAATCAAATGTGAATCAAATGTTACTGTATTTCCACATCTGATCCAGTCATGTTCAGTTCTGTCTGTTTTGTCTACCTGACATGCTCTCATCTGTTTCTATATTTCAAATCCAATATGTTGTATCTTCACATTTTTTCCACACTCTATTAGAGCATGAGGTTAATTACAGGTCTTTTTCAGATGCTGATATCAAAATATGAAGTCAGGTGCTCATATCAAAAAATTTCCAAATGCTACTATTAAATTTTATTTTCAGATGCTCATATAAAAAAAATCAGAATTTTACACACAAACTACGATCTCACTTTGGATCACACACAAAATCTTCTGCTTGTCAAGCTCTTAGCTTTGACAAACTGAAGTCTCTTCAATATCAATTAATCTTCCACCATACATGCTACAATCGACAAGTGAATTACAAGAAAACTAATAACCATCAATGCCACGAGCATTATTACCATTCACTTGACATTCTTATAACTACTTGCATGTAGATATATGACTTAGTAATAAAATACTAAACAAGCCAGGATTTCTAAGGGCTGACCTAGTAGTGGACAGTCTCAGAAAATGTACTCGGTAAGGCCCTCTTGTTACATGGACTTGTTACATGGAAGGTGGAGAATACTTGTGGAGACGTGAACTTGTTATCTTGTTATCTTGTTGTCGTGATATACCCGAGTACACGCTCTGTAGACCCCACCACGAAATCTAAAACGAACACTGTTGTGCGTGCATCGAACCTGTAGTATGGGATGCAGTAGTACGTGCACTAGATAGGAGAAACAACTTGATAATAAAACTAGTTGACATGTATATATACTTGATTAAGACCATTGTTACTAGTGCCATTATTGTCTTTACAAACTTGATCTTGATTCATATTCCTTCATGTAACTTATTCCCTTACTTTCTGTTTTTCACTACTTGCTGTCCGTACTTGCTCTAAGGACAAATTATTCTTTCTTTTTAGATAATCAAGTACAGGTGCACGAAGAGAATTTCTAGGAGGCATTGATGAGCAGTTTTTTCTACAATTGGAGCATGAACCTCTCGAGTTATTTAGTAAGTCCTTATATTCCAGATTTGGTTATTGAATTTCATTCTCGTTTATGTGATCATGTTTCCTGCGTGGTTGTGATTCATTTTTCTTATATTGTTGAGCTAAGACTGGTACAGCTTATGGATGATATGAGTTGGCATACTTATATCATTCGCTGGGCTTCAGTAACGTGCCTGTGTTCCCGTATTCTGGAAAGCGGGGCATGACAGGTTTTTAGTGGTATCAGAGCCCAGGTTAGACTCTAACTATGTTGGAGTTTAGCTGGATTTTGACTAGTGTGTTAGTCATGATTGACTAATGTGTTAGTCAAGTTCGGTTCTAGCCAGTCTAACTCAATAATATGCGCACCACGTTAATCACATGAACATGAATAACCAACATGTAATCTGGATACCCTCTCATTTGATTCCTATTTTGATCCCTTCATATTCAGTTCCTTCATCTCTCAGTTGTTTCGTCCCTTCCATTCATTCGTATTCAATGATTCCTTGCTGGGTATAATTTTAATCTTTAGAGCACATATTCATTTGATTCTGGAATTGTCCATTCCTTTCTTTCTGCTTGATTCGTCAATCCGCATCGGTGGATCTTCAAGGACATGTTAGAGACTCGTTTAAATTCCATGTTACTACATATTTTATGATATATTTAATGTATAAAATTGCTATACTGCATAGTTATTTTTCCATTTATAATTGCATTGTGCTTATGTATGTATTTCATTCCGTTTTCTCCATGCATTTATAAATCATTTCCACTACTGCTATTTTGTACTATTGTGTTGATATTTATAATTTATATATCTATTTTGATATTCTATTGTGTGGCTTTCAACTTCATTTCTTACTTTTCTACTATTTTTACATCACAAATTTCAAAACATACATCATACTTAAATTGAATGTCCCATATCCCTGTGTATATGGGAGGTTACATTTTCCATTTTACCATTTCGGTGCAACCTAATGTCGAGACGGCAAATATGCAACTCGATGTCGATGGAGGCAAATTGCAACTGGATATCGGCGAGGCAAAATGTGCAGCCGAATATCCGGACGGCAACTTGAAACCTGATGTCGTGAAGGCAAACATGCAACTTGATGTTAAGGATGCAAGATTTTCTAAGTATTTGCTAATTTATATTTCAAGACAATTTTTACTTATATAATGAAACTATTGGTAAATAAATATTTTCTTTATGATATTTTGTTTATACAATTACACTTTATGTTTTCATACAATTTGAACTAGTATAGTTGATTTTATCCTATTTTGTGTTTACAACTTAT
Organism: Hemerocallis citrina; assembly: GCA_017893485.1. NCBI lineage: Eukaryota > Viridiplantae > Streptophyta > Magnoliopsida > Asparagales > Asphodelaceae > Hemerocallis > Hemerocallis citrina. The sequence continues at coordinate 146,697,878 of CM030363.1, read as the reverse complement.
TTTTACATTATGTTAAGATTGAGTACATTAATCATGGTATAAGTCTTCATTCTTTTGTGAATTACTGTTTATTGTCACCGTTTTCTAATTCTTTAATCTTAGATTCTCACTTAATTTTGTTTCCACGTCCTAATTAATGATTTGACGCTTATTTTTGTAATATTTAATGAACTTCTTTTGAGTCTTCTTGCATATTTATATTTCAGCCTATTTTGCTCGTTACCCTTTAATGTATTTTTCGAGTATTGATTATAATAAGGTCAACATTCGATAATTATTATATGTATTTCACATTCATGGTTATTAATATTTCCTTACTTAGTTAAAATTGTCCGTATTTCTACGTATCTTGACTGGTTATTTTCCCCAAAAATTATTTTTAGTTTGTGTTCCTCTGTTGTTTGTATGATTATCAACATTTGTATATTTGGGTTTATCTCTTCACTTTGAATTCTTATTCTATGTGAGTAGTCTTCCCATTTCTTGTAATCGGAGATTAACGGTGTGATGTTGATATTTGCAAGTGGACAAAATCGCACAAGTAATATAGATAGATGAGTAGAGTGTCGAACCCACAGGGACTAGATATTTTACTGAGTACCGATATCGCTAGATGAATAACTATTTGGAAGATCGAATTTTTTAAGTAATAAAGCAACTAAATTACCTTAATCTAATTATCTAACTAAATTGGTGAAGAGGGAGAGGGCTGTGAAACCTTGACGCTCTTGTAATTTGTTAAGAGTAAAATTTGTTCTAGGGCTCTTGGTTCACCTCGTTTATCACACACACAAATTATAATTCCTTATAAATAAAAATATTATCTTTCCCAAATTGTCGACCAAAATCCTAAAGATATTAACCACTCTATCAACGTAGTCTAAAAATTATTCTCAATTAATCATTCGTCTATCCACCAAATTATTAATTGGGAAATTGGATTTCTTAACGGTCACGTCCTCCAATATACGGTCTTAATTTTTATTAATCACAAATAACCTGTTCGGTCTCTTTATGATTTGAAAAATCATACAAATGTCTATCCACCATGTTGTACGCATAAATAATAAAAATTAAAACACAATCAGGAAAAATAGAGAAATAATAAGAAATTTAAATTTGTGTTCTACAAAACTCGGCTACACCTTAGCCTCTAGAACATTTAAATTTAGTTCATATTTGTTTGGGATTGCATCAAAAAATATAGAGAAGAAAAGATAAAAATATACAAAATTTAAGTCAAACCACTTTTCTGTCTCAAAAGTCGGAGCTAAAAGTGTTGCTGTCACGCGCCGTCAATCAACGTATCAGTCTGTCACACTGCCGTTGTCGGGCCGCGTGTCCCAAATCCAGAGGCTGTCAAATCAGTGCTATCTCGAACCCAGTGCTGAACGCCACATCGACTGTACGCCCGGTCAGAACTCAGAAGCAACGCTAGGTCGAAGTCAGCGCCGCGTGCGTCTGTCAGCTCTGAAGGATGCCGCCACGTCGTCGCCACGTCAGCGAATCAGAGGGAACAGAACGCTGGGGCCCGCCTGCTGCCTGGTCAGTGCCTGAGATGTCTAGTCGAAGCCAGGTCACCACCCACGTGCTGCTTCTTTCTCCTTCCTTTGTTGCGTTCAGCCCGCAAGACAGAGAGACCTCTCTCTCTCTCCTACGTTTCGTTTTCTCTTTTTTTTTTTCTTTTTTTTTTTTAATAGATTGTAGCCGTCACCTCCTACTTAATCCCTTCTCCTTTGCTTTGTATTTATAGAGAACGAAGAGGAGTTTAGGGTTTGCACTTTTGCAGAAAAGTCCCCACTCTTTCTTTATTTTCTTCCTTTAATTGTTCTGAATTTATTTCTTTCTCTTTCTTCCTTTTCTGTCTTTTCTGCCCACCACGTGCTTCTGCATACACAAAATAATACCTGAAATTAGGATTTTTAAATAAAATAAATTTAATTAGTTTAAAATTAATTAAACTAACTATAAATCAGATTAGCGTATAAAAATCCTTTTAAACATTATTTGTCGCAATTTTAACTCAACAAAACAATAAAATCGATAAATCCATTATTTTACTTTGTTTGTTGATTTTTTCCACAATTCTTTACTTTTTGCATCAAAAATATTATTTCTACAAAAATAATTAATTAAATGAAATCATATAGAAATATGATGAATTATAGACAATATCAGCGAAAACAAGCCATTTTAAATAGGTAAATGAGTACAAATATATATATATAAATCCAACTCATCAAATACCCCCAAACTTAAGATTTTGCTTGTCCTCGAGCAAAAAGTAGAATAATAAACAAGGGAATAATAATAGTAGACTCAACCCATCACACCAAGAAATCTTATCATGCAAGCATCAAAATTACAATTAAAAATATAAACAACTGTAAATAAAGTAAAACTAAGTATACCCACTTTCTCCAGTGCAATTATTTATTCATAATTCCCAAAAAAAAAATCGCATTTGTCATGCAATTAATGTAATTATAGTATGCAACAACTCAATCTGTGATTATCCCTTCTCTCTACTACAAACCGAGTAGCAAACTAGAGTTTTTTTTTTTTTTTTTTTTAGTCTCTTCTTTAAGTTGTCACTTGCCTTTTGACGCGAATGCAAATCATTTGTGATGAATTCACCCGGTTACTCAACAAGTCACAAACTCAAAGTGCTTTGCATACTCATATTTCAAGTTGCCGTTTTACGTAAAAGTAAACATTTGTGATGAATACCCCTAGTTACTAAGCAACTCAAAACATTGGAGTAGATTGACTTTATTCAATTTTTTTTTTTTTTTTTTTTTTCATTATTACTCTATTTACTTAAACTCTGTTTAGGACTAGATTAAAGGGGATAATCACAAGAAAAAGTATCACATTTGTCTTTTATGTATAATAGCATGACCCACACAATTTTGTAAGGAATTTTGAAACTCAATAATCCTAAAGTAAATAAGTATGCTTAATATTGCTTTATAAAAAAAATTGTTTATACCAAAAAAAAAACTGTTTCAATGCTTATCACAATAAAGAACTCAAAATGTGTAATGGTGATCCTAATTGAAATCCTTTTTAAAATTTTGTTTTTCTTTTCTAAAATAATAAAAATAAAAATAAATTTGTAAACCTTCCCCCCAAACTTAAATATCACATTGTCCTCAATGGGAAAGGAAAAGAAAAACAAAAAGAATGCAAAAAGTTTAGAATATCTCCCCTGATTCGTCTTTAAATTTCTGCGCGCGCAGCGTTCAGTATTTTGGCGATATCTGGAGTTGTAGATGTCGAAATGGGCTGATTTTTTTTTTGCTGGAAAGCTAAGACAATTGTCTACAACTTCTCTTTGAATCAGTTTTCCAGATTTTGACTCTAAACTGCTCGAAAACAGCCATCAATGCAGGTGTTCAAAACAGCTCCGCCCGGCAACTTTCAAAATGGATGCAATCCTACAAAATAAAATCAAAATTAGAATAAAATAAACTAAAAGATAAATCAAAACTAAATGCAATAAAAGAAAACATGGGTTGCCTCCCAAGAAGCGCTAAGTTTTAAGTCTTCAGCCAGACATGGGGGTGAGATGGTTAAGTAACGCCAAGATCCAACAACATTAAAACATCCTTTCTAATTTTTCTATTCTTGTGTGGATCGGGTTCAAGTTCCAATTTGAGGCGTTTCCTTTTAGATGATGAAGTCTTTGATTCCCCCACCTCTTTGAATTTATGCTGAAAAAATGAATAAATAGAAGGTTCAGCATCCAAGTACATTACATGTTCAAAAATATTTTCTTTCTTAGTTTCAAAAATTTCTGAACTTGTTGGACATACTTCAATTGGTGATTTTTCACATTTAGCCTTATGTTCCTCGCCCACAATTAAATCAATTTTACTTACTTGAATCGATGACTGTTCTTCAGGAGGAAAATTTATAGAATTAAAAACATCATACATTACTTGCTCATGCTGAATTTGTTCCTCCACACTTTGTTCAATCTCACTTTGCTTTTCAACCACATTATGTTCTTCATTTTCTTCTAGTGGTTGCTCAATTGTCCTTCCACTTCCTAGTGTTATAGCCTCAACATGCTCCTTGGGATGGACAACTGTATTGCTTGGCAATGATCCTGCAGTTTTTTCATTAAGAATATTTAAAATTTGACTAATTTGTACCTCAATATTTTGAATGGAAGCCGAAGTTGAATTTGCAACATTGTGGATTGCCAAATCTGTCTTTTGTATGTAGTGCTCAAACATATCTTCAAGCGTCGACTTCTTTTCTTGCTGTGGAAAAATTTGAGGTGGTATAACTGCTTCTTGATTGTAGTTCCATGGATAATTGGGGGTGTTTCTCCATTCTTGATTGTATGTGTTTTCATAATAATTGTTTTGCATTTGAAAGTTTGACACAAAATTTTCTTGTTCTGTATTTGATGGAGCAAAAGGGTTCCCCACTTGACAATCTGAACTTGCATGATTTCCTGCACAAAGATCACAAATCATATTAGATTGAATAGCAGTAAAATTCCTATTTTCTACTTGTTTATATAAAATATCATTTTTTGCATTTAAAGTAGAAAAAGGATCAATTTCAAAAACTCCAGCCACTTTTCTTGGCATCGTTCTCTCTGAAGACCACTGGTAATGATTTGATGCCATCTCCTCTAAAAGATCATAGGCTGCTTGGTAAGTTTTGCTCATCAGTGCACCACCAGCTGCTGCGTCAACCATAGATCTATGTGTAACTCCCAAACCATTATAAAATGTTTGCATTTGCAGCCATTTTGGTAGTTCATGATGAGGACACTTTCTCAATAACTCTTTAAACCTCTCCCATGCATCATACAAAGACTCGGTCTCAAATTGAGTAAATGTGCAAATGTCATTTCTTAGTCTTGCGGTCTTTGCTGCTGGAAAATACTTGGCTAGAAATTTTTGTGCAAGTCCCTCCCAAGTAGTAATACTACCTGGCGGTAGATAACGTAGCCAAGTCTTCGCCTTATCCTGTAATGAAAAAGGAAAGAGTGTTAATCTAATTGCATCATTTGATACTCTGTTGTGTTTGAAAGTGTCACAAATTTCTAGAAAATCTGCAATGTGAGCGTAAGGATCCTCGTGTGGTAGTCCCCAAAATTGAACAGTCTGTTGAATCATTCGAATCATCGCCGGTTTAATTTCAAAATTGTTAGCTTCAATAACCGGCTTCTTTATGCTTGACTCATAAATTGAGGGCATAGCATAGTCTCTCAAAGGCCTATTCTCATCGTTCGCCATGATAATGCACTGTATGTCCTGAAATGTAAGTATCAAAAAAAAAGAAAAAGAAAAAGAAAAAAAAAATAGAAAATCTAAAAAAAAACTAAAATAAGAAAAATAAAATAAAAAAAAAGTAAAAGTTAGTCAAAGGAAAATAAAGATGTAAAATGATAATAAAATAAAAATAATTACAAAGAATCCAAATTAGCAACAATCTAGCAATTTTCAATATCAATAAAAGAATAACTAGTCCCCGGCAACGGCGCCAAAAACTTGATGTTGATATTTGCAAGTGGACAAAATCGCACAAGTAATATAGATAGATGAGTAGAGTGTCGAACCCACAGGGACTAGATATTTTACTGAGTACCGATATCGCTAGATGAATAACTATTTGGAAGATCGAATTTTTTAAGTAATAAAGCAACTAAATTACCTTAATCTAATTATCTAACTAAATTGGTGAAGAGGGAGAGGGCTGTGAAACCTTGACGCTCTTGTAATTTGTTAAGAGTAAAATTTGTTCTAGGGCTCTTGGTTCACCTCGTTTATCACACACACAAATTATAATTCCTTATAAATAAAAATATTATCTTTCCCAAATTGTCGACCAAAATCCTAAAGATATTAACCACTCTATCAACGTAGTCTAAAAATTATTCTCAATTAATCATTCGTCTATCCACCAAATTATTAATTGGGAAATTGGATTTCTTAACGGTCACGTCCTCCAATATACGGTCTTAATTTTTATTAATCACAAATAACCTGTTCGGTCTCTTTATGATTTGAAAAATCATACAAATGTCTATCCACCATGTTGTACGCATAAATAATAAAAATTAAAACACAATCAGGAAAAATAGAGAAATAATAAGAAATTTAAATTTGTGTTCTACAAAACTCGGCTACACCTTAGCCTCTAGAACATTTAAATTTAGTTCATATTTGTTTGGGATTGCATCAAAAAATATAGAGAAGAAAAGATAAAAATATACAAAATTTAAGTCAAACCACTTTTCTGTCTCAAAAGTCGGAGCTAAAAGTGTTGCTGTCACGCGCCGTCAATCAACGTATCAGTCTGTCACACTGCCGTTGTCGGGCCGCGTGTCCCAAATCCAGAGGCTGTCAAATCAGTGCTATCTCGAACCCAGTGCTGAACGCCACATCGACTGTACGCCCGGTCAGAACTCAGAAGCAACGCTAGGTCGAAGTCAGCGCCGCGTGCGTCTGTCAGCTCTGAAGGATGCCGCCACGTCGTCGCCACGTCAGCGAATCAGAGGGAACAGAACGCTGGGGCCCGCCTGCTGCCTGGTCAGTGCCTGAGATGTCTAGTCGAAGCCAGGTCACCACCCACGTGCTGCTTCTTTCTCCTTCCTTTGTTGCGTTCAGCCCGCAAGACAGAGAGACCTCTCTCTCTCTCCTACGTTTCGTTTTCTCTTTTTTTTTTTTCTTTTTTTTTTTTAATAGATTGTAGCCGTCACCTCCTACTTAATCCCTTCTCCTTTGCTTTGTATTTATAGAGAACGAAGAGGAGTTTAGGGTTTGCACTTTTGCAGAAAAGTCCCCACTCTTTCTTTATTTTCTTCCTTTAATTGTTCTGAATTTATTTCTTTCTCTTTCTTCCTTTTCTGTCTTTTCTGCCCACCACGTGCTTCTGCATACACAAAATAATACCTGAAATTAGGATTTTTAAATAAAATAAATTTAATTAGTTTAAAATTAATTAAACTAACTATAAATCAGATTAGCGTATAAAAATCCTTTTAAACATTATTTGTCGCAATTTTAACTCAACAAAACAATAAAATCGATAAATCCATTATTTTACTTTGTTTGTTGATTTTTTCCACAATTCTTTACTTTTTGCATCAAAAATATTATTTCTACAAAAATAATTAATTAAATGAAATCATATAGAAATATGATGAATTATAGACAATATCAGCGAAAACAAGCCATTTTAAATAGGTAAATGAGTACAAATATATATATATAAATCCAACTCATCACGGTGTATTTTGATTTTACTTCCCATTTATAATTGATCGACTATATATATTCTTGTTTGATTTATTTAAATAGTTGATAAGCCAAATCCTGACTTTGTTTTATAATGTTATTATTATTGTTATACTTCTCGTTATTATTGATATCATTATTATTATTGATATTGCCGTTGTTATTGATATTGTTGTTTGCATTATTTTATTATTACTGTTGTTAATAATGAATTACTTTTGTACAAAAAAAAATTGAACCAAATTACATTCTGGCTTACATTATTATTTTTACGGGTATTGTTAATATTTTATTATTATTGGTGTTATTATTTGGTATTTTTGTTGAAGCCTAAATTTTATATACACTTGATTGCACTATTTATTAATATTTAACTTGAGCCCAAACCCTTGTTCCTGCACATATGTATCTTTCCGTGTACTTTATGTATTTAAGATTTTTTTTAGCTTCCTTTCGCTTTCAAATTCTTTTCAGCAGTTTACATTTTCAATTGAACGGATTTTAACAAAATATTATTCTGGTTTCTAAGAAAATTTTTATTTCATCTGACTATCTGAAAATTTTATTTATTTCAAACCACGGTGTATTTTAATTTTATTTTACATTTTAAGTGATCGAATATTTATATCATATATTACTACTGTTTGGATTATTTTAGTAAATCTATTAAACTCACTTTTCCATTCTCACACATGTGCATATTATTATTATATCCATTTATGCTATTATTATTATTATCATTATTATTTTTATTGTTTTTGTTATTATTCTTATTATTATTAATATCATTGTTATTATCATTGTTATTTTATTGTTAGCAGTGTTGATATTTTGTTATTATTATTGTTATTGGTATTATAATGCTTGTCGTTACTATTACTATTATTTTGTTTTGAGCCCGAACATGTTCCATTTTATATACTTTTCACTATTTGATTTAATGTATATTTTAAAAATCTTATAGCCTATTTCCTTATTGGATTTAAGCCTGTTATTTGATTTATAACCCAATTTTCTACAATAAGTGGATCTAATCATCATCAAATTAAGGCAAGTATCCTTATACAATTTATTGTTCTAGTACAAGCACCCTTGAAAATACTACAAATAGTTAGATTGTGACTCCTCCTTGAATATCGTTGTAGATCAATATTGAACCTCCAAATTTACAATTCTAAGAGTCACAAAATTTTCTTGTATTAAATTATAATTATTTGGACTCTTTTACCCCTTGAACACATGAACACATGAACATATGAATTAAGGAGCCCTAAATTTGTAGACACATGGTATATTTTGTATTTGATGAACTTGCAACCATTTGTCTATGAAAATAATTATTACTTGCTGTTTGGACCACCCATATCATGCATTTATATCACACAATAATTTAGACGCCTAATGACAAATTTCCATGAAATCTACACTAATAAGTTATTTCTACGTGTTGCTGTCCCGAATATTCTTTTACTGTTTCGACCCATTTAACAATAGAATATGAACCCGAGACCTGAATAAAAGTTGTAGTCCTGGATGTCTAGGTGTCGTTAGACTCCGAAACTTTCGAATTTGGAGATACGGTCTAGGAGTTAGAGCAGTTTTACTGCAGCTGTGTCGGTAAACGCAGATTCGCAAAAACTGCTGTACACCTTTACTTTGCGAATTAATTTAGTCATGTTAACAGCAAGCGTTTGACTTGAAATTTTATATGTAGTTGCTGGACACTTTATAGGTCATCCCCAATTTTTCTTAGAATTAATTAACATTATTTCAATACTATTTCATATGTATGAATACATATACACAAATTCTGGCTGAACATTTTAGCTGGATAATTTATTCATGTCGACCCTCGATTATGCCATATAATTATCCTAAGCTATTTCATGTACGTGACCTTGAGTTCTTGACCCGTTTCACACACATGTATGCTTACTTGATAAAATAATAAATATAACAAGCCAGGGTTTAAGGGAAAGACTATAGTGGTGGACAATATAGGTAAGTGTACTCAGAAGGGGGCCCGTGTTTCCCAGTACTCGGTTCATGAACCTGTTGCACGTGATGTATTCATAGAGTCAGTTACTTGGCTCATGAACCTGTTGCACGTGATGTATTCATGGAGTCAGTTACTTGGCTCATGAACCTGTTGTATTCATGGACCCACTGTGCGATCCTTGAACCTATTAGTATTCACGAACTCGTTTCGTGAACCAGTTATTTAATTTCGTATTCATGAACCGTGCCGCCTGATACCTGATACTTGATACCTGAAACCTGAGTACGCCACCCTATAGACTCCATTACTAGTTCTAAACGAAATTGTTTTGACTGTAGCAACCATGTAGTAAAAGGATGGATGCATGAAGTGCTACCTAGATAGTAATAACTACAAGACTTGAACATGAAACTTGAACATGACACCTGTTACTTGATACTTGATGATATGATACGTGAAACATGATACATGAAACTTGAAGCCTGAACTTGAACCTGACAACTTGTTATTTGATACTCGACAACTTGTTACTTGAAATAAAATTTTTGACACTAGACTTGGCACTTGTTACATGATACCAGACTTGAGACTTGTCACTTGATGTTAGTTACCTCTACAAGTTCACCTGTCATATGTTTTACCGTTAGCAGTTGTTAACTAGCCTGTTTACTAGGATGTCCCTCTTGCTAGCTAGTTCTTAGATTTCCACTACTTGTTGTATCCCTGTTACATTCTTGATTCCAATTCCTGTTCTCCATACTTGTACTTGTTTTCACTATTTGTGGTCCTAGCTTGCACTAAGGGCATTTTCTCTTATTTTTCCCGGTTTTTCCTTTTTATATTTATTAAGCAGACTTGGGAGACGAGCTACCTGCTGGGATTGGCGAGCAGACATTTTAGACTTCGCTTGGAGCAAGGACTTGTTTAGATAATTGCTTTCCTTGAGGTATTTATTTCTTCTGCTGTATAAGACTTGTTTCCGAGTTTACACTTGATCCAGACATGGGAACTATTTGAATATTATTATTTGTCTAAATTGTTTTCTGTTGCTTAATAAATTGTTCATGCATGCTTGGTTATATATAAATCTGGTTATATTCTTGTTATGATGCTGAGTCGATCCTACAGCTTATGGATGATGTAAAAAATCATTCGCTGGGCTTCATCACGTACTCGTATTTCCGTATTTTGGGAAGCGGGGCGTGACAATCAAACTCTTTAAAAACAAAGTACAATGAACCAACACCACTATAAAAGCACAGAATTCATTTGAGGATCACTACTCAAGTTAAGATAGTTTATAAGTATCTAGGAAAAGGATTATAAACTAACAGATAACATTAATATAAGAGGCAAAATTCAGTCATTTCTATTTAAAGAAAGTGAAGCATCTTTGTCTCTTGCTCTAAAACAGTAGTTCCTACATCCAAAAATCATCGAAAAATTAGTCAGATGCCAAATGCCAGAATCCAGATTATGTTTCTACAATCGAAACAGAAAGGTGGAAGCGAGCAGGAATATAAGGGATTTGGAGCTAGGGTTTCGTCAGGTTCGCTTTTTTTGAGAAGAGTTCCGTCGGGTGCGATGAGAGAGAGAGAGAGAATGGAATTTTGATTTGGGGAATTTCGAATTTGGATTAGAGTTCCGATTTAGGGGAAGAAATCTCTTCAGTTGTGATGAGAAGGAGAGATAGTGATAGCGATGGGAAGTTGAGAAGAAAGACAAGGAGAGGGGTATGTGAATTGAGGGGTAGGGAAAATTCCCCAAACTACCCCTCTTTGTAAGTGCGATGAGCGAGGAGAATGTGAACCATTAGATCAAGATCGTGTTGAAGAAGTAGATCGGACGGTTGAGCGCGCGTGCGCACCACTGTGCGCACCAGAGGCATGCACAACCGAAGGACCCTATATATATATATATATATATATATATATATATATATCGGAAAAAGGGGTATGAGCAACTTGCTCATTTAGTAAATGAGCACTTGATTATGTGGCATGTATGTGATACATTGGACAACTAACCCTTTTAAGAATTTTCCAATTACATGTATACAACATCATCAATTGCTTATTTACTAAGGTAGTGTTCTTTTTCTTCTCTTATAAGTGATTTACCTCTTGTAAGAGGTGGTCCACCTCTTACAAGAGTTTTTTTAGTGTTCTTTTTTTACCTCTTATAAGACATTTCTCCCAAAATCTCTTATAAGCCTAAAAGACTTCTACTAGCCTCTTTCAAATTCTTATAAGACTTCTATCACTTAAAAAGTCTATATTACCCCTAAATTAATAAATGAAGAAGTATTCTTCAGCAAATATTACTTTGATGCTACCGCAGATTTATAATATTTGATCTGAACACTATTAGAATCCAATAGGAGCCAATTTCAGATCTGGATGTATGTATGTACACACACACACACAAAATCAAGAATCTACAGAAAATATAACTTTGATGCGAGTACAGATTTATAATCTTTAAACTACACACTATTAGAATCCATTAATAGCCAATTCCAAATCTGGGTTCTTCAGTACAGTGTATGGTTTTGAAAATGCTCATCTGCTGAGAAACATATTCTTTCCTAGTTTTCTTTCTAGGGTAAATAAATTTCAAGCATTCTTAGTTTTGTTTATTGTAGACAGCTTATATGATTTTCATAATGTGGTTTATGAATTTGATTATTTTGTATTTACAAGAATTCGTCATGCATCTTTTCTTTACGAGATGGAAAGCAGTCATAATGTGGTGGACTCCATTAGAGAAATAGTGCAAGTTTATGAAATTCAAAACAAGTTGCTTATCATAGTTATTAAGTTTAACTTTATATATATATATATATATATATATACGAATTTTGAAAGTGTGATTGAGATTAAATAATTCGGTGATTGATTTCGTGTGAAATCGTTGATTTTAACAGACAGCCCAGATTCTCCAGTTATAGCTTGAGTAAGGCAAGTGTCATGTATTTTTTCCTAGTTGATGGTGGATACAAGTTCGACTTAATTGTGTGGTCTAGATCTAGTTAGATCATTATTTTAAGTAGATGGTAGATATAACTTTGGCTTGGCTTGATATTGATATGTGGTTGAGATTTAATTGGGTGATTGATTTTAATTGGATGTTATATTCATAGGGTAATTTAGTGAGTGGAGATGGTGAACAGGAAGAAACACAAATTACATATGTGCTTAGTTATAGTATGTATAGATTATTAATTTTTTGGTAAGGAGTGTGTAGAGATTATTATAAATAAATAATTAGTGGACACTACTGAAGCAAAAAATTAAACATTAGTTTTTATGAGTTAGTATCTTTTTCTTCTACCTCTAACACCAAGTGTGGTATGATGATAGAATCTTTCTCTACTATTTTAATGAGAGAGTTTATCACCGAATAAGCATTATTTCTAACCAAATAAACATGTGTATTGTAACCTAAATAAAGAAATTATATAGTAAGGGCAAAAATATCTAAAAGTAGAGAAAAGGCTCTTGTAAGAGGTGAAAAAAGAACAGAAATCTCTTATAAGAGGTTCTTATAAAAGGTTATTTTTATATAAAAGAACACCTAAAAAAGAGACTCTTACAAGAGGCTCTTACTATAAATCTCTTATAAGAGGTCACCTCTTATAAGAGGCAAAAAAAAGAACAGACCCTAAATGAGCAAGTTGCTCATACCTCTTTTTCCGATATATATATATATATATATATATATATATATATATATATATAATTGGGCTTGTTCTTTAAATCAATAGCCAAAATCATTAACTTGGATATAAGATAATGGTATTTTTAACTCTTTTTTGTTCTGACTATTAGTCTGTTTGTTTTTTAATTAACTTGTTTGTTTGTCCATCTAATGGTTCTAATCGTTCTTGGTTGAAAACTTTGTCTAGGTTGTATCCCATATATTGGTTGGTTATCTTCATCAAGATTTCTTGCTGAGAAAGATCTATTTAGCTGTGGTGTTGAGGAAGAAAATTCTCCAGGATAATTTCTACTGATAGTTGATATTGTCTTACTTGATTCTAGTAAAGTGTTCAACATGTACTTGTACCTTTGGTTTCAAGGACTTGATGAATACCTGCATTTCTTGATCGAATTTTAGATGTCTAACATCTACTAATCGTGGTTGAATAGTTTTCCATATTCCCACTCCGAATAATTTAATAAATTGTGTAGGAGTGATGGATGTGAATGATGATGTATCATTCAGATCCATGCAATGTTCCCATTGTATTCATAATACTTTAGAACCTTGTAAGAGTTCTATTCCTTGAAGGTTTATGGATAATGTACATGCCTTGTTGATATTTTTATCTTTAAGACTTATACAAAAACCTGGATGTATATTTACACAAAATAGTCTATTTGCTAGGTTGGATTTAGAGCCACCAATAATACTATTTAAAGGACTATTGATGATTCTTTCATCCTACAGACTATCTATTGGAGTATCTATTCATGAACGAAATAGACATGTTATTTTGATTTGGATTAGTCCAATATGACGATACTTCATTTTTGGATATTTTCTTTATAATTTTTCAATCTTATTTTGGTCAAGAAGTTTGACCAAAGAAAAATCTTCATCTCCTATTAATTCTATATTCCCTTGCATACGTTCAAAAATGTAAGATGCTGATTTAGAAATCTAGATTTAAAAAATGGTGTTTCATATCTTTCTCTCCTATTTGAATGTGGCATAGCTTCTTTCGGTTTTTCTAAATCTTTGTATGACTAATTGTTCACCCATAGTGTCTTTAATACTATAATTAGTTATTTCTTTACATGAGACTGTATTTTCAGAAGAAATTGTATTCATATATATTCTATATTCAAAATATGTTTCTTGTTCCTTTCCTCTAGAACTTAGTACTTGATTTTTATCTTCCTTCGGTATAGGAAGATCCTCATATTTTTGTATAATAAGTAATCCTATGGTATCACTTTGTGTTATTTCATAATCCCGATCTTCAAGACTTGTACTTTTAAATAGTAAAGCTTTGTTTTCTATAAACATGAGTTCAATTATCCCATTTGTAATGAAAATGTTATCTTTTGCATGTCGAGGTATATTATGGACCATTCCATAATATCCTAAAGGTATTTGGATAATTATATCCAAGTATATTGGTGTTGTCCTATACCCTTTAAGGTTATAGTTTCTACTGGCATATAGCATACAACCAGGAGTTTCCCTTTTTTCTTTTACTAAAAGAATAGCATATTCTGTTAACAGAATTGTTTCACTGAGTTTAATGTCTTATTAATTGTTAACATATTAATATTGAATGAATCAACAGATTCCATCAATTCTTGCTCATCTTCTGAATTATCAGAGCACGAGTTATCTGAATTATCAGAGCACGAGTTATCTGAATATATACTTTCAATTTCTTAGATAGAAGAATTGGCATCACTTGGTATATCGTCAATAGTTCCAAGATGAATTCCATATTCTTCAATATCTACTATGATTATTGATTTTATATAGTCGGACATTCATTAGCAAAATGTCATTCCTTGCTACATTTAAAGCATTTACAACCTTTTCTCTAAATGATTTTATAGGAAGACAGTTTCCTACTCCTACTGCTGATGCTTCTCCTTCTTCTGCTGACTCTCTCTCTCTCTCAAAAAAAAAAAAGAAGAAGAAAAAAAAAAAACTTACAATAACTCAACACTACTAACTCAACAAAAATTAAATTTCAAAGTATAGCAGGCTCAGAACACGTAGGGTTATATGATTAGACAGAAATAAATTTATTTATCTGTCATTTTATTGATAGAGAAATTTTTGGTTTATTCACAAATATTGATATTGTGCATCAACAAGGTCCATACTGCATAGTAATTAAGTCTATGCCCAAAGAACACATTCACAGTCTATAATAGAACTGGGCATTCTATTTGGCAGACTGTAGCACAACAAGTGAGAGGGTCGACTCGAACTGGCTGTGCTAGTTCGTTTAGTACGAATTGATGGAACAAAGAATAATTACACTTGTAAATAACCACAAGACAGTGTTATCGTTAAAGGCAATATAAACATGACTTCTAAATCCTGAGCATATAGTGAACTCGTTTTTTAATATTGGGCATTTTGATAAATCAAAGAGTGAGACCTTCTCGACCAATACCTCGATGCATTGGATGTGTCTTATTAGAAATATGGGAATATGTATTTGCAATACAGAATCCTATCTCTAAAAGAGAAAATATTCCCTTGTTCATTTAATAAATGTCATAATCTAACAGTAAAATCCCATGAGTATATTTTACCAAAAAAAATATGTTATTATATACAAATTTTTATTTTTATTTAGAGTCATTGTTAGATTGGATAAAATGTTAAATGTGAAAACAAGGGTTAAGTTACAAATTGACCCATGGAGGTGGTATCATCAATTCCAAGAGTGCCTTTGTAAATATCGGTAAAGGATGGGTGTCTTATAGAAATATATTGTGACATGGGTCTAATAATAATTTAGATATGAGTTGGGGAAGCAAAATATAAATACGTAGTGGACAGTATTATAATTTTATCCCAACTAGGATTTCTTAAAGTTCCTTACTCTAGGCTTTCATCTCCTCTATAAATATGAGAACAAGTGTTAAACCTTGGAGACTCTTGCTTCCCACCAGGATATAGAAGAAAATGAGAGGAAGAACTAAAGTTAGAATTGAAGGAGAAGAAACAAGAAATCAAAGTTTGAAGATAAAATTTATTGATTTATGTTCTTATTATTTTATTTGAAATTAGATTAGAAATTAGATCATTGTGATCTTGGAAATAGAATAGAACAAAATCTCAATAGTGGTATAGAGCCACTTTGATCTCATTTTAATCAATCATATAATTGATTATTTTTTTCCATTTTCCTTTTTTTTAATTCAGATCGGCAATTAATCAATTCGTGAAAGGGACAGATTTTCAGATCGGCAATTTTCAGATAGACTTAATGTAAAAGACATGATTTTTTTTTATCGCTCTGACATTTCTTTTTCATGAAAGAATTGGACTATTTAGATCTGACATTGCTCTAACTGATAAAACTGATAAATTACCGAACTTGTTTTTCGGTAAATAATAATTTACCTGAAGTGGTATGCTCCAGTAACTTCTTGAATTTGATGAATTCTGTCTATTATATCTTACATAGACGTACCGAACATGTAATCATTCTATTATATCTTACATATTTAATAGGAGAGTTGGGGTTCAAACAAATAAACAATTTTTTATTTCTTAGTGTGTGTGTCAATACGTGCAGCGCACGTGTTGGTAGATTTTTTTTTGTCCTTTTCATTCCCCCTCCCCATTTACCCCACGTGCAATGCACGTGTATAATACATAGTTTTAATATATATATATATATATATATATATATATATATATATATATATATATATATATATATATATATATATACGTGCATCGCACGTAGGCGTGCATCGCACGTGCATTATACTAGTGTATAATAGATTGAATCCTTAGAGCATCTGTAGCCGCTTGCCATAAACCCAAATTTTTCAAAAAATAGAAAAAAAAACCCTCTGTAGTCGTTTGCTAAATATCCAAAATTTGGGTTTGAATGCTACAGTACCCGGCTATATTTGGCAATCGATATGGCAATTGCCAAAATATAGCTGGACGATAGATTACCATCCGTCGCTTAAAATTTTATGATCGGACGAAAGATTATATTTCGTCGCTTCACTTTTTTTAATTTCCCCGGACGATAGATAATGTGCCGTCCTATTCAATAAAAAAAATAAAAAATAAAAATAAAAATAATTGTCGGACGGTGTTTAATACACCGTCCTAACAATTTTGAATAAGACAAAATTGTAGGCCGGTGTATTATCCACTGTCCTTCAAGTTTGGATGGAATTTTTTTTTTTGTCTTTTAGTGCCAAAAAAAACAAATTTTTTTAAAAAAAATTTTGATACGAGAGATAATCGATCGTCTGGCCATATTTTAACTTTCAACCACTACATCGCGACAGCCATATTTTCTATTTCCAATTGCCAATTACCCAAAAAATAGGTTACAACGACTACAGATGCTCTTACAGTGGTATCCTCCAGTAAATTCTTGACATAGATGATTGACAATTCTTGAATTTGATGATTTTTGTCCAATGTTCTTTCAGTTAACCTAAGCAAATAATAATTATATAATGGGGTTTAACTTAAAATCTAGTAATCAGTAAATCCAAAACGAAACACCCTTCTGGATTGTTCCGAGTGGACTGCACTGTAGGGTTCTAAATTGTATTCATTTTTATTAATTATTAACTATACCAATAATCTAGATCTCATTTTTTTAATATATGTTTAGATCTAATAATTATTTATGATGGTTAGATATTTTTATTGGCATTATCTTGATTATTTGAGATCTTAGATGATATTGGTAGAAACAGTTATAATTATAGGATTTTACAATTTTTATTTTTCGCTGCCTTACATTATTATACTGCCTGTGGATGTATGTGTATGTTTGTGAGAATTTTTCCATGGCCAGAACTTGTTATTTTTATTTTGTTGTTCATTGATGTAAACCTCCTTATGTTTAGGTAGTTTTGTTATTCATTGATATAAACATTCTTATGTTGAGCTAGTTTTATTGTAATTTAATGTAAGGCTCCTTATGTTGAGGTAGTTTAAATTTTGTAAATATCGATGGATCCACGACAAAGCAAAGAAGGAGAACATGAAGACTAGATCTCTAGGTTCTCTATTGCAGGGATACATCTAAATATTGTTTTGACCATGTGTTTGGTTGGGGATGAATGCATTTATTGTTGTTGCTATTTCTGTTTTAAATTACATTGAATGTTAATTGAGCTAAAACAGATATGTCTTTTAATTTTCTCATATAAAAATATCGAGTGGGAGTGGGTTCTTAATGAAACCCACAACCTTCCATTATTTATTCACAATAGTATTGAAACAGTACCTCGTCTTCCTTTGTGAAGCTCCCTAACGGAGGGTATTTAACGTGGACTATAAGTGTGAATTTTCTTTAAGTTAGAATATGAATGGTAGCATGAAAAAGGATTTTCCCATCGAAGACTTAATTCATGCAATCAATTTTAGATTCTTGATAATGGTGCACACTCGACCAATAAATAATGGTAAACTCCCCAACGGATATTTATCGTTAAGTATTGGAGGCCAAAGAAATCGGATGTTAATTTGACATATCATGTCTAAGATAATTAATGGGTTTCCCGCTAGTTAATGAGAGCAAATTTTCCCAACGAAAATTTATAACCATAGGACTAGTCATCCGATTTTTCTCTATAAATTTATGGTTTGAGGAAACCAATATTGATTATGATGAGAATTTAAAAAGTTTTGTTTAAAACATTTTTGCTCTAATTCTTATATTATTTTAAATTATTTCAGATGCCTTCCGGCATGAACCCACTCTTTATGATTCTTAAAGACAATAAGTTAGAAGAACCAAATTATGTTGACTGGAAATGCAATCTTGACATTATCCTTACCTCTCAGAATTACAAATTTGTACTTCTATAAAAAAAACCTGATGAGCCAACGGATGAAACTTTCCAGGAAGATTTTGATTAGAGCATGGGTTAAGGCTGATGACATGGCTAAATATTACATTTTGGCATCCATGTCAAATGTGCTTCAACACCAACACAATAAAATGTCGCATGCTTTAGATATGATAACAAGCTTAAAAGAGATGTTTGCCAGTCAATCGCGAGCTGCAAGGCAAGTTGCGATGAAAGCGATAACAAATGCTGAGATAGCTGAGGGTACTCCTGTTCGTGAGCATGTTTTGAAAATGATGGGGTTCCTTAATGAACTTCATATTCTTAGCGTAGTAATCGATAAGGAAACCCAAGTTGACATGATCCTTTAGACGCTACCACACTCATTCAATCAGTTCACACTCAATTACAATATGAGCAAAATGAATTTGTCCCTTTCCGAACTAATGAATGAGTTGATTGCAACTGAATATATCGTTAAGCCAAAAAGTAGTGTTTGCATTGGTGAAACTTCTTCTATCAAACCGAAAGGTAAGATATGAAAAAGAAGCAAGGCAAAAAATTTAAAGCTAAATCTGGTTCTGGGAAACCAACAAAGCTTGTGAATCAGGAGAATAAACCAAAGGAAAAATATTTCCACTGCGGTATCAAAGGGCAGTGGAAAGAGAATTGCGTGAAGTATCTGGCAAAAAAAAATGTCAACTCAGGTATGCTTGAATCACTAGTTGTTGAAACATGTTTTGTGGAGAAGTCTATAGACACTTGGTGTTTTGACTCAGGAGCCACTGACCATGTTTGTAATTTCATGCAGGGGTTGAAGATAACAACAGAACTAAGTAATGGCGAAGTTGGCATTTATCTAGGATCGCAACATCGAGTTAAAGCAGTAGCAGTAGGATCAGTTGATTTGCAATTTAGTGATGGAAGGTCTTTAGTTTTGAATAATGTTCTTTATGTTCCAGATATGAGGAGAACTTTAATTTCAGTTAGATCGTTAGGGAAACATGGATATTCTACTTTATTTGAGGACAAAGCCATGGTTCGTAGAATGACAAGTTTATTTGTTCTGCTATAATAAAAGATGAATTATATTTGCTTCATACTATTTCTTCCAAACTGTCTATTAATGAAACTAATGTCTTATCTAGTACTATATCAAACAAAAGAAAAATACCTTCTAGTAATTCTATGTCCTTTTGGCACTTATGTCTAGGACATATCAACCCTGATAGGATTGACAAATTGGTGAAAAGTTGATCTTTGGGTCCCTTGGCAGAGGAGCCTATGCCAGTTTGTGAATCTTGTTTGCAAGGAAAAATGACTAGAAGACTATAATAGAGCCAAAGAACCTTTAGAATTGGCACACACAGATGTATGGGGACCTATGAGCACTAGTGCAAAGGGAGGCTATGAGTATTTTGTGACTTTCCCAGATGATTACTCAAGATATGGCTATGTATACATAATGCGTCACAAGTCTGAAACTTTTGAGAAATTCAAGAAGTTTAAGACAGAAAGTGAAAAGCAACTAGGTAAATACTTGAAGATTCTTTGATCAGATCGAGGAGGAGAGTACCTCTCAGGTGAGTTTTGGGATTATCTTATGCAGTGTGGGATTGTACCATAGTTATCTTCACCTAACTGTCCCCAACAGAATGGTGTGGTTGAGAGGATGAATAGAACTTTACTTGATATGGTTAGATCTATGATGAGTTATGCTACATTACCTATATCTTTTTGGGGATATGCCCTACTTACAGCAGTTTATCTTTTGAACTTGGTTCCATCTAAGGTTGTTGATATCACACCTACTTAGTTATGGAGTGGGAGACAACCAAGTATACAATATTTGCGTATATGGGGTTGTATTGCATATGTGCGGAAGCAACAACCAGATAAGCTGGAAAGATCAGAAGCTTTTGTCTGTTCATTGGGTATCCAAAAGGAACTCGTGGAGGCAAGTGCTATAGTCATAGTGAACAGAAAGTATTTGTTTCAATACATACTGTTTATCTAGAGGAAGACTATGTGATGAAACATATTTCACGAAGTGACTTGATTTTGCATGAGTTGTCAGATAATCTGACACCAAGTCCTAATATCATAGATGCAAATTTACCTGATACTACTTTAGTTACCACAGAAAATTCTAATATTGCACCGGTACTTCGTCATAGTGGGAGAGAAACCAGACTACCTGGCAGATACATGCTTTTGGGGGAAGCCTCCGGGCCCAGCCCTGATGAGCATGACTCGTATCCCAGACACTACAAAGAGGCACTTACAAATGTTGACTAAGAATCCTGGCAAAAGGCCATGAAATCATAAATGGAGTCTATGTACTCTAACAAAGTCTAGAACCTTGTAGAACCACCTGCAAATATTAAACCTATTGGATGGAAGTGGGTATATAAAAGAAAGAGAAGAGTAAATGGGAAGGTTGAAACCTTCAAAGCACGGTTAGTGGCAAAGGGTTTTAATCAAAAGGAAGGCATTTATTATGAAGAAACTTTTTCTTCAGTGGCTATGTTGAAATCTATTCGAACTCTTTTATCCATTACAGCTCATTTCAATTATGAAATTTGGCAAATGGATGTCAATATCGCATTCTTAAATGGGCGTCTTGAAGAAGAGATTTACATGTTTCAACCAGATGGTTTCATAGTTAAAGGCCAAGAGGATAAAGTATGCAAGTTGGATAGATCCATTTATGGACTAAAACAAGCATCTAGGAGTTGGAATATGTGCTTTGATCGAAAGATAAAGTCCTATGGTTTCGATCAAAACGAAGATGAACATTGTGTGTACAAAAACATTGTAGGAAAAGTAGTGGTATTTTTAATTCTTTAAGTTGATGACATTCTGCTCATTGGTAATGATGTAGGAGTCATGACAACGATCAAGATTTGGTTGTCAAAACAGTTTGATATGAAGAACTTGGGAGAAGCCAGTTATATTCTTGGCATTAAGCTCTTTCGAGATCGCCAGAAAAAAAAAAATTGGACTTTCCCAATCTGCGTATATAGATAAGGTACTGGTTCGTTTTTGCATGCAAAATTCCAATAAAGGTCTTTTACCTTTTAGACATGGATTTCCTCTTTTCAAGGAACGGTGTCCAAAAATAGCTGAGGAAAGTGAGAAAATAAGATCAGTTCCTTATGCATCAACAGTAGGAAGTCTCATGTATGCTATGCTTTGTACACGACCAAACATATGTTACGCAGTTGGAATGGTCAGCAATTATCAATCAGATTTAGGCTTCGAATATTGGTTAGCTGTTAAACACATATTGAAGTATCTCAATGATACAAAAGATTATGTGTTAGTATACAGCAGTTCCAAATTGTCACCAAGAGGTTACACTGATTCTAATTTCCAATCAGACAAAGATGCTAGTAAGTCTACTTCGGATATGTTTTCACCTTAGGTGGAGGGGCCATCAGTTGGAGGAGTGTGAAGCAATCTTGTATTGCTGATTCCACCATGGAAGCTGAGTATGTGGCTGCGTCTGAATGAGCTAAAGAAGCAGTATGGCTCAGACCATTTCTTTCAGATCTTGGAGTTGTACCATTGGCATTGTCACCTATGATTTTATATCGTGACAACACTGGTGTAATTGCACAATCCAAGGAACCAAGAAACTACAAGAAGGCAAAACACATTAAGCAGAAGTATCACATCATCAGAGATTTTGTAAACACTGGAGAAATCGCTATAACTAAGATACCAACAGCTAATAACGTCGCAAATCCATTTACAAAGACATTGCCCCAAAAGAGTTTAGAGTCTCATTTGGACAGCATGGGTCTTAAAAGGGATCTGATTGCTATTTTTTGAGTGATTGTTAGTATGCCCTCAAAGTTTATCTTTAAACTGTGAATGCAAGTGGGAGTTGTAGGGTTATATGATTAGACAGAAATAAATTTATTTATTTGTCATTTTATTGATAGAGTAATTTTTGGATTATTCACAAATATTGATATTGTGCATCGACAAGGTCCATGCAGCATAGTAATTAAGTCTATGCACAAAGAACACATTCACAGTCTATAATAGAACTAGGTATTCTATTTAGCAGATTGTAGCACAACAAGTGAGAGGGGCGACTCGAACTTGTTGTGCTAGTTAGTTTAGTATGAATTGATGGAACAAAGAATGATTACACTTGTAAATAACCACAAGACAGTGTTATTGTTAAAGGCAATATAAACATGACCTCTAAAACCTGAGCATATAGTGAACTCAAATTTTAATATCGTTCATTTTGATAAATCAAAGAGTGAGGCATTCTAGACCAATACCTCGATGCATTGGATGTGTCTGATTAGAAATATGGGAACATGTATTTGTAATACGGAATCCTATCTCTAAAAGAGAAGATATTCCCTTGTTCATTTAACGAAGGTTATAATCTGACAGTGAAATCCCATAGGTATATTTTAGTAAAAAAATATTTTATTATATACAAATTTTTATTTTTATTTAGAGTCATTGTCAGATTGTATAAAAGGTTAAATGTGAAAACAAGGTTTTAACTTAAAAATTGACCCATGGAGGTGGTATCACGAATTCCAATAGTGCGTTTGTGAATATCGGTAAAGGAGGGGTGTCTTGTAGAACTATATTGTGACAGGGGTCTAATAATAATTTAGATTTTAGTTGAGGAGCAAAATACAAATACATAGTAGACAGTATTGTAATTTTATCCTAACTAGAATTTCCTAAAGTTCCTAACCGTAGGCTTTCATCTCCTCTATAAATATGAGAACAACTTGGAGACTCTCTTGTGCCTCCCCCCAGGATATAGATGTAACCCCTGTTTTCTCGTTTTTCATATTTTTGGTGTATTTTTTTCCTTTCTTGAGTATTTGTACTCTCCTTGCATTTCTTGGACCGTATATTGGAGTTGTTTTCAATATATATTCATTTTATTTCATTGTGATCTATTTTGAGCCTGATTGTCTATTTTTTGTTTCGTTCTTGATCGATTACCGTTTTTGCTCTTTATTGGGTTCTTGTTCTATTTCTTTTGCTCGTGTTTTGGGGTGCTCGTGGTTTCTTTTGCCTAGCCTATTGTTGATAATCCTATTTGCAATTTGAACCTAGATCCTCATAATTATCCATAAATCAAATTGATTAACCAAACCCTATTAATCCTATAACCCGAAACCCTTTATTCCCTACCCGAAACCCATGCAGCCAAAACCCTAACTTCCCCTCATCTACTATATAAACTATCTCTCTCTGTCTCCCTACCCTGCCGAAAACCCTAGCCCCCTCTCTACCTTGTGCAACCCCGAACTCTTGCAACCTAACCTCACCGAAACCCTACTCCACCATTACTCCCGACTGCACCTTCATCCCCGACCTCGACTGAACCCAACTCCACACCGAACCCCTGCATCCCCTTGTCAATTCCCCATCGCAACCATCCCCAAGCCGAGCTTTCCATGTTTCTCCGTCTCTTCCGCTCTCTCTGTCGCGCGCCCAGGACGACAGCAGCAGCAGCAGCGATGCCAGCTAAAGCCAGCGCCGCCGCTGTCGCTAGCCACTCCCGATCTCTCTCTCTCTCTCTCTTGTTGAGTTGCACGTGTACAGCTATTGCACGTGTTATCTTGGTTCTTGGTTCGTGGTTTTTATTCGTGGGATTCTTTCGTTGCTCGTTGTGTTCATTTCCTGGGATCCGTTCCCGTTATTCTTGGTTTTCATCATTTTCATCTTCGGTTAAGGCAAGTAACTTGTATCAAATTCCTTTGCATATACAAGTACTAAATACCGCTTGTAGTGTAGTTGGGTTCTAGAGACAATTTGTGTGTGAATCCCCTTGTTGATATGGTCTCTATAGTGATGATTTGACCATAGTTGCCTCACGACATACATGACATGATATAACCTAAGATTGACCACATCTTGTTGCATATATGATTGTTGTTCATATGATATCTTGTGCTCGTTCGTGTTATTCGTGATAGACTTGTTGTGGACTTATGATACACTGTATATCATGTTGATTGGACACCTAGTATACTCTATTTCATATTTGGTTGTGTTTGGATGAGTTCTAAGTGAACTAGTGGATTTTGTGCATATGTGATATTTTCAGTTTTGTTGACTTTTCTGGTTTGATCAGTATTTTAGACCCTATTAAGGTCAGTATTTGAAAATATTTTGTGAACATAATTTGTAGAGAATTCTGTCTATTTTTCCAACCCTTTTGGCAGATCTCAGTTTCATTTTACGGTTTGTAAGTTCTGTCGATTTTACTACAGTGGTGTCGAAAGATTTCCAGATTCTGTTTATGATTTCTGAAGAGTAATCTATTTTTATTATGGTGTTAAAATTATTATTTTGATCTGAAATTTTGCTCAGTATTTCTAGACTTGATTGGGGTTTTCCCAAAATTTTGGTGGATTTATTTGAAGAGTTTTACAAACCTTTTCATGCTTGCAAATAAAGATTTTTCATGCAGAATTTTACTATTGTTCCGTAAAGAACTTGATTTTTGACCTATTTCTACTTGCTGTTTCTAAATTATTTCTGAATATGAAAGTTAGCTAACTGTATCTATTTTCTTAAACTTTTAGCGGATTTTGATTTCGATTTATGGTTTGTGAGATATTGCTGTTTTCGTACTGCAGTGTTTACAATTTCAGATTTACAAAACTACTGCAACTTGTTATTTTCTGATTTTACTTGACTACTCTATTTTTATTGGAAAATTACGAAACTTGATTTTCTGTTACTACACATATAGGGAATATCCCAGATTTTTCGTGGATTTATTTATTGAGTTTTCATGCTGTTTTCCCGACTTTGAATACAAGTTTTTGATTTCGGGCTGAACGTGTTTCCTGGATTCAAACCTATTTTGAGACTTGAGTTTATGAAATACTATATGATTTATATATGTTTGCTGGATTTGGCCGGGTGTCTATTTTCTAGACCTTTCGACGGATTCAGGTTTGCATGTTTGTAACAACGGAAATCTCAGTTTTACTACAGTATGGTCTTGCTGTCCTGAACTAGAAATTTGGTTATTTTATTCTTTTATGTGTTATCTTTCACCCGTACATGTTTATCTTGCAACTTGAACTTGTTACATGATCATGCCATATTATACTTGATATGTTTTTCACACCTACATACTTGTTTGGCATTAATAATAAATAATCAAGCCGGGGTTTAAGGGAAAGATCTAATAGTGGATAATTCAGAAACATGTACTCGGAAGGGGATCCACTGATCCTACGTGATTACTTGATACATGATGCTTGACACGTGATTACTCGACACTTGCACGAAAGACACGTACTTGCCACTTGCACAACTTGACACGTGATACATGATACATGATACTTGGAGCTAGGAGCTCGATTACTTGATATTTGTCCCTGAGTACACTGCCCTATATGTTCCACTATGAAATCTAAAGCGAAACTGTTTATTGTAGCAACCATGTAGTTAAAACCGAGATGCATGAAGTGCTACCTAGATAGTAATAACTACATGACTTGATACATGATACTTGAACATGATACATGCTTACTTGATACTTGATTACATGATACATGAGACTTGATACTTGACACATGATACGTGATTACATGATACTTGATACTTGATGCTTGTTTACATGATCCTTGTTCACTTGACACTTGTTACATGCTACTTTTACTTGTTTACCTTACCATGCTAGTGAGAATTTATTGATTTATTTGTTTAGATATTAGATCATTGTTTGCTGATTACTAGATTTTAATAGATCCTTAGATTTGCTGATTTATTGTCATCTTGGATTTATTGATTTATTGGTCCAAAACGAAACACCCTTGTCAATAAGGATCTACCAAGATGACAATCTATTACTCAATCAAAGATTGATTGATTCCAAGATCATGAAATCAGAGTTTGATCATGAAATCAATAAATTACTCATCTTGGATCATTGGATCATTGTGTCATGAAATCATGATCAATAAAAGTTTGATCATGAAATCAATAAATGTCGAAACACCTTCAATAAATTACTCAACTTTGATCATGAAATCAATAAATGTCGAAACATAAATCAATAAATCCAACATAAATCAATAAATTTTACCTTCAAACACCCTTGTCGAAACATAGATTGTAATAGATTTTATTTGAGATTAGATTAGATATTAGATCATTGTGATCTTGGAAATAGGATAGAACAAAATCCCAACAAAACACACTTGTCAATAAGGATCTATCAAAATTGCTAAATAATCAAGCATCATTTCATCAAAATTGAAAATATGATGTCACTAGGGTTGCAAATAATGTCATAACAACTAGTTCAAATGCAGAAATAATCAAACAATAGTTCATTAAACTGAACAACAATATCTGAATTGTTTTGAACCCTCCATATATATAGAGAGATCTTTGGTTGAGTAATAGATTGAAAAATAAATGGACACATTTGAGAAGAGCACAACATTAGCCATAAACACATACTTGAGAATCACAAAGAAACTATTTAGAACCGACAGAGAGCAAAGGAACAGCAATAAATACAGATCAACTGTATCCAATCATCACACACATTTGTCACTGATCATAAGTATTTAACCATCACACACATTTGATAGTGAGAATAAGTGTTTTTCATCATCGCCTACACCAACACACAAAAATTCAAGGGAACAAATTTAAAAATCAGTGAGAATCAAGTACTTAACTGTCAAATGGAGTACAATTTTGAATTCAATTTCTTCTGGATAGGAGATATGATTACAACTACAAGCATAATACGAACAAGTCTACATGAATATGATGTGAGTCAAAAGTTAATCTATGCCTGCAAGAAGAAAATTTGTAATTGATGCTCCATAATAACTTCCCATTCTGCAAATAAACAACGAAAGCTTTAAATGGAATAACAAGTAAGACACTAATGACTATCAAGGATAAATGCTCGCATTCAATATTAACACTGGGGATTTGAAGTTTTCTCCAAGCAAGCAATACGCAATGATAAGAAACAAGTAGCGCAAGTTATTTTCAACAATTTAGGTAAGATTTACTTTGATGACAAAAACAAATGAAGATCAGGTATGCACCGAAAGAGAATGAGAATAAATTTACTAGCCTCTTACATATTGCATTAAAACAACATAAGGACATAAATAACTTCCTAAGATAAGAGAAAATTTACTGTTAAAGCTAACTAAGGACATGATTCAGGTAAATAAGCAATAGAATCATGTAAGCTTAGTTTAGCCTGTGGATGAGGAAAAAATAGAATCAGACTAAAATACATATATCCATTAGCTACATTCTCAAATTAAGATCCTCTAACAATGAAGATAACTAAGATATACTCGAAATATTTGAAATCCCTATCAGGAATTTCACCGAACACCTTTCATGTATCTCCTGCCAACCCAACTTCTCACGAAACCCTAGCACATGAACATACATTAACATGTCAAGAGTTCTCATAAATTCAAAACATGACGATAAAATCAGTTTATGATCAATAGCAAGATTGAAGAACCCTAAATTACCTGTTATTAGGGGTGTAAAATGAACAGGACGGTCCATCATCCATCCGAGTCCGGCTCAAGAAATGGCCCGACCGTGGACCGTCCAAACTGTTATACGAACCGAACATGAACAAATTATTATGTCCGATGTTTAATCGAGCTCGAGCTCGGTCACTGACTAGTTTGACTCGATTCTGTCCGTGAACCCAGGCAATTTCCTTTCTAAATAGGCCCACCCTTGACCTTTCTAGCCTTCTCACTTCTCTATCTCTGTGACTCACTCTCTCTGTCGTTTTGGCTTCTCCCCGCAACCCCCCCCCTCTTCCAAATTCCCATTATTCCCTGATTTCCAAAAATCAATTTGTTATGGATTAAAATTGAGAGCTGAAATGAAGCATCAAGCATCAGTTGTTAAGTGGCTAATGTGTACACATGGAGTTGGTATCAGTTTGAGGAGTTGTACATGTCTGGGTACTGTTCATTTCTGAACAGATACATGGTTGAGTCAATGTAAAAATGTACATAGTAGATACTGTTCATTCTGAACAGATGTATTGGGTTTGTTCAAATGTGTAGCGGGTCGTGTTGGGAATGAGTCTTGTTCAGTCTGTTAGACAGTTAGTGTTGTAGCGATCACATGCTTGCCACGTAATTGTCTCTATAAAAAGACATTAGAGATCTGTTGTAACTAATCAAGAATTAATAAAAGTTTCCAAATTCAGTCCCATTTTCTCTCTTTGTTCTCTCTAGCTATTAGCCATGGCAAAGAACAAGAACAACTAGATTTCAGCTCATGTCAATATGGTATCAGAGCCAACCAATGGTGACGAAGATGATCATGATGTCGGAGGTCCATCGGTGGTGGAGTCGGAGATGGCAGAGATGAAGAACCAGATGACGACGGTCCAAATGCAACTCGAATTTATGGTGGAACAGTTGCGTGAGTTGGTGATTCAGCGTAAAAATCCCTTCACCCCAGAATCTCCTGCAAATCCAAGTTCCGATTCTGGTCATGAGGTATCAAATCGCAACTCTCTTCATCCTAGGGCTTCATTTGGATTCTGAAATGCTCCTAGAACTCCATTTAAGATGGAGTTCCCTACATTTACTGAGGGAGATCGAACTGAATGGGTCTGCAGTGCTGAACATTTTCTTGATTTCTATGAGGTGGAAGATAATAACAAGTTAAGGTTTGCATCGTTGAATCTCGAAGATAAAGTTGCGCAATGGTATCGAAGGCACATAAAAGTAGAAAAGACTCTATTTCTTGGTCTCAATTTTTGGAGGAATTAATAACTAGGTTTGGACCTACGGAATTTCAGGATTATGAAGGAACATTGTCGAAGCTTAGCTAGAAGGGGGAATTAGAGTCGTATGTACAAGAATTTGACAGGTTATCCAACTTTGTGGAAGGATGGACAAAAAGACATTATCTCAGCACATTCTTAAGTGGATTGCGTGATGAGATTGGATGGGATGTGAAGTCTCAAAGACCTAAGAATGTTAATGAAGCCATTGGTTTAGCCTGTGGTTATGAAGAGAAGATCCAGTGTGCTAGGAAGTTTTCCAAGGCTATTTTTACTCCTAGAACCACTGCTATAGTTCCTCTTATCTCCAAGGGAGCTGAGTTACCACCAAACTTGAGTAATGGTCCTAAGCAATTGTTGCCACAGGAGTTAAGGGAGAGAAAGGCTAGAGGGCTTTGTTTTAATTGTGTTGAAAAGTACTCTCCTGGCCATCGGTGCAAGTCTCAAAAATTTTACTTCCTTGAAATGTTTGAAGATGAAACAAATGAAGAGAATGATTTGATGAGTAAAGAAGTGGAGGATATAGCCACTTTAAAGAGTTTGAATGTTGGATTACCCAGGATCTCTTTCCATGCTCTCACGGGATCAACTCTTTATCCACAAACTTTAAGAGTGAAGGGTAGAATCAAAGGGAGGGAGGTCAATATACTGATAGATAATGGGTCTACTCACAGCTATATAGATCCTCAGATAGCAATTAAAGCTAGGTTGGAGGTACTTTCGGAGCCCAAGTTCAAAGTCGCTGTGGCTAATGGAGAGGTGATGCATAGTGAAGGAAGAATTGCAGAAGCAAAGTTTTGTGTTCAAGGTATTAACCTCACTACAGATCTATTAATATTGCCATTAGGACCCTCTCAAATGGTCCTTAGTGCTCATTGGTTAAGATCATTGGGTAAAGTAACTCTGGATTTTATTGTGTTAACCATGAAGTTTATGCAAGAAGGGAAATTAAGAGTTCTGCAAGGAGTTAGGGATGGGGAATTACAAATGATTGAAGTTGGAGAGTTACCAAAGGTTTTGGAGAATGCTTGCCAAATTTTTATGTTACAAATGAAACCTTGTGAAGAGCACAACAATACACTCTTGGTTAGTCAACAACCTGTTAGTCACTTCATGTATATGGATGCTCAAAATGACCCCATCAAACAGGTCTTGTTACAATTTCCTGAAGTGTTCACCCCTACTATTCATATGCCTCCAAAAAGATCCATTGATCATTAAATACCTCTTGTTGAAGGCAGTAAACCAGTTTGTATCAAACCGTATAAGCACCCATATTATCATAAAAATGAAATTGAAAGACAAGTGAAGGATATGTTGGATACAGGCCTCATTAGGAACAATAGCAGTTCCTATGCTTCACCATGCATTCTAGTGAAGAAATTTGATGGGAGTTGGAGATTGTGTGTGGATTGTAGGGCTCTTAATTCACAAACAATTGAGGCTAAATTTCTTATTCCTATGATTGATGAGATATTGGATGACTTGTATGGGGCAAAATACTTTTCTAAAATAGACCTAAGATCTAGATATCATCAAATTAGGGTTCATGAATCAGATGTACACAAAACTGCATTTCGGACACACCAAGGCCACTATGAGTTCATAGTTATGCCCTTTGGACTTACGAATGCTCCAGCCACTTTCAAAGTCTCATGAATGAGATTTTCCAAGAGCATTTGAGGAAGTTTTTATTAGTCTTCTTTGATGATATTTTGATTTATAGCTCTACTATGGAAAGTCATGTGCAACATCTGATAATAACTCTACAAATTTTGAAGACTAACCAGTTAGTAGCTAAAGAGAGTAAGTGCAGCTTTGGTGTAAAATCTGTTGGATATTTGGGTCATATCATCAGTGTCGATGCGATAGAGGTTGATCCAGCTAAGGTACAAGCTGTCTCCAATTGGCCAGAACCTAGTACTGTGAAAGAGTTAAGAGGTTTTTTAGGCCTCACTGGTTACTATAGGCAATTTGTGAAGGGTTATGGAGGCATTGCAGCACCTTTAACTTAATTGTTAAAGAAGAATGGGTTTAGGTGGTCACAGATGGCTTCAGCATCCTTTGAAAAGTTAATGTCAGCTCTCACTACCACTCCAGTCTTGCAACTTCCAGATTTCTCTAAGAATTTTGTTGTAGAAACAGATGCTTGTTTGCAGGGGATTGGAGCAGTGGTGATGCAAGAAGCTCATCCAATTGCGAATATGAGTAAAGGATTGAAGGGTAAATCTCTCTCTTTATCAACATATGAGAAAAAAGTATTTGCCATTTTATCTGCTGTGAAGCATTGGAAACACTATTTGATGGGAAGGGAATTTGTTATTAAGACAGATCAAAAAAGCATCAAATATATTTTGGAGTAAAGAGTAAACACTGAAATCGAAGAGAAGTGGTTATGGAAGCTGTTGGGGTTTAATTTCTCAGTGGAATATAAAAAGGGAAAGGAAAATGTTGGAGCTGATAGTCTCTCTCACAGGCCAAATGTAAATGAAGAAGCTCAAGCTTTGGAACTTACCTTTGCAGTTCCGCAGTGGATAAATGAGATGAGATTGATGGTAAGTGATGACCTATACTTTCAAACTATCTCTGATAGATGCAGTAAAGGTGAATTAGATCATCTTAAATACAAGCTATTGGGAGGTATTTGGTATTATAAGGGTAAGATCTTAGTCAGTCCTACTGCAAGTTTAAGGCTGCAAATCTTCAGTGAGAATCATGACTCAAAAGAGGGGGGTCACTCAGGATTTCATAAAACATTGAGTAGGATCAGAAGATCCTTTGTTTGGAGAGGGATGAGTAAGCAAGTGAGGCAGTTCATCAGAGAATGTGGAGTTTGCCAAAGAAGTAAAAGTGAAAATCAAGTTCCTGCAGGGTTGCTTCAACCATTACCTATACCTGAGTTGATTTGGGAAGATATAGCTATGGACTTTATAGAGGGATTACCCAAGAGCATGGGAAAGTCTGTTATTATGGTGGTTGTAGATAGATTATCCAAATATGCACACTTTATGGCTTTGTCTCATCCTTATACAGCTCAAGGTGTAGCTCAAATATTCACTGAGAATGTAGGCAGGCTACATGGAATGCCTCGAAGTATCATATCTGACAGAGATCCAATGTTCATCAGCTCTTTTTGGTAAGAGTATTTCAAATTGTAAGGTAGTAAGCTTAAAACTTCTACAGCATATCACCCACAAACTGATGGGCAATCGGAAGTTGTTAATAAAGCTTTGGAAATGTATTTGCATTGTATGTGTGGACAAAGACCTAAGGATTGGGTGAGATGGCTTTGCTTGGCAGAGTATTGGTATAATACAAGCTGGTATACCTCCAACGGGGTTTCTCCTTTTGAAGCAGTGTATTGAAGACCTCCTCATACACCTAAGTTGTATGTTAGAGGGACTGCTAATAACCAGGGAGTATAGGAGGAATTAATGTCCAGAGATGTTATTTTGAAGCTGTTAAAAGATAATATGAAAGCTGCACAAGAAAGAATGAAGGTCTTTGCTGATAGGAAGAGGAGGGAGAAGAGTTTTGCTGTAGGTGATTGGGTTTTATTAAGGCTACAACCTTATAGGAAAGTTAGTTTCAGAAATCCCTATCCACAGAAATTATCACCTAGTTTTTTTGGACCTTATAAGGTGATTGAGAAAGTAGGAGAATTGGATTATCGTTTGGAATTGCCTCCCCAAGCTGTGATTCACCCAGTGTTTCACGTTTCAAAGCATAAAAAGTTTTGGGGTGATCCTTCAGTGGTGGAACATGCAGTTATTCCTGAGTGGTTGCACAGTGATGATACTTTCGATGGTGCCTGAGATAATTCTTGACAGAAGGATTTATAAGAAAGGAGGTGGAGCTGGAGTTAAGCTGTTGATTAAGTGGTTGGGACAATCAGATAGTACTGCTACATGGAGGATGCAGATGACATTAGAAGATCATTTCCTAACTTTGAGCTTGGGTCAAGCTTAATCTGAGCAGGGAGGAATTGTTATGGATTGAAACTGAAAGCTGAAATGAAGCATCAAGCATCAGTTGTTAAGTGGCTAATGTGTACACATGGAGTTGGTATCAGTTTGAGGAGTTGTGCATGTCTGGGTACTGTTCATTTCTGAACAGATACATGGTTGAGTCAATGTAAAAATGTACATAGTAGATAATGTTCATTCTGAACAGATGTATTGGGTTTGGTTCATATGTGTAGCAGGTCGGGTTGGGAATGAGTCTTGTTCAGTCTGTTAGACAGTTAGTGCTGTAGCGATCACGTGCTTGCCACGTGATTGTCTCTATAAAAAGACATTAGAGATCTGTTGTAACTAATCAAGAATTAATAAAAGTTTCCAAATTCAGTCCTATTTTCTCTCTTCGTTCTCTCTAGCTATTAGCCACATCGAAGAACAAAAACAACCAGATTTCAGCTCATGTCACAATTATTCTACCAATTGGATTTCCAAAATCAGTTAGTTCTTACAAACTCTCATTAAATTACCCTAAATCATGGGAAATGATTGGTTTTTCCATCCATATCAATATCAACATCTACATAAATACCCACCACAAGAAAACCTAATTCATGCTACAATTTTGATCCATCACCATCGGACCACCCGCAGTCTCGCCGGCTCCGTTGATTTTTCCTCTCTATTCATTCCTCCAACTTCAGTATGGCTTCTCTACCACCACCAGATTCGAGTAAGTGAAAAAATTAAATTTTTTTCCATTATTTTTGCTAATGAAATTTCACTTAATTGGTTGTTGGTTCCTGTGGGTGTCATTTAGATCTAGGGTTATTTAAGTGCAAATAATGGTGGATACTTTGTGTGATTTGATTTGATTGTGTGCGTGTGAGAGAGTCTGTAGATAAATTTCATTCGATTTATGAATTGTAATATATTTCATTCGGTTTATGAATAGATTGAGATATTCTTGTTGATTTTAGAGTGTTGTGGTTTTAGATCTATTGTAATGTTATGTTGATGATTTGTCAAGGACTTGGGTTAGATCTAAAATACCATAGGTTAACTATAAAAGATATTATAGCTTTTAATTTTAAAGTGTGATGAATCCTGAAGAGCTGAATGGAGAAAAATATTTCATTTTTCTATTGACATTTTCCTTTTCATTTCCATTTTGTTTTCTCTAAATGCCAGATGACAAATACACTTTGTTTTCTCTTAATGTCATTGTACTGTCATATTCTTTGATGTTTGTGAGTAATTCCTGAGTAATGTCATTGTAATTTCAAAGATATTCATTGTACTGAATTCCTAAGTAATGTCTCTGAAATGTCTCTGAAATAGTCATTGTACTGAATGTCATTGTCCTGTCATATTATTACTCACAAATCTGCTCTATTGCTGCTAACTATTATTTTCTAGAAATGTGTCCATTCCATATTCAATCTTTAGTTATATTGATCGTCATCCACTTCAAATTCTTATTATAATTTTAGTAATTTCATGTTGTTTCTTAATTGCCCAACGTTTTTTATTTGTAGCAGTCTTATAGCTTCACTTTCCATTGATTACTTTCACATTGTATGCTAAAAGCACGTATTAACTTTAACCACTGATAAATGCCAAAAAAAACTTTTAACCACTGGTAACTTATATGAAATAATATCCTCATTATCACCATCCTGATGAATGGTTGGTTCTACTAAGTGATGATATTTGTATTTTCTATTTCTGCAATTTAAAGTTAAATTTTATTTCTTTCTTCTAGCTACTAGCAGGTTTCTATCCTAAATCACAGTAACAAGGATGACATGTTAATTGTTTCTACTAGACAATGACAATATATTACAATTACCTCTCAATTTCTCAAATCTTTAAGGAGTGATGTTCAGTAGTACAACATAATAGAACACTTCCACTTTCCAGTTCTAACTATACCTAAGAATTTAAACAGTACCTATGTTTAGTATGCATTATGGTATGAAAATTTTAAATAGCGAAAGTTATAACACAACGCCTTCTCTATTATGTCAATTCTAGTTGAAGCTTTGGTCCTTTTTTCTTCTTCTTTTCGTAAGGAGCATTTACTGATATGGTAGACTATGATTGCATTCATCTGTATACCAACCTTTTAGATAATCCTTGCATAATCTCAAGTTAACTTCAAGGTCATTCTTAATATATTCAGTTGCACTACCCCCCATCTTCATGTAGCATACTCTGAACTATCATCTGTATTAATACGAACATTCATCATTCATTTCCATGTATAAGGATAAGACTTCTCTATGTGGCCAGTATGACTAAAAGTCACATCTTTACTATTATATCATGACCCATAATAATGTTCACCTCCTTTACGATTTCAATTTAATTAATTTAGATATATTTTCACTGTTAATATTTGCTACTTGGCTCCAAAGTAATAAATTTTGTGGTCAATCTCCTTTATATGAAACTGATTCTGCCATCAAACATTTCTTTCACTTTCTAAATTTCATTTTAATCGTTGAGAACTTCATAGTGTGGCTAATATGTTTACTTCTATTAGTTTAATGCTTTTTCAACCTCAGATTTTGTCTCTATATACTTGCTTCAGTGTGTACATGCCATCATTATGGGTCTTTCATATCTTATGCGCTAGTTTACCTTGGTGCCTGTTTTTATGCTTTGAAGAGCAATCAACTT
Source organism: Hemerocallis citrina (assembly GCA_017893485.1). Classification (NCBI taxonomy): domain Eukaryota; kingdom Viridiplantae; phylum Streptophyta; class Magnoliopsida; order Asparagales; family Asphodelaceae; genus Hemerocallis; species Hemerocallis citrina. Next base: position 146,661,609 of record CM030363.1, on the reverse strand, counting down.
GGTCATTCGTTTAACTTTTCATGGACTTGCCTCACTAGACTCATTAATTGTTGCACAATGAAAAATCAAGTCACCAAAAGCATGCCAAATAATTTGTGCTGGCTGCGGGAGCCTGAAGTGTTCTAGGTGCCTTAGTGTAATATTCAGGGTATTGTTAGTTATTGTCCACATATTCTTTATTATGATTCATACATACTGTCGCGCCCCACTTCCCAAAAAGAGATTACGGAATACAGATACGTGACTAAGTCCAGCGAAGAATTTTTATCATCCATAAGCTGTCAAGATCTTTACAACATTTCACAGGAATAATCAAGAGATAACAAGGAGAAACCAACCATACATGCATTAATGAATAAATATACCAACAGAATTTACTTGAAACAAAACTTGATAAATCTCAAATAAACCAGATCTGGAAACAAGTCAATAATCCTGGGTCATACTGCCCAAAACAAATAATTCAAGTAATAGATACATTTATTCAAAATAAGCAACAGAAAATAATAGTAATAATAACATGAACTCCAACATCTAAAAAGTCAGGTCACCTACTCCATCAGGCGACTGGTCACCATAATCTGCAATTTAACAAATTGCAGGAAGAGAAAAAAGAAAGCAAAACTTCCGTCAATGCAAATTATGGGCTGCTTGTAGTGCAGGCACAAGTAAAGGAATAAACTCAACAGATTTAGAGTAACAGCGGAAACAAACATTGCATATAATAGATATGATAGCAAAACAGAACAACTAGCATGAATCAGGAAATGAGATCAAGTAACATGGTATACTAACAGGGTACAGGTAACATGTAACAGGTGTCAAGTATCTTGCAAGCAGGTAAACAGGTAACAGATGAACAAGTAAACAGGTAAACAGATAGCATGTACAGGTAAGCATGTAACAAGTGTCATGTTTTGTCAACTCTTGTATTTAACTCTAAGTAGGAAGCACTTCATGCGTCCCAGATTTTTACCACATGGTTGCTACATTCATACAAATTTCGTTTAGATTTAGTGGAGGCTATAGGGCCGTGTACTCAGGTATCAGGCAGACAGGTACAGGAACAAGTACAGGTAGAACCTATTGGTCCTCTTCCGAGTACATCTTCATATAGGGAAGTGTGCAATCAAGTAATCAGGTAAACAGGTACAGGTAGAACCTACTGGTCCTCTTCCGAGTACACCTTCCTATAGGGAAGTGTGTATTCAGGTAATCAGGTAAACATGATCGTGTATCATGTAGTCATGAAACATGTAACAGGTAGGGACAAAGCCCCCTTCCAAGTACACATTTCTATATTTTTCACTACTAGATTTTTCCCTTAACCCCGACTTTGTTATTTGTTATTATCATCAAACATGCATGTACGTGTCGTAAGACAGAGAAAGAATAACATGGTATAAACAAGTAACAGTATCAGAATTAAAAGATAAACATGTATAGGTGATAGACAACACATAAAAAGATAAAACAACGAAATTTCTAGTTCATGACAGCAAGACAGTACTGCACTAAATCTGGAATTCTCGTTGCCACAAATGTGTAAATCTAGATCCGTCAAAAATCTGGAAAATAGACTCTCAGCCGAATCCAATAAATATATATAAGTCATATGGTATTTCACAAAAACAAGACTCAAAATAGATTTGTATCCAGAAAACATGTTCAGCCAGAAATCAGAAGTTTGTATTCATAAACAGGAAAACAGCATAAAAATGTATTGATTAAATTCAAGAAACATCTGGGGTATTCCCTAATATGTTTAGTAATAGAAAATAAAGTTTCATAATTTTCCAACATAGATAGAATAGTCAAGTAAAATCAGAAAGCAGCAAGATACAGAAAGTTTGTAAATCTGAAATCATAAACACAGCAGTACTAAAACAGTAATAGATTACAAAATATAAGTCAAAATCCAGATCCGTCAAAAGGGTGATAAAATAGATACAGCAGGCTATAATTCTTATTCACAAAGTTTTTATAAGCAGTAAATAGAATTAGGTCGAAATTATGTTTCCTTACTGGACAGTATGAAAATTCTGCCAGTATAATGGTAATTTGAGAGTATAGAATAGTTTGTAAAAGTTGTTAATTAAATCCATAAAAATTAGGGGTTAATTCCAATCAAGTATACTTGCACTCAGCAAAATTTGGATCAAAATATTACCTTTAACATCAGTATAAAAATAAATTACCACACAGAATTCATATAAAACAGAATCTGTAATTTTTGTACACATCTGTAGTAAAATAGTCATAACTTGCAACTCACAAATCGAAACTGAGATCTGTCAAAAATTCTAGAAAGCAGACAGATATCATTATAATTCATATTCACGAATAATTTTCATATACTGACCTTAATAGGGTCTAAAACACTGAACAAAAATGGGGTAACAACAATAACAGAATTATTCTTCATGCATAAAATCAACTAGATCATATGAAACACATCCAAATTATAACAAAATATGAAATAGGGTACACTAGATATCCAAGAAACATGGTATAAGGTATTTAACAGATCTACAACAGGATATAATACCAGCAACACGTCAAGCATGCAAGATTCTCACATCATATTAGGGTTCACGAACAACATACATATATGCAATAGGGATTAATAGGATCTAAGTTAAACTTCATGTCGTATGTGTAACTAGAGACGACTACAAACAGATCAACACAGCGATAAGATATAACAGGGGTTTTACACAAGAATTGTCTCTAGAACACAACTACACTGCAGGCGGTATTTAGTACTTGTATTTGTAACAAAAATTAATACAAGTTACTTGCCTTATAGTTGACGACGAAAACGAAGCAAAGAGTGAGAATAACTGGAACAAATCCCAGGAAACTGACACCATGCACAGATCTTGATGATGATCAAACAACGATCGGACGGATCGGCACAGATCTTGATGACAATCATGATCAAAGATCAACAGCTGAGATCAAGAGATCAAGAGATCAAAGATCACAATCGCGATGGACGACCTAGATTCAAAGTTGAAATTTCTTGATCAAATAGCAATGTGGCTTCAGTGCTGGCATGATGGCAGACAGCGGCAATGCTGGACATGGATGGTGATGCTGGACAGGCGGTGCGACAACCGCACAGAGGCAGCATGGCGGCACTATCGCTGAGGCTGTCGTCGTTGTGTTGTCATCTAGATTGTGCTCAGGAGGAGCAAGGCAACAGGGGGCTGGTGCTGCAGTTCAGCACCGCTGTGACGGAAGGTCGCGACATGAATGCAGGGGCTGCTGGCATAGCGACAGAAGGGAGGGCGCACAGGGGATCTATGCACTAGTTGTTGCTGTGGTCGCAACAGAGGAGGAGCACCGGGAGTCGAAGGTAGGGGATGGACGGGAGAGGTGGCAGAGTGGTGCCGGAGGGTCTATGTAAGAGGTCGGGGGAGCGAGAGGATCGGAAGTAGGGTTTTAGAAGAGCAGGAGGTAGGGGATGAGTTTGTTAAGGGTTTGCGGCGACTAGGGTTAGATGGTGAATAGGAAATATACAGGGGTATATATATATATATCTGTGTGTGTGTGTGTGTGTGTGTGTGTGTGTGTGTGTGATAGTATGGTTAATAAGGGCTAACGGGTATTGGGTATACGGGTCCAATATGGTTAGGTGAAATGTTATTGGGTTTGTATATATATATATATGTGTGTGTGTGTGTGTGTGTGTGTGTGTGTGTGTGTGTGATAGTACGGTTAATAAGGGCTAACAGGTATTGGGTATACGGGTCCAATATGGTTAGGTGAAATGTTATTGGGTTTGGGTATTGGGTTCATGGGTTAAAAAGGCTCCAAAAGCATATAGGGTTTAATAACAAAAAACCAATAAAGAGTAAATAAAATGGGACATGAACAATTAAAATAATGAGGATAAAAAATAATGGCCCGATCAACCAGAAATGAAATAATAGGCAGACAATTGAATCAAGAAGATCATATAAAATATGACAAATCAAATAGATGAAAATATTGAAAAAGAAGGTCCAATACACGGTTCAAAAAGAGACGGAGAATACAATGAATAAATACTCAGAAAAAGAAAAATACATCCAAAATACAGAAAATGGAAAACATGGGTTATACATACCATTCTTAATATAGATAAAAACCCCTCCTCCTCTATGGCCCGATGGCCCCATCCCCTCGTAGATGATTGGATTCCAGTATGGATCTTGCTTATTTATAGAACATTTCTTATTGTATTTTATTAATACAGTTAATGTTATAAAAGTTTAAATTGTTCTTTGTATTTTTTGTAGATCTGGAGCAGATTGAGAATGGTTAACAGCATCAAGAGGATCACAGTAGTGATGATGATATTGAAATTGTGGATAGCGTGAATGACTAGGAGGATACAAAAAAAACTACTAAAACTAGAAGAAGAAAAAAAGAAAAGGATATCACTGGTCTGGCACGAGTTCGAAAGGGGTGAAGAAATAGGTGAGGATGGTATTGTGAAATTGTTTGCTAAGTGTGTTCATTGCTTAACTAAGATCACTAGAACTACAGATGGCTGCACAACCACATTTAAGAGACACTTAATTAAGTGCAAAGTTTGTCTCGCTAACCAAAAAAACAAAAGTTGTTGGGAAAAGATTTTTTTAGAGGTACACCTTCTGATGGTTTGATTGGAAAACTAGCTATTCACAAATTTGATAAGGAGAAAGTTAAAGGATTACTGGCTACCATGATCATTGTGCATGAATATCCATTTAGGATGGTGGAGCATGAATTCTTTCTGTTGTTTTGACAACTTTTGAATCCTGAATTTGAAAAGGTATCACGTGTTACTATGAAAAATGATTCCATGAACTTGTACGCATTAGAGAAGAAGAAGTTAGAGGATGTGTTAACAAGTGTGAGTAGATTTAGTTTGAAATCTGACTTATGGACATCAAATCAGACCATAGGTTATATGTGTCTCACTTTTCATTTTCTCGATTCAGAGTGGACACTACTAAAGCGTGTTTTGAACTTTAGTAGCTTACCTCCACCACATACTGGAGTTGTTATATCTGATGCCTTTTTGCTTGTCTTTTGGATTGGGGAATTAAGAATAAAATCACTTCAATAACACTTGATAATGCTTCCTCAAATGATGTTGCTGTGAGAAATTTGGAGAATGATTTTTCAATGAAGGGTAAACTTTTCTTCAAGGGTAAGATTTTCCATGTTAGGTGTTGTGCACATGTGTTGAACTTAATGGTGCAAGATGGATTGCATGAGATTAAAAAAGTTATTCAAAATATCCGTGAATGTGTGAAGTATTTGAAAATGTCACCTCAAAGTCTTCACAAGTTTGTGGATATAGTGAAGCAATTGCAACTTCCAATGTCTAGATGTTTAATTCTTGATGTCCCAACTCGTTGGAATTCTACTTATGCAATTCTAGAGTGTGCTTTGGGATTTAGACAAGTTTTTCCTATGTATCATGAGAGGGATAAATCATATAAGTGGCTACCATCCTTGATGGATTGGGAGAAGGCTTAAACTGTGTGCAAGATTTTAGAATGTTTTAATGAAGCCTCTAATGTGTTCTCTGGTACATCTTATCCAACTTCGAATTTATTTCTTCCCGAGCTTTAGAAAATTAAGCAAACCTTGAATGAAAAATTAGTGGAATTTGAAGGAACTCCTTTTTTGAAGGAAATGGGGCATTAAATGAAAGATAAATTTGATAAGTATTGGGGGGATTGCAATTTTTTTATGTCTATTGGTGCAGTTCTGGATCCAAGGTAAAAATAAAGTTGATTGGGTATTGTTTCCCAAAAGTTTACTCTTCTCTTGAGTCTGAAAAAACATCCGGCATGTCCTTCCATCTTTGCATAAATTGTTTGGTGAATATGTTGCTTGTAGTGTTGCAAAGAGTAAAAATGCTAAGGTAGTAAATATTTTTGGTGCTTCTACTAGCGGTAACCTAAAAAAGAAGTTAAAAAATGTGTGTGAGTTTGAGATGTGGGCTCAAACTCAAGATGCAGTGGAGCCACCCAAATCTGAATTGGAAATGTATCTTCAAGAAAGTCTTTACAAGCATGAATCAGAAGAGTATTTTAAAGTGTTGGAATGGTGAAAAACAGCCACACCAAAGTTCAAAATACTACCAAGCATGGCTAGAGATATACTATCTATTCCTATTAGTAGTGTTGCTTCTGAATCTGCATTTAGCGCCGGAGGTAGAGTTCTTGACCAATTTCGAAGCTCTTTAAAGCTGGAGACAGTAGAAGCTTTGATTTGTATCAGGGATTGGATATGTTCCAATTACAATATGAATAATTTAATGGTAAAAATACATCTTATTTCTCCATTTCGCGAGTGTTGATTGTCAATTAATATAATTACTTTATAATCGCTGTTTGAATATTCTTTTGATAGGCTCAGTCTGAAGAGGAGGCTATGCAGATAAGGTAATTCCATAATTGTAATTTTTAATATTAGTTATTAACTTATATATGGGGTTATATGTTTACTATATACTTTATAAGGAAAATTCTCAATTTATACTCATTTTATGTTCCTTTCAATATAGTAGCATTTTGTAGGTTCGGTAAATTGCAAGTGGAACATCCAAGTGAAGGTGGAGCATGAATCAAAGTTCAAACCATCAAGTTGAATTTTAATAATGGTTTTGGCATAGCTTTTGTTATAGTTATTTATAGGATGAAACTTTAAAACGTTGTTGGTGCAAAATGGATGTTTTGAGTTGTGTTTCCTTTTGATAATTTTTGTTTTGGATATTTTTGTTGAATGGATTTTTGTCATATTTGTGTGTTTAAATTTTGATGCATGTTGAATGGAAGTCTACTAATGTAAGAAATGAACTTCTAAGATCCTTGACTGTCCAATCAATCAAACAATTCAATGATCTTTGGAAAAAATCTTTAAAGATTTACTAATTGCAATGACTATCAGACTTTATGTAGTGCACTGTAAACTTCTTTGTATCGTCTCCTTGATATTATGGGTAAATATGGCTCATGCTGATTTTAAACTAGTTACTCATTTTGCAGATTATTAAATACCTTTGAACTTCATTTGCAAAACAATAGCTAGTATCATATTTCTTCTTGAAATAAGTTATAATAGATAATATCATTTGCAAAACAATTGTCAGTCCGATCTGAGCCCAGTCGGAGTCCGATTCGTCCGAACAAGCATAATGGGCTGGACGCGACCCTTCTGCTGTTATAATGAATCGAGCCCGAACTATGAAAATTTTGACCGATCTGGACCGAGCCGGACATAAGCTCGTCCAGAGCAATTTCGGTCCGAGCTTGAACATATGGTTGTCTGATTCCGTCCAGCCTGATTTACAGCTCTACCTGTTATTTGAAGAACCCAAATCTGACCCTTGAAAGAGGAGCGTCGGGGGCATCGGGTGGTGGCAGTGGTGATCTTAAGAGGGGCATCGGGCATTTCGAAGGTGGAGCTTTGGGGCTCCGCACTGGAGAGTGGAGGTTAGAGAAGGTGGAGCTAGGGTTTCACTGGATTTGGGGATGGAGGAATGTGGAGGTCGGGATATTTGGAGATGAGAAAGAGAAGAGAAAATGAGTTAAAATACCAAAATACCCTCACTACAGATGGAGAAGAGTGGGAGAAACAGCAGTCGCCCTATCAAGATCTTAATTATGATCTTGATCGGACGGCTCACATTTGTGTTTGCAAACTTCTATTGCAAATCCGTTTGCAATGGTGTTTTCAATGGAGATATATATATATATATATATATATATATATATATATATAGCCCTTCGGTTGTGCACTAATCTAATGTGTACTGTAGTGTGCACTCCTCGTCAACCATCCAATCTTACCCTTGATCATGATCCCGAACGAAGGGCTCATAAGAGCTCCGCTCATCTCACTTACAAATGGGGGTAGTTTGGGAACTTCCCTACCCCCCACAGTTAACTACCCCCTCTATTCTCTTTCCTTCTCATCGCAACCCCTCTCTTCTCTATCCTTCTCAACCCAGCCTCAAATCCTCTCCTCTGTCAGGATTGACGGCATGATGCTCTACATCAATGGAGGTTCCGGCAGGATTCGTCTTCTTCAATAGTTGCAGTCGATTTTTGTGTTTTTTTTGTTCGTTTTTTGTTCGTATCAGAGTTTAGAGTTTGTATCAGTTTATTACAGGCATTGCGCAGAAGTGTTTAAATGGTTTATAGCAGGAAGCTGGCGGGAGGGTCTGTTGTGTGTTGAGCACATGCTTTTTTTATCTTGTCCTGTAGCGTAGCCACAACTTCCCCGCCTATAAGACCTGAGTTGTAATAATCTTTCGAATCAATAAAAATATCAACTCATTTTCCTCCCTAATTCCTTTTAATCCCAAACCCTTAATCCCTCTTTCTTTCATCAATGGAAAGACCCAGAACCAACCGCAATCCCACTCCTGACAATCTAGTATCAAAGCCGGATAACTTCGACAACGATGGCCGCAATGAGGGGAGTACGGCGATTGAAGGGGAAGTGACGAATCTGAGGAGCCAACTGATAGAAACTCAACTCCATAATGGGTATCTCTCTGAGAGGGTAGAGTTCATCACAGCGAGCATCGGAGAGAAATTTTCGACGATGGAGTCCAGGATGCAAGCGATGATGGCAATGATGCAGTAGTCACAACCGCAACCTCCCAACCCTACTCTGCTTCTAAATCGTCCTCATCAAATGCCCAACAGGGAGGTAACAAACCCTAACCCCAACTCCATCCATTTTTCCAGGGCACAGTGATAGTGGAAATGTGTTTAGAACACCCTTTAAGGTAGAATTTCTGATATTACAAGAAGGAGACCCAACAGAGTGGATTCATGATGTAGTGCAATTTTTAGAGTTCTATGAAATTCAAGATACACATAAGCTGAAGTATGCCTCGCTTAATTTAAGGGGTAGAGCTGCCCAATGGTTCTGTAAGCATTTGAAACTGATAGTTCATGAGGTGACTTGGTCAGGGTTTCTTGAGGAGTTTCTCACCAGATTTGGGCCTACGGAGTTTCAAGACTACAATGGGATTTTATCCGAATTGCAGCAAAGGGGTGACATTGAGACTTATATCCAAGAATTTGATAGACTCTCCAACTTTGTGGAAGATTGGACCGAAGCTCCTTATTTGAGTACCTTTACAAGTGGCCTACGGGATGAGATCCGCTGAGATGTGAAATCGCAGCAACCAAAAAATGTCAATGAGGCTATTGGATTGGCTTAAGGATTTAAGGAGAAGATAGCTTGTACGAAGAGGAGTTACAACCCCCCATTTATATCTAAACCCATTCCCTCTGCTATTGCACCTCCTACTAAACTAGCAAGTCCAAACACCACCACCAGTAGCTCTTACCCTATCTCAACTACAGCATCTAATTTTGTGCCTCGACGTTTAAACATTCAGGAGATGAGGGAGAGGAAAGCAAATGGGTTGTGCTTCAACTTTGATGAAAGGTTGAAGAAGCTGGAGGAAGAGGAGGCTGGAGGAAAGCAAAGGGGCATATTTGAAAAACCCAAAAAATCTACTTGCTCGAAGGGTTGGAGGAAGAGGAGGTTGAAGAAGCTGCTTTTGAAATTGATGAAGCTGAAGAACCACTGCCAATTACTCTGCAAACACTAATTCAAACTCCTCTACAACCAGAAATTTCTTTTCATGCACTTGTAGTGTAACACCCCGCAAAATTGAGTTATGACAATTTTTCCCATGGGTGTTACATATATTTTGTACTGTTACGAGTAATGTCAGTAACATGTTTTAATATAAATGTCCTAAGTATTTCTGAATTTCAATTATTTATACATTTTTCGTCTTCTCAAAACTCATTTTATCCTATTTTGAGCCAACTCAATCCTTGTGGTTTTACGTACATTGCACGTCCTTTCAATACACGTGTCGATTACGCATGTTTTAACCTTACGTGAAATATCCGTAACATGATTAATATACATGTTCTATTTATTTTGTATTTTGACTGTTTTTCGTTCTATTAAATTTATTTTGTATTGATACGTGCAACGAACGTGTTTGCAATGCACATGTTGGTTCCTAAAATTTTCTTCAGTCATGGACATTTTTCTTTCATTTTACAAGTCACAATTGTGTAATTTATTTTAATTAAAATTCACTAGGCCTAAATCCATTTTTGTAGCCCACAAAAACTAATTACAAATTTAAAGTCCATGATTGATTTTGTGTGCACTAAAGTGTACATTTAAAATATAGTTAGTTTGATACACTTGCCATGTGTAACACACACATCTAACCTAATAAAAATTAATAATAAAATTTGTATGAAAGGGTGTGCACACACATTTGATGCACGTGCACGTGTTTCTTACCATGGTTGAGAATGAGGGAGAGTGGTGTGAGTTAGTGGAAAGTGTGGAGTTATTTTGGGAAGTGGGCAGCTATTTTAACCACAAAATTTTTCTATAAACAAGCCCTACTTTTGTCATGAACAACAAAACTCAAAACAAAAATAAAAGAGAGAAAGAGGGAGAAGAGTTTGCAGGATGTGCTAGGAAGAGGCCGGCCATTTTTTTGAGGGAGCTTGGAGCTTTGGAGCATTAATTTGTAGTTCTACTATTAGGAATTCTTTATTTGAGGTGGGTATTTCACCAACCTTCTAATATAATTTTTATTAGTAGAATGCTAGATTGTAGATATACATGTATGAATTGTTAGATACATAATAACTTATATAGATTGAGTATTCATGTTTAGATTATGTGTTGTTAATTAAATGTGTGAAATTATGATATAATTGATTTGATTGCATTTTTATAAGTTTCTGTTTTAAGTTTTAGTTGCACTTCAGAAAATCATATCTATTAAACTAGATAGAATCTAGAGCTAAAAAATTTATAGGAGCATCCTATATATGTCAAGAACATCTCCTTAAAATTTCATAATATTTGGATATCGTTTACTATTTTAATAAAATCCAAACTTAGGGCTTGTTGGCAGTTGGCTAGCTGCTGGAAATTTGTATACATTTCAGATTTTGATCATTTCGGCATCTTAAATGCAGTATTTTGATAAAGATCAAAACTAAGAACCTGAAGTAGACTCATTAACCTTTCTTTAGATTCTAAGAAATCAACTTTTGATGAAGAACTGAATTTATAATGAATTTTATAAGTTTGAACAGCGGCAATCTATATGACATTTCGATCCTACTGTAGATTTCGAAGAATTCAGAGTTATAGACACAATATTTTGGGAAAACTTATAACTACAAAATTATAGTAGACTTGTATACCTTTAATTTCATCTAAAGAACACAAATTTTCATAAAGTACAGAATTTTCTATGATTTTTACAAGTAGCATGAGTTGCAGTTTTCGGATTTTGAACCTATTGTTTTGCAAATGAATTTAGACGAAGTAATTGAGGATGATTTTACATGATCTTAACTGTAACATCCTGAACTTTTAATTATAATTAAATGAGAATTTATCGATTTTTACGTGTTTTGCACGTACAAATTCATATGCATTTTCCCTAGGAAATTATCTCTTTTATAACATGAACAAATAATTATTTTAAATCTTTCTCTTTTATTTTCTAAAAGCCTATTTTAAAAGCCTAGACCTAATTGTCTAATCTAGCCCACCCTAATTAATTAATTAATTTTTTTATTAATAACCCATGGGTCTAAGGTCCACTACATTTGAGTCCACTAGTTAAATTATCCTTTAATTGTTATAACATGTAGTGTAGACTTATTTGGTAGACAATTAAATAAATTAATCATGTACAACTAATTAATAGGAGGTACTAGATGAGGCACGTGCATTGCACTAGCACGTGTCTAGTGTGCATGGGGTGTGGCTGGATGGGAGCAAGAGAGATGGAGAGAGTGGAGTTGTGGGTTGGGTAGTTATGTGTTCATGGGTGGTTGCTACAATTCCCTAATACATCTTATCCCTTTATCCTTAACCATCTAGATCAATCCTAGCCCTCCATTTCACTCAAAAATAAGTATAAATACCCCTAGTTCTCTTCATGTTATGCATTAGAAAAATTGATAAGAAAAGAAAGAGAAAGAAAATTATAGTTGTGTGAAAAGAAACAAAAGTGAGTAACAAGATTGAGAGCTCTGTATGTGTTCCTTCCCAAGTACAGGTCGCCCATTCATCAAGGAGGAGGAGAGGGGAGCTCGGGTTCACTACATCAAGGAGGAGAAGGACCGTTCATGCGTTCAAGGAGATTTCTAGGAGCTTTGTGTTTGTTTTTCTCCAAATAGGTGAGTGATTTCTCTACTTCTAAAATAGACATCATGCTAGGGTTGTGATTGATGAAATTTCTAATGAAACTAGTAAACTAACCATGTGTGGGCTTTAAAAAGGCACTAACTAGATAATGAAATGAATGCTTGATGAAATGTGTTGGAATATTTATAATTATGATTATTGTGGTAGAATTATCATGTGCTTTCAAAAATGTGAGTTTGAAACCATGTTAGAATGTAGAATATGCTTGCGAATGGTTTGTTGAAAAAATTGAAATAGATGAATTGTGTTTATTAAATTTTGTGGCACTAGTTTGATAAAGGAAACTATGTTTAAGATCATTGTAGTAATAAAAGAAAAATAAAAGTAAGAGACAACATGTTGTGGTGCTTGTAACATTAGATTTTTGGTAGAGATCTTGATATAATTGCAATGTCGAATTTATAGACCTAGAACACAAATTATAAGAAAATTTGATGTTTTTATGTCAAAATAATATTTTTAAATTACTGTTATGTTGTTGATTTATAAAATCAGTATTATGGAAAATTTCAAGAATTAATGTAGAAGAGAAAAGAGTTTATAGAGTTTTTGAAATACAAAGAGTCATTAACAAGTGGAGAGTCGAATTACATTTAACTCAATTTAATCTCATATCAGTTAACCACCATGGTCATACTGGTTATTGGGTGCGCCATTAGAGCTTTACTGTAGCTCGGCGGCCTGTTGTGCCTGGGTTCGAGTCTCGATAGAGACTTCTTTTTTTTAATCTAATTTTTCCCAATAAACCGAGAGCCCAAGTCAAATAGCTTATAATCCCTCCCTTTAACATTTAGGCGCTTGGGCCACTGTGGCTAGCGCGTGCGGTTCAGTTGCGTCACTGTTCACGCTGGGGGTCTGTTTGGGCCTGGTTTGAAACTGGCTGAGGCCAAAATTTTTGGGGTTTTGTTTTTTTTTTTATAAAATTCGATTTTTTAAAGAGTTTTAATGATTGAAAAAAAAAATTAAGAAAAATACTAGAAATATTCTGAAAATAATTGGATTACATGAGAAATTTTTTAAAGTCTTTTGATCCGCTATGTTGAGAATCAAGGCCAATTTTAGTAAAAACTTGTTATATTTTTATTAAAAGAGTTATTGAATAATTAAAGGAAAGTAGTACTCTTCCCTTAGAGATTTTAATGAGTCGTGCCATGGTAAATTTTTAAAATAAAGAAAATTGTGAATTGATTTTGATAAATGAAAAGTGTTATTATGAAAATAAAAGAGAATTGCGAAAAATCTATCATGAATGTGGTAAAGTTGAAAAATGAATGTGTCACTTTAAATATGAAATTTGTGTATGAAAATGTAAGGGAAATCATGATGAATTATGAGGATAAACTCATGAGTGTGAATACTCAATTTTATGAACATGAAATGAGATTATAGACTAGAGTGTGGCTAAGACCTCATACCGGCATTTGAATAAATCCTTTTGAGATGAAATATTGAAATGAAAGACCAAGTTTGGGTCGTTGTGTTGATTGATGGTTAAGACCGGTATAGAGGAGGTGCTAACTCTAGAATGTTGATTTTATTCATGATTCAAATAATTAAGAATTAGATACATAGTGAAGATGTGATGAAAGTAAGAGAAAAATACGAGTATGAGGGCCATCGGATTGGCAGTGTGAGAGTGATTCATAGGCTGCCTGCTTGATGCGTCATGTCATGGCGTGAACACTGCTCCGAAATTATCATCTCGGTGGCGACGCTTGTGGGGTGTTTGGTGACTACGGGTGGTGCCATCATTCCATGATGGAGATTTAAAGGTCCATAGGCTCTGCATGATGTGTCATGTCATGACGTGGGTTTTCCCTCCAGGCTGTCTGGACATGGGCTCGTAACTCATAGAACATTTAGGATACTTACCGTAGTTACCGTAGTAGTTTAAGTCATTACGAGGGATTGAACCGTACAAGATGAAGAACGATTAAGGACTTACCCTCGGACCTATGTAGTATGGGATGCATAGAATCCGAACAAGTGCGCATTAGTGTCATATAACATAAATAATTGCATTAAGGACTAAGTGCACATTCACACACGACATCAATAGGATAGTCCCCGTAGCTTTGTTTTGTGACAAGTGTGTGCTTTCTAAGTAAGAAAAATTGATGTATTATATCCTAGCGTCAGTTGAATGAACTGACGTGCCCACAGTTTTAATGCAAGATAAAGTGAATGAACAAGACTAAGGAGGAATTGATGCTTAAAGAATTATTCATTTATTTCATTCATGTAATTGTTGTAATTTTGCTTCCGCTGTTTAAATGTAACTCTGATGTATTAAAAGTTTTTAATTCCTTGTAAAATTGTACGAAGAGAAGTGTAAAGATCCTGTGGAACTTCGAATTCGGTCTTATTTGGAATTCGGGGTGTTACATTAACTACAAAGTTGTAGAAGACTCATTTATGATTTCAATGAAACTAATAAATCTATTTTTGAGGTAGTATTGGAATTTATACGATTTCTTAATACCATTGGGTTGATGTCTTTTATCTAGTTGCCCTAAAACTTCTACAACATATAAAATTGGATTAAAAATTTTAATGTTAGTAAGATGTACCTTATGAGGAATTAAGAGATAATTAAAGGATAAAGTTAGAATGTTAAACATATGATGTTTATAAGGGTTTTAACTCATCAAGTGTGATTGGATGTTGCTATAAAAAGTTGGTTACTTCATGATTGATAATAGCAAAGAGAAAGAACAAAAGAAGTTAAAAGATGTTTAATGAATGAAATTTCAAAATGTGAATAAAAATGGTATGAATAACCCATGGTATTGTGAACAGGAATTATGTTGATTCTAGAGGCTAAGTAAGACCCAAAACACCAGCAAAGTGATGAAAATGATTATTGAAATTTGAGAAGTGGCCAATATGGGCTATCATTCTCGGTATATTGTTTAAGACCAGTAAGAGGGTAAGCTAGCTCTAGGTGGCATTATTATTCATGTTTCAAGTTAAGGATACGCACTAGAAGAGAATGTGATGAAACCTGGGCAAACGTAAGTGGGGCAAATCTATATAGTCGGGCGGGACTATAGATTCAATCGGGCAGTGTACTCCGGGACTATAATTGCCCTGCATCCAATCGGGCGGTGCACTCTGGGACTGTGATGCAAAACGAGACAAACCTCAATTAAATTTGGGATTATCAATGATCGGGCAGTGTGCTCCGGGATCATGAATAATCTGGTGGATGGGAGGCGGATCTCTGATATTCCGGGACTAGAGCGGCACTTGCGGGATGTCCGTGTGAGGTGGATTCTGTATATTCGGGCGGTGTACTCCGGGGCTGGAATCCATACTTGTGGAATGTCTAAACCTTGTTTTGTTACCGAGTAGGATTTCCTGGCGAGGGATTGATTAAACCATATAATGTGGAGTACGTAAAGGCTTGCCCTCGGACCTATGTAGTATGGAATCCGAACAAGTATGCATTAGTGTCATCGTAGTGTAATGTCTGCATTAGGCATTAAGTCATATCATACACTGACACAACTAGGATAGTCACTTTTCCTATTTGCATTCAATTTTGTATTTGCTAAAGTAGAAGAATCGATGTATTATAGCATTGCGTCAGTTGTATACAACTGACGTGCCCATAGTTTCCTAGTTGCAGGATTGGACTTGGCATGGACTTGAAGTCACTATGAAGGGTTGTCATAAAATTGAAGAACTTCCATTATCATGTGTTGTATTGTACTTATTTATTTCCGTTGTGTTTTTGTAAAGAACAATGTTGTAAATGAAAAAGTTTTAAATTCCTTGTAAAATTTGTACGAAGCTGAAGTAAAAGGTTCTACATTTGCTACAAATTATCTGTGTTTGGAATTCGGGACGTTACATGTAGGCACACAAGTCTATCCACAGACAATGAGAATTAAGGAAAAAATCATTGGTAGGGAGGTTAACATCCTCATCGAAACCAGCTCAACGCACAACTACTTAGATCCCCAAACTGCATTAAGAGCCAATTTGCACATCTTGAAGGAGCCTCGTTACAAGGTCACCATGGCTAATGGTCATTGCAAGTACAGTGAGGGTAAAGTGACCAATGTTAATTTTGCAGTGCAACGAGTAAATCTGCACGCTAAGCTCCAACTACTTCCCTTAGGTCCTGCTCAAATGGTGTTGGGTGCACATTGGTTAAGGCCTTTAGGCCCCGTAACCATGGATTTTAGTCTGATGACAATGGAGTTCAAGGTTGAAGGAAGCGTGAAAAGGTTGCAGGGAATCATAAATCCTCAACTGCAGTTCATGGAGGCTGATAAGCTAGCTAAGATGAACAACTACACATGTCAAGCCTACATGGTCCAAGTGCAAGAGGTTTTGTGCAGTGAAGAAGAGTCAAGTAGTCACTCTCAGTTACACACTGAGCCTGTAGATCTGCAGCAGGTTCTTCAAAGCGTCCCTAACGTGTTTATTGATCAAATGACATTGCCTCCCCAGAGATCCATAGATCACCAGATCCCAGTAATCGAAGGGTCCAAAACAGTGTGTATTAGACCATATAAACATTCCCACTACCACAAAAATGAGATTGGAAAATAAGTGGAAGAAATGCTCTTGTCAGGGTTTATTAGGCCAAGCAACAACCCCTATGCATATATGGTGATTCTAGTAAAGAAATCAGATGGGAGTTGGTGTCTTTGTGTTGACTACATGGCTCTTAATAACCAAACAATTAAGGCCAAATTCCCAATCCCCGTCATCGATGAGCTTCTTGACAAGTTAAATGGTGCCAAATATTTCTCAAAAATTGACTTGAGGTCGGGGTATCATCAAATAAGAGTTAAGGATTTCGACATTCCTAAAACTACTTTTCGCACTCACCACGACCATTTTGAATTTTTATTAATGCCTTTTGGGCTCACTAATGCCCCTACAACTTTCCAGTGCTTCATGAATGAAATTTTTAAAGAATACCTTCGAAAATTTGTGCTTGTCTTCTTTGACGATACCCTGGTTTATAGTTCTTCTTGGGAGAACCACCTCCTCCATGTATCAACCACCTTAACAATCCTGAGGAACCACCAATTGGTTGCTAAAGCTAGTAAGTGCACATTTGGCCAGAAGTCAATAGGCTACTTGGGTCACATCATCAGTGAAGAAGGAATTTCAGTCGACTCAAGTAAAATCAAAGCTGTAGAAAGTTGGCCTGAGCCACAAATAGTTAAGGAGCTCAGAGGATTCTTGGGTTTAACCGGCTACTATAGAAGATTCGTGAAGAATTACAGAGGCATTGCAGCTCCCCTCATGCAACTCCTGAAGAAAAACTCTTTCAAATGGACCTCAATGGCAGCAACTAGGGATGGCAACTGGGCCGGGTCAACCGCCGACCCACCCGCGACCCGGCCCACGAACCCGGCCCGCTTAACACCTTCACGGGTTCGGGTCGAACCCGGTGAACAGTACCGGGTCGACCCGGGTCGCCATTTATGCGAATTGGATTCGCGAAATTCGGCCCACGAACCCGCTCAACCCGCGAATCGGACCCGCCAACCCGCGGGTCGACCCGCGAATTGAATTCGCGGAACCCGTTACGGGCCGACCGTTCGACCCGCGGGTCGAACGGGTCGAAACCCACGGGTCGTGTGGCCGTTGTGAGTGTGCGCAGGCTCTGGCTGGCAGCAACGGCTCTTAGAGCCGTTTGCTGCTGGCCGTTGCTTCTTTTTTTTTTTTTTGTTTTTTTTTTTTTTTGTTTTTACCCACTTCTAACCTTATAAATAGCCCCCAAAAATCTCCAAAAAAATCACACCTTCCTCTCTTACTCTCTCTACTATTATACATCAAAAAAAAAAAAATTTGAACAATTGTAGTAATCATCAAACAAGTGTACAAGGAGGCGTATACACGATCAAATTTTGGTCGTATCGGAGAAAAAAATTCAACGTCTTCAACTCTCTTCAACCATCGGCTCAAATCTACTTCAACCTCTTCTCAATTCAACTCTTCAATTGCGAAATCGGCAAAGCGCTCCTCCATCTTGTCTATTATTTTCTAATTTTCACGGTTTTTTTATATACGCGTATTCCACGGTGAACGGTATCAAAATATCTCTATCTCTCTACTATTTTTTTTTTTGCGTTGTAGTTAAAATTATTGTTCGTTTTTTGAACTTCTCTATCTCAAGATTCTCAACCCTCTTGTTTTTTAGTTTTTTTTTTGTATAATTCACCGCCACTACTTAGTAGATTTTTTTTTACATACCACATTACTACATTATGTCTAGATCACGCGGTAGCGGTCGTAGCGGACAAGATTCCTCCTCCTCTTCACGTAGGCCACCAATTGTCCCTATTAGTGAGCCCGCCCAAGATTACATTGATCCTACTATGGAACAATGGGGTACACACGACATGGATGTGGTAGGTGGCATTCAAATAGAAGAACAACAACAACAACAACAACCCGAAACCACACAAACCCGTAGTAGTAGGAAAAGTAGAGGAGAAACTAGCGATTGGCACAAGTTTTATGAGTATATCCCGGACGAAAATATTCCGGGTGTAGGTTTGAAAGTGTGTAAAACATGTAGCAAAACATACAAATTCAAGAGGGGTGACGGGACCGGTACAATTAGTAGACACATACAACATAATCACAAAGAACTCCTTGATCAAATACAAGGCCAACAAAAAATTAACCCTAGGACCGGTCAAGTAGATAGCCACCCTTATGATCCCGAACTTGTTCGTCGGGAAATGGCCCGATTAGTAATTAAGGAAGAGTTACCATTTTCCTATCCCGAGAGTAGGAACTTGGAAAACTTTAATCAAACCGCCTTAAACCCTCATTTTAGGAGAATTCCGAGAAACACTTGCAAATCGGATTGTTTTAAAGTGTATGTTGAAATGAAGGACGCGTTGATTGCAATTTTATGGAGTTTAACTTGTAGGGTTAGTTTAACTTCGGATGTTTGGACGGGTGTCAACAATATTCCAACGATGGGAATAACCTGTCATTGGATCGACAATGATTGGATTCTTAATAAAAGAATCATATCACTTGCGTCGTTGCCGTATCCCCATAGTGGCGACGAAATAGCAAACCGTATTATAGAAATTTGTGATGTTTTTCATATTCGCGATAAAATTATGGCTATTAGTTTTGATAATGCATCTAACAACAATGTAGCAATTACTACTTTAAAATCTGTATTAAACCCTCCATCTGACAAAATTTTTCATGTTAGATGTGCATGTCATATTATAAATTTATGTGTTCAAGACGCATTAAAAATAGCTGATCCATATATACATAAAATTAGAAATTGTGTACATTTCATTGCATTAAAACCAAGCATTCTACAAGAATGGAAAGCTTGGTGTAGAGTTAGGAAAGTTCCTTTTAGAAAATTTCCAAAGGATGTTAGACACCGATGGAATTCTACTTTTGATTTACTTAATGTTGTCACCGAATATAAAGCAGTTGTAAATGATTTTTGTATCGCACAAAATATGCCTAATTTTGAAATGACTCCCGCCGATTGGTTTTTTGCTGAAGCTTTGTTGAAATTTTTAGAACCTTTTAAAACCGCAACTTTAAAGTTTTCTAAAACATATGAATCTACTTCTAGTAGCATTTTTATTGAATTAGTTAGCATGGTACAAATATTTAACGAAATGTTAAATGATGTCTATATTAGTAACATTGTAATACCTGCATTTCAAAAATTTTTGAAGTATTATTTTCCTCCTCCGATGTTGATTTGTGTTGCTACTGTTATGGATCCCCGTATCAAATTAGAAGGTACGAAGAATTTGATACAAATGTTTTTTGGATTTTTAGAGAACAATGTAGAATTAACAATTGATTGCGATCAGTTTTTAGTTCAGTTTGAAACTACCTTAAATAACTTGTATGATTATTATGATAGACGTTTTGCTTCTAGTGGTACAACTTCTGTAGTTAGTTCTTCGTCTGGTAGTTCTAGAGATAAGGGTAAAAGTAGAATTGGTGATAGAACATTTAGTTTACTTGAACAAATTCAATCTAAAAAACCTAGGACTAATCAACCAAATGAATTAAATTGGTATAACCAACAGGATACTGAGCCTACTATTTCTCCACTAGATATTTTACAGTGGTGGAAAGAACATGAACACACTTTTAGTATTCTGTCAATTATGGCTAAAGATTTGCTAACTCCTCCTGTCTCTACAGTTGCTTCTGAGAGTGCATTTTCTACAAGTGGCAGGGTTCTATCTGATTACAGAAATAGGTTGAAGCCGGAGTCGTTGGAGATGCTCGTTTGCACAGAAGACTGGCTGAAGGCTGAAGATAGGACGCAAGGAAAAGCACTATCAAGTTCAACAAGTGGGAGCAACTCGCCCGAAGATCAACAACAAGAACAACAACAATGACAACACTTACAATAGCTTTCTCTTGTTATGTCAAATTAGAAAACTTGTACTCAATTAAAATTGTATATAACAAATATGTTATTGTATAAAACTTATTTGTGAATTGAATTCTTCATTTCGTTATAAATTGTTCAAATTGTATAACTTAAATTCATATGAATAAAATTCCAAATTTTGTTGTCATTTTCACTCTTTCAATCTTATTATTAGTCTTCACTCTTCAACGATTTTTTTTGTTTATTAATATTATTAATTACTTAGTATTATAATTAAACATCATTTGGGGACATTTGAAGAATTGTAGTATTATTACTTATTATTATTATTACTGAATTTAATGAATTGTATTATTATTACTTATAATACTAAGTATTATTACTTAGTGAACTTAGTATTATTACTTAGTATTATAATTACTTATTGATATTTGATAGTTTTACTTACTTGGGGATATTTCCCCAAAATTACTTACTAATATAATTACTTACTTAGTAACATTCAAACATAATTTTTGAAATATCCCTCAATTTGATACTAATACTACGTAACTTAGTAATATAATTTTTTAAGAATTGTAGTATTCATAATTCATCAAACAAAGATATGATTGTTTGTATACAAGTATACAACATTCAAAAAATTATTATTATTATTATTTTAATTTAAACTAAAAAAAAAAAAAAAAAATATTATACGGGCCAACCCGCGGGTCGACCCGGCCCAACCCGGGTTGAGCCCTAAAGGGTTCGCGGGTTGGGCGGGCCACCCATTTGAGAATGTAACCCGGCCCGGCCCGGCCCGTATAGGGGACCAACCCGGCCCGGCCCGGTTATGAATTCGTCCCAACCCGTCCGGGTTGGGCCCGGCCCGGCCCGAGTGACCCGTTCGCCATCCCTAGCAGCAACTGCTTTCAGTGCTCTCAAAAAGGCAATGACCACCACACCAGTCATGAAGGCACCAGACTTTGCGAGACCCTTTGTTGTTGAGACTGAGGCTTCACAATCTGGGGTTGGAGTGGTTCTTATGCAAGAATCTCACCCCATATCCTATATGAGTAAGGGTTTAAAAGTTAAGCTATTGGCTCTATCCACTTACGAGAAGGAAGTCTTTGCAATTCTACAAGCGGTGAAGCAATGGAGGCAATATCTCCTGGGAACTTCTTTCACCATAGTAGCAGATCAGAGGAGTATAAAATACATTCTTGATCAAAGAATTAATACGAAAATTCAAGAAAAATGGCTCTGGAAGTTGTTGGGGTATACATTCAGAGTTGAATATAAGAAAGGAGTTGACAACTTTGTGGCTAATGGTCTATCGAGGAGGGAAGGGGAGATGGAGACTTGTTGTGAGATCACTTTTGTGGTTCCTGAATGGTTAGAGGGTGTCAAACTCATGGCTCAGCAAGACCCATATTTCACAGCACTGCAAGAGAAATTACTCAATGGTCATTTAGACCATGTACTGTACAAACAAGTTGGAGGAGTTTGGTATTATAAAGAGAAGGTTTTAATTAGCCCTACAGCAGATGTGAGGAATTTGATCTTCTTTTATCATCATGCATCAAATGTGGGAGGCCACTCTGGGTTTCATAAAACCCTGCAGAGGATCCGAAGGGATTTCATATGGGAAGGAATGAGCAAAGATATCAAGTTGAGGGTCAAGGAATGCTTGGTGTGCCAACAAAACAAACATGAGACTTTACATCCTGCAGGGTTGTTTAACCCTCTCCCTATTCCTGGTCGAATTTGGGAAGACATTTTGATGGATTTTATAGAGGGTTTACCCAAAACCAGTGGTAAAAGTGTCATCATGATGGTAGTTGATCGTCTAACCAAATATGCACACTTCATAGGGATCTCGCACTCGTATACTACCCAATCTATAGTCCAAGTATTCATTGATCATATCTATAAACTGCACGGCATGCCAAGAAGCATTGTGAGTGATAGGGACCCCATCTTTATAAGCAAGTTTTGGAGGCAGTTCTTCAAATTGCAAAATTGCAAGCTAAATCAATTAATGACCTATCATCCCCCGAGTGATGGGCAGACAGAGATTGTTAACAAGGCACTAGAGTTGTATTACATTGCTCAGCCAAAAACCTACGGATTGGTTCAAGTGGCTTGGGTGGGTGGAGTTTTGGTTTAACAGCAATTGGCATTCTTCTACTGGGTTGACACCCTTTGAAGGAGTCTATGGTAGACCTCCACCTTCACTGCTTCAATATGTTATGGGACTTCAAGCATGTCTGTAGTTGAGGAGGGATTAATGTCTAGAGATGTAATTTTGAAGTTGCTAAAGGATAACATCTCATTAGCTCAAGGGCGCATGAAATTCTTTGCTGCTAAGAAACGCACAGAGAGGGAATTTGTGGTAGGTGATTTGGTGTTATTGAAGATTCAACCATAAAAACAGATAACGATAAGAAACTCCAGCCCACAAACTTCAAAGTTTTTGGGGCCTTATCGAGTGATTGAGAAGATAGGAGCAGTGGCTTATCGCCTGCAGTTGCCCTAAGGGTCAGTAATCCATCATGTTTTTTATGTCTCGAAATTAAAAAAATGCTATGGTGATCACCTACCAATATATCAACCGTACTTCCTCATTGGTGGGTGGAAGATAACTCCCAAGATGTTCCTAAAGTGGTGCTGGGAATTAAGCTGCTTATTAAGTGAAAAAACTCTGGAAATGAGGGTGGCTCACGGTAGATGTGGAGGAGCTTCGGCGCAAGTTTCCAGACTTTGAACTGGGAGCAAGTAAGTTTTTAAGGGGGAAGAGTTGTCAGGATCGACGGCGTGATGCTCTACATCAATGGAGGTTCCCGCAGGATTTGTCTTCTTCAATAGTCACAGTCGATTTTTCTTCAAAAAAAAAAAATAGTCACAGTCGATTTTTTTGTGTTCTTTTTGTTCACTTTTTGTTCATATCAGAGTTTGGGTCTGTATCAGTTTATTACGT
Organism: Hemerocallis citrina; assembly: GCA_017893485.1. Taxonomy (NCBI): domain Eukaryota; kingdom Viridiplantae; phylum Streptophyta; class Magnoliopsida; order Asparagales; family Asphodelaceae; genus Hemerocallis; species Hemerocallis citrina. The sequence goes on along the minus strand of CM030363.1, from coordinate 146,637,994 downwards.
GCATTGCGCACAAGAGTGTTTAAATGGTTTATAGTGGGAAGCTTGCGAAAGGGTCTTTTGTGCATTGAGCACGTGCTTTTGTACCTTGTCATGTAGCGTAACCGCCACTTCCCCGCCTATAAGACCTGAGCCATAAAAATCTTTGGAATCAATAAAAATATCAACTCATTTTCCTCCCCAATTCCTCTTAATCCCAAACCCTAAATCCCTCTTTCTTCATCAATGGCAAGACCCATAACCAACCGAAATCCCACTCCTGACATCTTCTCTCTCCCTCTCATCACGAACCCAACTCGAAATCGAAACCCTAATCCAATCCGAAATTTCCCAAATCGAAACCCTATTCTTGTAGCGCCCCGAATTTTCAATATAATATCTCAGAAATACGTGGCACAATTCCCAGCATCTACCTCAATGTAATAGTAAACATAGACAAAACACGGAATAATTTTTCAACTTTTATTATGTCATTCTTTAAATAGCACAGCAAAAAACTAAACACCTTGAATTACAATTTCTTTCTTTTACAACACATTCTTTACAATTTTCATAAGCCATATTATCATTCTGCCACATGCATCCAATCCCAAGCTAACGTTACCTACCTGTAAAATATGAGGCTAGAGATAACCCTAACCCCCAAACAATGGGGTCAGCCATAACAATGTGAGTGACATTAAAAGAAAATACAATTTAAATAAAGCATAAAGAATAAAATCATAATCAACACATTTCCATAGTAGTAACAAATGAAATATGGAAAGATGGTAAATAAAGCATAAAACATCAAGTGAAACTAGACTAAGTGTCAAGTGTAGGAAAAATAGAAAACGCCATGCATAATACCAGTCAAGAAACACAAATGCAGTATGATGACTCTCTAATGCATACTTGTCGAATCTATGCTCCCCACTCTACATAGATCCGGTGCAAGCCCTTATCGTTCTCCACTTTATAGGGTTAAATCTCTCGTCATGCAACTAATCCCAGTACGATGATTACTACGAGAATTAGATAAACTGTGAGTATCTAGCCCATGCCCCGATGATTCCGGAGGTCAGTCTCTATCCACAAATAATTTCGGAGACTATTTCACTCACACCTTTGAATTACCGATAATACCTCACACCGCAAGTTATGGCGCCTTATCACACGAATACCCCATGAGCGTCGCCTCGACCTCGAAATTCTAGAGATCAATCCCACACCGCAGGTAATTCCGGAGACTATTTCACTCACAACTCGATAATTTCGGAGATTATCTCACACCGCAGATCATACTGAGGTCCATAACCCATATTTGCACTCATTTCATCATATCATCATCTAGTGCATGTCCTTATCTTATTAAGTTAATTATTTAATTATGAATCTTCTAGAGTTGGTGTACCCTATCGGACTTAAGTCAACTGATCAACAACAAGGCCACAACTGGCCAAACCACAAAAATCTTAACCGCTTATGTACTAGGGTCCCACTCACCCTCTAGAGACTCACAACTTAACTATCAGCACAAAATCTTTCATTAAAACTCTAAATTTCATTATCAATTCACTCACATTAAGAAAACTTCTTAAAAATCAACAGATCCAAATCCATCCGAATACTCAAAAATATCCAGAATTTAAATATGATGTTAAATCCACTAAATAACTGAGTTTCATATTTTGAAGTCATAGAATATCACAAAACATCAATATCTTGAAATCCATATATATTTCGCTTCTTAAAGTCATAGAAATACAAGTTAAACTTTATTATAATCAAAATATAACTCTCTGTAATTTATAGTAATTTTTAGCAAAAACTTCATCTAAAACAGTAGTCCAATAATTCATAAGTGCGAAGAAATAATCGTTCAAGAAATCAGCAAGAAAACTCAACAAAACAATCCAAACAGCAGGTGTCGTTCGACTGTCAAAAACAGTTCAAAATAACAACGGTCGACTGTCATGTTGAAATTCCCAAATTTAAAGAACGTCGGTCGACTGCCACTCTTAGTTCAAAAAGTGGTCGGTCGACCGTTGGCTGCTACATAGCCAGTTTTGAAAAATTGTGCACATTTCGACTGATACATCGATTAAACTCTTTAAAAGCATACAATTGTAAAATAAAAATCCTGAGATTATCAATTACAACTTGCTTAATATACTGGAGTTTATAAAACATATCAAAATCTCATCAAATTCATAAAAGATCAATTCTTCATCAAATTTCTTCAGAACAGTAAAGATTGCATATATGTATATATGTGTGCATGTATATCAGTAAAATCTTCAAAAATCACTGTGTGTAAGTAACATATTGATCAATCCAAACTCAAAATTGGTAGAAATCAAGATCTAATTGAAAATTTCACAAAAATCTTCAAAAATCAACCATCGGCCTCCATAGCTTCATACCCGAAAGTATACTCATGTTCAAATCATTCAAAACTTGATCTTTTTATCTAGAACCCTCTTTGCAACTTTATTAAACAAAATTACAACTAGTTAGATTAATTTGTCCATGATTATAAGCATCTACAACAATTCTTCATCAAGTTTTACTCATCAAAACACCATAACAGACCCTATATATGTGCATACACAGTAAAGACTAAACTTTTATTCATTTTATGCAATAAACATCATACAAACTCATTATGTACAATCAAATTAGTGAGAATATGGAATAAAACAACATACCCATGATTCCTACTAAGTTCTTAACAATCCCAAGTCATCTATAGAGAATTTTTATTCGTCAATTGCATAGTTTCATGAAAAGTTCTATTCTTTATTCATCCATTCATCAATAATTCATTATATCATCATACCATCATCTATCATGCATCCTACTAGAAAAATCTTCTTATATAACATGCATAGAACAACAAGAAATCAAACATAAGTCACTCACCTTATTGAAGAATCAACCGAAAATAATATAGAATAAGAAAAGTCCTTCACTTCGCAAAAATCCTAGATCATCGCTTCGAAATTCCAAGAAAACCAATAGTAAAATAATCTTTTGTTTTGCAGAGGAGGGGGACGGCTGTAGTGGTCTTAATATAGGCCGAAATCTAATTATTAGGGTTTAGAGAAGATTTTGCAAAATATTCCTTTAGAAAATATCTTTATATTTATAGATCTTTATACTAGACAATAGCTTGAGGGGAATTGTGGCAATCAATAGGAAGTGGAGGTTGGCGAGGTACAGCAGCTTCCTCGAACAGATACATCAATCTGTTAACCTGAGATGGAAAGTGTGCCTACCAAAGGCATGAGCAGTAAGTAGCATAGCCTCTTCATAAACATCATCTCTGAATTCCAAATCAAAATTGGGACCTATCTCATTGCTTGGATCATGCATTACACCACCCTTGGAAATAACTCGACATATAACATGGAGAGGTGAGTGTGAATAACCAAATGTAAGCACCTCGTCAATGAAGAGATCAAATTTTGGATGAACAGTGAATGAATGTGACAACCTCTTGACATAATCCAACCTTCCAAGGGTCTGTAAGTCTCCACCAACAATACTAAGGTTGTTAGTCACTCAGCTATTGGCAGGCTTCAGCTTAGCTGACCTTATGGCTGCATCTTCAGCCATGCTTCTGTAAGCGGTCCATTTTCCATTAGTGATGGTTACTAATCCAGGGAAATATTCACACACAATGTGATCCCTAGAAATACTCTCAGTGTTCTTTGCAGTTGGATTAACTGCCAATAGACGAATACTACTCCTAGTTGAAAGCCCATCTTCAACAGGAGCAGAGTTGTCAGAGGGATAGTGGTGAGGCTTTGATGCTTTGATTGCACGACGAGAGTCTTCTTCCACTGCCTTTACATGGATAAAGTCTCGTGGGGTCAAACTCAATTCAAATTCTTCATTAGTAAAACAAGCGAGGCACAAGTGGTAGCTGAGGAATTTATTGCAACAGTAGTGTTCGTCGGTACAATTAGCGAAACAACGATTGCACCAATATTCTAGCACATCAAATTTTCTCTCATCATCCTCTCTATAACTAAAGTCTAATGGAGTCAATCCCAACTCCAATCCTTCACGAGCAAAACAATTGAGGCATAAATCGTAGTCTCGCAAGGTGTTGCAGTGGTACCGTTTGTAGGAACAATTATCAAGGCAAAGATTGCAATAGTATTCTAGCACGGATTCAGAGCCAACTTGGGGGGATGGAATTGAAGAAACATTTGGTCGAATACCTGAGGAGCGGTTGGAGCTTGAGCAAATGGGATTGAAGTTTGAGAAGTTGACTTCTTGTTTCTCTGGGGGATTTTGTCGAAAAGTTGAGGAGCCACAGAGCGGAGAGGGGGTATAAATAATTTCTAGAAATTAAGTGTATCATGCGTCTCTAATAGATTGGATTAGGGTTTATACAGCTGTCCAGAGTGATTGTCAGTTATAATTTTTACTGTTTATTAGATTCTTCCAAATTAAGTGTATAGGGTATTTATAAATCATTTCTGGTAGGGTCAGTTAATAGGATGGAAGATTAAAGTTACCTTCATAGTGAATGTGAAATTTGTTTTTGTGTGTTTAGTAGCTAGTTAATAATTTAATACTTGACTATACTTGACTGACATAGGATGTATTTTTGTGTGTTTACTGGTCAGTTGATTGTCGAGCACCGATAGTTGACGAGCACCTAAAATTAGTTGTTTTTTTTTTTAATTACTAATTGAGCTTCACTAATTATCTCTTTATTGTCATTTGCTCAGTGAGTTAGAGGCACAAGAGGTGGATTCCATCTCCGGAGAAAGTTCCGAGGAAACTTCCGATTATATGAATTGAGGGAAGGCATTGATTCTCTGTTTTATGTTTAGAAATTTAGTTACATACACTTTTTGCATGTGTGTAGGCAGTGATGACATGACTATACTTAAAGTGATGACATGACTATACTTAGAAAATTTTTGCATTGGATACACTTATGCTTGATTTATAAGAAATTTTTGCAGCCCTTGTAGTTGTTCTAAACCTACAAGTTGTTGTTGCCCTGAGCCTACATCTTTTTGGTCAGTTAATGCATCTTTTATTGTTGTTTATGCTGATTTGGAGAGGAGCTTCGTGGGATGCGATTTGGAGAGGTGTGAGGATTCAATTTGGAGGATGAGAATAGGAAGAGACTAGAGTTTCAGTTTAGGGAATTGCATGGATTTGGAGCTAGGGTTTCTCAATTTGGGGCTGCGATGAGAGAGTGAATGAGATAGGAGACAGAGTGTAGAGGGTGAACTGTGAGGGGTAGGGAAAATTCCCTAACTACTCCTCTTTGTAAGTGAGAAGAGTGGAGCTTTTAGAAGCCCTTCGATCATGATGAGGATCAAAGTGCACAACCCAAGGGCTCTCTATATATATATGTGAGTTCAATGCACAAGAGGTGGATTCCTCCACTGACGAAAGTTCCGAGGAAAGTTCCGATTATATGAATTGAGGGAAGTTTTTGATTCGCTGTTATGTTTTAAATTTAGTTCCATTGTATTTTCTTTTTGAGTGTGTAGGCAGTGACGACAAAAAAATTGACAAATCTTATTTTGTGTTTCCCCTACCTACCAAGTCAGTGCGCAACTGAAGGTGTCTCAAGTCGGTTTTGTGTTTATTGAGTTTAACTTTATGTTTAAGCATTTGTTGAAGATGCTTTAATGTTCAGTTTCATGTTCATGCCACTGTTTCCCAAGTCAGTTTTTGATTATGGGAATTTATTCCCTTGATTTTTAAACTTGGAAGAGGTGGGGTGCAAAATTTGGGTTGGAACTAGTAGGCATGGCATAATAATGCAGCCCTCGTGACACTCAGTTTTCAGCATTTGAGACACTTATGCTTGATTCAAAATTACAATTACGCAGCACTTGACTTTATATGTTGTTCTGAGCCTACGCTATTTTGCAGCACTTGAGTTGCTAGTTGTTTCAGTTTCTTTGTAAGCATCTTTTGTTTGAGCCTTCACAAATATTGATTGAATTGTTGATATCATGCTTCATTGAAAGCTAGCTAATTTTGAGAATGGTCTGAGCCTACAAATTTCTTTTGTTCACTGGGATGTTTAAGCATTTGTTGAAGTTTTTTTTATTCGTTCTGAGCCTATAATTTTCTCATCTGTTGTTTTCAATTTTTTTTGTTTCAGAACTATCCTCATAACAGTAACACATGGTGATGAAGTGGGACAAGGTTTTTTGGGAATCGCAGAGACAGAAAAATGTTTTACAGTTTTGAAGCTCCAAAGATTTCAAGCGATGCCCAAATCATATTGTAATTGTCAGATTTTGACATATTTGTTACTTTTTATATTAATGTTCTTGTTAGAATGACATTATTTTTTGCTACAAATTATACTTTGCCTAGCATGTACTGTCTCTTTGTAATCATTTTTTCTTCTGTAATGATCGGACCTTATTCTTGAAATCGAATGGAAATGAACTATTGAGAGCAAAATTAAGATTTGGAAAAGTGAACCATGTTGCATTGTTTTGCTAACTTTATACTGCAACTGATTGAATATAGTTCATGTAACTGATTATGTAATGTTACAGGCTCAGATTACACTGCAATGCTTAAACTAGATTGCACTTTCTAGTTGTTAGCAAAGGTTTGGTGGAATGACGCTTATGCTTGGGACTTCACCACCCAGTGTACTCAGGTTGAAAAATCAAGGAGTCGAAACTCAAAATAATTATATCCAAAATAGCATAGCAAAGAATTTATGTAGACCTTCTAGTTAAATGTACAATCCTGTTGTAGTATGTGTTGCTGATATAACAAGGAGTCGAAGCTACAAAGCCGTAATCCAGAATTGCCGAATAAACATTTCTGTACGTTTCTCAATTCTTCAGCCAGCTCAAGCAAAAAAACATAATTCTTTTATCGCACCTGTAGCTAAAGGTATTGCCAGTTGATACCACTAAGTACATAACATATATTTATTTTCTTGCATAAACTAATATTACAGAAACTTCTTTCTTCTTCTTCTTCTTCTTCTTCTTCTTCTTCTTCTTCTTCTTCTTCTTCTTCTTCGTGTTCCTTGCAATCTGTGTCGCACTATTGCCACATTACAAAGTGTAAAAAAATGTCGTAATCATGGCAGTAATCACTTGGAATATAATGTGCTTGGATCCGATTCTTGACAGTAGAAATCAGACTTTCCTGTTAAAAAATTATCTTCAGTTCGCCTGTTAAGAAGTCAATGCACTATTAACATGATTGATATTCATGTACACATTCATCAAACATACTGTGTGCAGCAAAATCATCTTCTTCTTTGTGTTCTCATTCAAGTATCTCTGTGTTCTCATTCAAGTCTTTCATCCACCTCCATCTCCACCATTAAAAATGTTAGAACCTGAATATAAAATACTAAAAATCCCAACAGAATTTGTGAAGAAATCAAAATCAATTGAAGAAAACAGTAAGTAGAAAGTTTGTACAGAGTCGAGATATGAAATCTCTGTCCTTAAAGCAGAATTTGCCCCGTAGTATGACGGTTACCGGCAAATTGCTTCCCAGGATACAACTGTACCTTCTCTGAAGAATGCAGCACCCTTGCTTCAGAGACAACGAACTGCTGTCTGTGTTGTACTCTCAGTTAACACTTGACTCTGACACAGAGGAGAGGAAGAAGGAAAGAAGATGTAAAATTCTATGCCTGTATGCAAAACTCTGTCTGGTTTTATAGAGGATAGTTTGGACTGGAGGCTGTTCAGTAGCTGCCATTACTCTGTAACAGCAGAGTAATGGGGACTCTTCAGATTCATAACTGGTGAGCCATTACTCTGCTGTTACAGAGTAATGGCCCCAGTTACTGAATCTGAAAAGCCTTTTCAGTTTAGTAGGGGAAGAGGCTGTCTGGGCAAAAAAGTAAAATAAAAAATTTAAGCCAAACCAAGCCGAGCCGAGCCGAGGCCGGGGCCGGAGCCGGAGCCGGGCCGGGCGCACGCGTGTGTGTTTGTCATTTTGGCTAAGTCCTCTCTCCACTACACGTTAGTGGTAACCCCCGGGCCACGCCCTCTAGTCCAGTTTTCTAGTATATATACTAGTATAAATCTTTTCCAATTTCCGATATGGGACTATCCATTTGTTAAGTTGGTACCTTTCAAGTACCCAACTTTGGATCAACATTTCTCATTCATACGGAATTCGTTTTTGGCAAGTGAGTATACTACGGAATAGTACTCGACGAGAGGATCGCAATCCACTCATTTTCCGGTGCCGCCGGTGGCCGGAGCTCGCCGGAATCCGGCCCGGAAAACTGCAAAAATTAATTCCAACAATCCCCCACATGAATGGAAATTATCAGACCATGTAATCCAGACACGACAGAAAAACAAAAAACATGACAGAAAGACTCTGAGAGTACAATCGGAAAATCACTGCATCAGGAATGGTAGTAATTTTTCAACTTTGAACCACCCTTAGTAATTAGCTATCGGATTCACTTGACCAGGTAGTGATCATGATGTCTTGAACTATCCGGGCGTTCATGTGAACCTAGACAATAACTATCACACAGTTTCATCTCCTCACAGAACTAAGTTCTCTTGTTGTGTTCATTTTGGCCTTGAACATCCCTGGTTAATCGTGAGTTAACTTGGAGAATGTAGCCTCTCTTCATTCTCCTAGAAACAGCCCCATTTCACACTCACAAGGTGATTGCCCATAAAGAGTATCCTGCTATACCCCACTTTTATTTCAAAGCTATGGGAATCATTAAAAGCCAAGCTTATCCTAACTATTTGCAGGCAGCACTTGTTCTATCATCCTAAGAATGGGTATGAGATGTTAATCTCTCAGTGCTTTCGTTGATTCAACAAGATTTAGTTGTCCCTTTGAACCTAGATCTTGGGATCTCCAATTCCTAGGTAGGGTTTCCATCAAGTATCCTCTTTCGTCATAGGCTTTAAGCCCATTCCTCTTGATGATCTGACAACCTGCTCTCGCGACAGACCTTTAGTAAATGGATCCGCTAGGTTGTCGGCCGATT